>NW_024121166.1:2408356-2975856 GCF_016745375.1 Pimephales promelas
ACTCATTCTTATTTATGAATGGGAGAACGTGCTGCACGCAGTATTTCAATGGCTGCCAAGTGAAAATGGCTTGCCTTAATTTCACAATTTCTTTGTTAAATAATTTCATAAATAAATTCATAATTTACTGTCTTAATGCCTTTTACCGTTCTTTCTTTTCTAGACAACAAAAGGAGAATTTCAAAAAGCTTGAATCGTAATTTTTAAAAAGCTTAATGACTATTCATTGTCATTATATGGACAAGTGTGAGTTTTTTTTTTTTTTTCTCCTTTTGTGGTCCATACAAGAAAGAAGGGATAACAACACCAGGGTGAGTAAATTGTGACTTTTTAATTTTTTTAATTTTTATTTTATTTTAGGGTGAACTATCCCTTTTGGACATTGGCTTAAAATCATCACCCCGTTCAGTATAGATTTAAATCTCAACCTTGTTGATTTAAACAGAATAAACAAAGCGTGGAATATATGAAAATTTGATTTATTAATTTACTTTACCGAGAGAAGAAAGCAAAGATAGGAAATGAGAGCAGAAATGCAGAAGTTACAAAGTGTTACCTTGAATGTAATTCCCATATCTTCAGTGGCAGCTCTGGTTTTAACCTCTTCCATATTTTGCCTATAGAAAATAAAGCACAACATGAAGACAAGCAGGAAAAAAAAAAATTAAAAATGCCAAGCTGCTCTTAGAAGAAATGGTTCTATTTAGAACCAGAAATGGATCCATCCCCCTTTTCATATATGGAACTCTAAAATGGTTCTCTCAAGTAGAAAAGTTAAAAAGCCTTTATTATCATGGCTTGGTCAAATTAACCATCTAAAAAAGATGGTTAATTTGACCAAGCCATGATAATAAAGGCTTTTTAACTTTTCTACTTGAGAGTGCCTTGGAGTTCCCTTGCCTTTTCATCATATACAGTTTCCCATCCAAGAGCACCTCTATTTTAACCAAACTTTGAAATCCAGGAAGCGCTCCTTTACCCTACTGTTTGCTCCAAAATGGTTCTATATAGAACCTTTTTTTTTTTTTTTTTTGGTAAAAGGTTCTATTGGCCAAGTATGGAACCCCAGGGTTATAGAACCCAGAGGAACCATTTTTTAAGAGTGTATAGAACCTTTTAGGGGTTCCAAATACATAGCGCTGATAGAACCTTTTCTTCTAAGAGTGTGTTATATCTCTCTCTGGACTGACAGTGACTTACTTTGAGTCGTCACCTTTCTGGATTGATCTGCAAGCCCTCCTTGCCAGAAACCCGCTACCAATTAGTAACACAAACCCAGGCACTGACACCAGGGCCAGCCACCAGGGAGGACGAGCCTGCGGATGAATCCCACCTGGACTGTTTCTCCTGGTCAGTGCTGAAGAAAATAAAGGTGAGAAGAACGAGTTCGGAGCTCTAACACAAACTAATCCACTGAAAGAATGTTCTGAATTTGACAGGCATTTTCAATCATTTTGGACACTTATAAGATTTTAAACTTATAAAAAGTTACATTTTCATTTTGCTGCATTTGGTATGACATCCTTTGGACACAAAACTAACAATTGTATCTATTTAAACTAAATGTTGGACTCAATATACTGTAGTGTTCCTTACAACTTACTAAAGATCCAGTGATCCATGCTATTGACAAGCAGCCAGGAATCGTGTTGCCTGACATTTATGTTTGCCTGATTTCGACACCGGGGAAATAAAAGCAATATAGACCTAAATATAAAGCTTTATATAAATACAATATACAGTAGGTAGGTCTAAATCGGGGTGATCACTTATATCAGTGTTATATATAGCCTCTATATATCGTCCAGCCCTAACACTTTATAGTTTTTTTTGGTTAGTGTTTATTAAAAAACATCCAATAATGCAGAATATGCAATGATAAATATTTAATTGAGGAGTTGTTAATATATATAACGGTATGGTTTTACACCTAAATTCAGCATATTGGCACAGAATGATAACTGCAAATCCACCTTTCGCTGACTGGAGTTCAGTTGTTTCTGTGAATTGCAGCGATCCATTTGCTCCTCTTTCTATAGCAGTCTGTAAAAATTTACCTCCGATTTTTTGTCAAATCTAGTTGTACAGTCAATCGCAAAGCTCTTTCCCACTTTATATGTGTTGTGTTTGTTTTTCGCGGCATTCACGCTAACAACAAATACAGCCGCGCATTCTTTTTGCCATTCACTGTAAGTAACTGCAGGCACTCCGGCCGACGGTGACGTCACACGCATACCCTCTATTTAATAAATAAACGATAAAATACATTTCTTTCAAATATTCAACAAATAAACATGAATACATGTCATTTTAGACCCATGTTGCGCATTAGAAGGGCAGTGACACAAAAATGATTTTTATTCGAAAAGTAATAAAGGAAAAATTTAAATAAAGATAATGATCTGAAACAAGATAATTGAGGGATACCTGGAATGAATGATGAAATTAATTTCTTGCAAAGCTATAGAAAATAAAAAAAACTCAGTCGGGTCTATTTATATCAAAGGGTTAATGTTAGTTAATACATTAACCCTAGTTAATACAAGTTGTTTATTCTTTGTTCATGTTCACAGTGCATTAACTAATATTAATAAGAAACTCTGTACTCGCATTGTTACATGAACATAACATGATCCACAATGAGTAAACCAAATAAAAAAAAATTT
Source organism: Pimephales promelas (assembly GCF_016745375.1). Next base: position 2,411,023 of record NW_024121166.1, read on the forward strand.
ACATTTAGAAAACAAACAAAGGTGTGTTACCTGATTGGACAATAAGATGTGTATGATTCTTGAAGAACCTGCCACTGAGACGCAGTCTACACAGGTAAGTACCATTGTTCTCATGGGTCACGGATGGGAGGTATATATCAAAACTCCCCGTTTTGACATTTCCATGAAAATATACACCAGGAAGTGTTGATACGGTTTGATTGCTGATGTAGTACAGGATTATTTTTGTCTGAGTGATAGTCTGTGTTTAAAAAAAAAAAAATAGAATAAGTACTAAAGCATGAGTTTACATTTACATCATATAACTGACGTCTTGGGACGTCTTTTGACCATACGTACGTCAACAGCCGACTTTTTAGGGTACCCTTAAACGTCGGTTAGATGACGTTATTGGATCCTAACCCTACCCCAGACCTAAACCTACCCCATAAACCTTCCCGCTTCACCTAATTGACGTTAAAGGTAAAGCATCAGTTGCATGACGGCCCGGGATCGTCAACTAACCGACGTTTAAGGGTACCCTAAAAAGGTGGATGTTGACGTACAGTATGGTCAAAAGACGTCCCAAGACGTCAGGTATATGACGACTTGGGATGAGACTGTGTTAATTTAGCAGACACTTTTATCCAAAGCGACTTACAAATGAGAACAATAGAAGCAGTTAAAATAGCAATAGAATAACTATAACAATAGTTTATTTTTTTTATAGTTACAAATAAAAAGTATTAATTGCATATTTGTGATGGTTTGTACCTGGAATTCCCACTCCGCACTGAGAGAAATGAAATCCTGATGTCCAGGACATTGGAAGAAATTACACGACAAATGCACATCTGTACCAGCATTAACCTTCTGGTCTGAACTTGTCATCACACAACCATAGGCTCCATATACTAAAAGAATGAATATTATACTGTATTTAAAAAGTAAGCTTCATGTGTGCTTAAAGAAATAATGAATTTCTGCTTACCGGTGAAGATATGTAGGGCCAAATACCACATCACGGAGCATACAAACACACTCCAAAGTTTGTCTTGTGGTATTTAACAGAACACATACATATACATATATTTTGTAAAAGAAAGGCAGAAAAGATACCGAAGAATCTTATGGACTCTTACAACTCAAAAGTTCTTAGCTTACATTAGCGCTGTGGAAAAGTTTCTTGGTGGTTATCAGTGTCTGAAATGTTCATTTACCACATCCTCTGCGGCCTAAACACATGATCTAGTATCTGAGGCAGATGTGTCTCGCTTGTAGCCTACCACTTTCACATGTATCAGGAACCAAAAATAACATAGTTCTTGTGTCGAAAGATTCGCTTATCATCACTGCAAGACAATGCTGGGTTTCCTTTGTGTAGTTAAAACAGTGACAAGTACATTATTCATAATGTGTAATTGTGTGTTCCTCAGAAGAAAGAAGTCATACAGGTTTGGAAAGGGATGATGGATTTTTTTGGGGGGGCGACAACAATCCCTTTAAGAAATGGAGGTCGGTCAAATGAAGGCCCACTTTCCACATAACAAGGAACTATTTTGCCCTCTGTGCCATTTCACGTTAACTATATTTGATGGAAGGCATTTTCCACAAGAGAGGAGAGACATCTTTTTGTCAAATGAAGTTGTGCATAGCTACATCACTTGAGGCAATAGCCAAAGACATTTGTCACATTTATCGATTCATTCTTTCTGATTCCGCACCTTTATCTTTCACAAAACACTTTGCCATTTCTCTACATTTGAAGACATGCAAATGGGACTTTATTTTTGAGAAGATCATCAGAATGGGTCAGAAATTTCCTCAGCTTTGTGAAATATTATTCATGAATAAAAAAAATCAGCATTCTTCTGCAATACAGACTTTTTTTTTTTGTTGTTATCGGGTTTGAATAGTGCTTATCTAGGTCTACACCAGCAGTCTGATTCTCTTGTGATTGAAGCATTGAATTATTCATCAGAACAATGAGTCACATATAATCAATTATTTGTTGCTGAACACACGCATTTGCCAGATGTTTAAACTGAACAAGCCGACAAGCTGTATTCTCTAATCAGACCATTTATATGATTCAAGATACAACAGTTGCAGCATTCATTGGATATATATGCAGTTTGCAAAGACTGTAAACTATGAGGCAAAACTCAAAACATTTGAGGTAATCAGTTACATCATTTTTTAAAATTATTATTGTAGCATATCGCAAGCAATGTAACTGATGTGCTTTACATTTACTATTGGTGCGGCAATTTCTGAATGAAGCTTCGCCAATTGTATCAGAAAGCAATAATGCTTCGAAGCGCTTAAATGGGGAAAGTTCACTTTGAAATTAATTTTTGGTGTGTTTTAGCTTACCTCAAGGGCATCCAAGATGTAGGTGTCTTTGTTTCCGCAGTAATTTTGATATTTTTAGGTCAAACCGTTCTTGTCTTTCAGTCATATAATGCAGGTCTATGGTCACCACCTCAAAGAGCAAGCACAGAGAAGTCCAAATTAAACATGATTATTAAAAAACAGTGAGAAAGTGAGAAAAAAGAATGCAACGTATGTTTCCATAAAGTAACCAAGTAACACAAAGTTATTTTTTTAGGGAATAATAACACTGTAATGCATTATTCTTATCTTTGCCCTAACACTGGTTAAAAATGACCTATAACCTCTTTTTCCAAATTCTGTAATCCATTTAGTTAAATCATTAATGTTAGCTGCTGTAAAAACTTATTCTTGTCTTTGTTAATTGCCATGTTTGGTTGCCAAGTTAATGAAGACGGAACATTTCTGAAATGTACATGTTTGTGGTCATTTGCTAATATCTTCATTTGTCTTACACCAGAGCAAGACTTTTTTTGCAATGTGGTTTAAACATAGTTTTGCATATAGTTATATAAAAATATAAAAAGGTTTTTCCATATGGTTGGAATTGCAAAGATTCTGGCAGCAACTGATTGTCTTGTTCTACTGTAACAGTATGTGTTCCTTCCACTGACAGTTTGTTATCTTTTAGCCAATTGGCCGGTCCCATCTCAGATAACAGCACATGTCTGACAAATCTCTAATGCTGCTCATATTCAAAATGTAAAGTTAAATTGTGGCATGCGACTAAGTAAAAATAACCCAATGCTTTTGCTAAGTCACATGCCCGAATTCATTAAAATAGCTGACATTAAACACTTAAATTAAGAAAACAGATCCTTGTGATTTGTTTAATTATCAGTCTGTTTCACATATGTCTTTTATCTCCAAGGTACTGAGGCTGTTGCTCAGCAACCAGCTCACTTTTGCAAAGGAACAACACTTGTGAGATGTTCTACTCAGTGTCTGTATAATCTCATATATACATGCCAGACTAAAGATTGAAAAATACATTTTCTTTAAGAAAAACTATTTTAAAGGAAATACAGCAAATGTGTGTTTGCCATTGCTGAGTGCACTGGATTAACTGTGGACTTAGATGTTTATTTATTTAACGGTACTGTAAAATAAATGGATGACATGTCTGCACTTCCTTCAACTGTAGTAAAATGAAGCCAAAATATCCCAGAAACGTTTGTTGTTGATCACGTTATTTAAAGCCTGAGTCTTTGGAGAAGCTGTCAATCATGTTGTTACACCCCGTCAAATAAAAACTTGTTGGAAAAACGAATACTTGAACATACGTCTGCTTGATAAGAACTACCTAAATGACAGAAACCACCACATGGTTTTTTTTTTTAGTTTGGCTGTTATATCCCATTAATTACGAAGACAGCGTGACGTCACTTTGTAGGACAACTCGGAAGTTAGCGGAGCATGGGTTCCCTCGATCGAAAAGCTTTGCATTTTTCCCATAGACCTTTGGAAAATCGCAAAAAATAAGATCTGTGTTCGACAAAGAGTTGTGACCCTTACACGTGTTGCCTATCAAGATATTCTTTGCAAGTTAATCCAAAATGTATATTTTTTAAGTCTATTAAAAAAACACAAGCAGACACAATAAAGTTTAAAAAAAAAAACAAGACCAGGTTATAACTGGTGTGTTTTATGCCAAAATATTTAGAGGCTTTGTTCACCACAGACCTTATTTCAGGCGATTGAGCAAAAAACCCATAGACTTTTGAGCGAGGGAACAGTAGCCTAAGTGCTATCCTAACTGTTTTGGTCTACAAAGAGACGTCATTACTTCGGCACTCTATACTGCAGCCAGCCACCAGGGGGCATACTTCTAGTAGGTTAACAGTATGTGATAAAAATAGTTATGTCTGAATTGAATTCGCATAATTCCAGGGTAGACAAAAAGTAGCTACCCATTTGGACCACTAATTCTTGTGAGATTCTGAAGTCTGCAAACGATGTACATTTTTCTATCCCACGAGGAGAGGATTTGTGAATGGTAGTGAAGCTGACACTGATAGGTCACATGATAATGACAGCATGGCGAATGTAGTCTATAGATTACATTCTTACAACAGACATCCATCACATAAAACATGGTTGTGAAGTTATTACTTATTCAAAATAAGTACCAAATGAAGTTTGCGACACGTGAGTAAATGATTACAGAATTTTCCTTTTTGGGTGAGCTATGCATTTAAAAGAAAGTTCTGAAAATGAATGATTTTGATTACAGAGCCTTGTTTTGCTATATAGTAACCTTGCTGTCAATAGCCATTATCCAGTCTATCCTCTAGTGTACATACGCTTGAGAGTTACATCTTTGTATGTACCGCAAAGTCCAAGCTGAGCCACCCCCATCGATTGCCCTCCATTGATTTGTTCCCCTGTTCAACCTTAAACACTGTTAATCAAGCTGGCCTCTAGTTCCTCTGTGATGCACCCCCTTCTGATCTCCACTATATTTTTGTATCAGTATCCACTACTGTTAGGCATTGCTGCTTTGACAACTACTTTAGTGGGAAAAAGTGTTATAAAATTCACCTCCATTTTGTTTAATTTACAGTTTGAGATATGCTTAATCATAGAAAGGAATCTACAGTGTGTCTTAGATGATTTCAATAGAGTTTAGCTTGCATTTAACCCAGATTATTCAATTAACGGATGTGAGGTAATACCATCACCAACCACTAGAATGCAGTGTGGTACCACTCAACACATAGGTCTTCGTGCAACCACAAAACCAAACAGATGTTAGCATGTGTGTCGGCAATTTGTTAATAATTTATGAGGAATTAATTAGCATTCCTCTAATTACCTCATGAATATTCCAACCGTTCACAGTGTTGAGGAGTTTTAAATGGGATTAGCAGAAGCACACGTCCCCATGCACAAGATCAGGATACCTTTTTTTCTGCAATGTCCTGGATGCTCAAGTCAAGTCAGCACTTTGGATATCGGCTGCATTAGTATGTGCAGTGCATGAGGCCAGGTAAACTGGTCCTGGGCCAGCTGAAACGAGCATCAGGTCTCTTGAGTACTGGTGAAGAACAACAAAATCAATGACAACAGGAAATTGCTGATGGGAGACTTTGGCCAGACCTCACCCAGGAGGGCCGGATCAAATGAGGGGCCTGTGATTATCTCACCGGGAGATTAGTGGGACAGATCGTAAACCACAGCTAGTAAATAAACAGTGGAGATGAAGTGGAGTATTTTTCATTTATTTTTTTATACAGAATAGCCTATTTATTACTTTATTAATTGGAAAAAGGGCTTTGTGCTGTAGACATACAAGTGATAAAGGTGGCCAAGTGACATTAGATGATATGCTGATTATGCTGATTAGCAAAAATATAAATAAATATTATATAAATAGTGGATGGAAATAAATAAAAACATCTAATTAATGAAAAATCTAATTCATTTAGCCCCCACTTGACACAAAATGTATATATGCAATGTGGCTGATCGGCTTTATAGATAATCTTTCGAATGGGAAAAAAATCCACAGTTGCTCACTCTTATTGTTCTCCGCTTTCTCATCCCAAATTTATCTTTGACAATCTGGCATCCTGTCGATGCTCTTGATTGAACTTGCATTCTTTTTCTTCTCTGTTAATATATCCAGCTTTCACACACACATAGAGCGGATGGGATTAAGGGATTGTTGTCAACAAACAAACAGATTACTCAGTCAAATGTCTGTTTAACATGGACTCTCTCTTCACAGTCGTAGCCTATAAGAATCATCCTTAATGAAAATAACAGCTGTTTTTGTTCTTTTTTTTGTATAAACTGGTGTTGGGTGCTACTCAGTGAACTATATCTCAATCAATAAAGGTTTATTAACTATAGGCAATGACAACATACAATTCTCTCTTTCACCAATCACTGCATTGCAGTTTTATAAAACACAACAAATATTTAACAAAGTGAACATGATCTATTCTTAAGCGTAAAAATATGATAATTAGTGTCTTTGAAAGTGCACATCACATTATATTAATACTTTTTTTTTTTTTTTTCAGTTTGCCTTTGTTTTGAGAGTTGCTTATCCTAGCACAGCATAGTCTAACTGCTTAAGGAAAGCTTGTTTAATAATATAGAAACAAAATTATGATGACTCACAATGTTTTTGACCAGGAATTGTGGAATCGAGACGGGATTGTGCTATGGGATATTACATGTAACAAACAAAACAATGCTTTGCTACTTGCCTTTTGCTAGTCAGGCCAAACAATCATCTGGTGAACAGCAGGTCATTGAGATGGTCACGCTTTACTGCAATCTTGTCTGTAGCAATTGTTTTTCACTGTGGCGTACAAGGGCTATGTGCGCGAACATATTGTGGCGTACAAGGACATATTCGTTGTGTGTCTGTGCATACCAGGAGTGTTATGTGCATGTGTATTTTTCTTCTCACTCTCTTTGTGTCTTTAATAGTATTAAGGGCTACCACCTGTGCTCGTTTACCCTTGATTGTTGTCCACGCGCTGATTGGTGCGAACATAGATATACATAATAAAGACTAGATGTCACATCTGTACTGCTGGCCAATAGAGGGCGGCCATCTTGTCACAGGCAACGCGCTCACTCGTAACATTGTGTTTTAATGGTGCATGTACTTTTTAAATTACCATAACTTGCTCAATTTTCAAACGGTTCGGTTTGTTATAAACATCAGATGTAGTTCTGACACTGCAAACTTACAAATAATAAGTATCAATAAACACTTATCCAGAATTATAGCCACGTTAATAACCAAACCGTTTGTAAATCCGTCAAGATTTAAGCGAGATAAGAATATGTGTATGTGCTGATCACTCTTACATCAGGTACCACAGAGCCCGCCAGAAAGCTTGCCTCTGACAAGATGGCCGCCGGTGATGACGATAGAGACTCCGCTGTAAGGCAGCTAGCCTTTATTATGGATGTGTAGGCTTGTTTGAGATGAGCAAAATCTGGCAGAACCGATCACCGGTGATCAGCGCGAGATGAATGCCGGTTAGAAATGTGTCCGAGTGCGGTCCGCCTTGCTCTGATGTCATGTTTGACACATGTCAAAAAACGTGTCGCTCTCCACCAACTGCGCTGATCAAAAGCATGACAGGAAACGAATTGTTCACGACACAGCTTAATGTTTGTTGGTTTAAACAACCGTGGTATTGTTCTCTTTTAAAATCATGATTTTATCATGTTTTATGTGTATAGATTATATATATATATATATATATATATTTTTTTTTTTTTTCATAAAACACGTCTGTATTAAAGAAAAAAAATATTGATAAACACATAGGCTTATTTAAATGGAATTAAAAAAGTACTTTGGGTGTCTTGTTCGTTATATTTATTTTTAAATAAAAAAAAAACTGAAATTACATCCAGTTTTATAGCAACAACGTGCACGGGCGTGAATCCTGTGAATCCCGCGATATCCGCCTTTCATCTGACAGGTGTCTGATCCCCTGCGAGAACATGCGAGAAGGGAGATCTGTCCGGCTTGCCTGAAGTTTTTTACACTCCACCCCTCAATGCAGCTGCTTACTCTCGACTTCATTTCAGGCGAGGCAAGGCGCATGTCAAACAAGTTTTATATGGGTGTGAGAGCGCTGAGGAAAGAGAGAGACATCGCGGCATTTGGGATTGTTCCACTCTCCAAGCCCAGGCAAGAGTGTGTGTGGTCACAATGTGTGTCCTAACGTGACTCTTGAAATTATTTTTCTGTTCATTCATGAAGTTGACTGAACTGAACTGAATGATCAGTTAAGAGTTTGTGGGTAATGTAGGGTGGAGGATATAACTTTTCTCCTGTTTAGCAGTTATCTGTTGTTTTGTTTTCTGTTTTGTATACAGTAGGTAAGATGATGTTATTCCCCTATTAGGTAGATATTATTATGTTTTCTTTTGAATTGAGCCATCCTCCCGAGGTAATATCTTTGTTTTGGATTTATTTGTAATGTGTTCCTTTATTTTATTTCTTTTCTAGCTTCGGCTAGGGTACAGAAATAAAAGGCATGCCATTTCAAAGTGAACTTCGTTTGATTTATTTGGTGAATCTGGGACTGGAGAGTTGGAGTATTTTACCCTATTTTACCCCTAGACAAGACGTAACAACATGAATTTGACACTAGAAAGTTTCTGTAGATCTGGATTAGTCACTCATGAGATTCAGTTTCAATCAGAAACCTGTCTATGTAGGCAGTAGACAGTTCATAGGCTTTGGAACAAAGTCTATGTTCCAGTGTGTAAGTGTGTTCCTGTGTGTGAGTGTGCTTGTCTTTGTTTACCACGTGTGTGTTTTTTCCCATGTCTTTGATTGTCTTCGCTTCTCTTCCTGGACTACACATACAGCTCCACTATTCATTCATTTTCAATGAAAAATGCATCTATTGTGCGAGTGCCAAGCACAAGCCGAAATTCAAAGCTTTGTTATCAAACTGACTCGTCTCCAACAATAACGCATGTTTTGAGAGGTGCCTGTCATCTCTTATGGTAAGAATTTTTGTATGAACCCTGCAGAGTTAATGATATCTTTTGCAGATCCACAAATTCTTTGTTTTGTCAGTAAGTGCAGGTCTGGGATCAGGAGGAGAAAACCGCCAGTCAACATTGGGCATAGAGCATGTGCCTCATTCGAGATATGTAAACGTAGGGCTTTTCAATTATGCAAAAGGCGCAAGTAGACAGATGATGTATAAGCTGTCCTCTCTGAATTCTCTCACAGTAAAGTTACTGTCAGTAAACCACTTGAGAGCATCAGGCAAAAAGATAGAAGTTAACTAGCTGGGTTTGTGCTGCTACTGTATACAAGTTGAAAACAAATAAAAGCTTTGCATAAAACCTAAAAAAAATGGGGATGGCAAAGGAATATTTAATCAAATATCACAATTTCATCGTACCATCATCACAATCATCACCACTGCTGTTAATGTCATTACTGTCATTCTCATATTGTTACCATAACTTCATAATTTCCACCAACATTCATGATTGCCCACACTAATATCATTACACTGTAAAAAATATTGTTGGTTTAACTTAAAAAAGTAAGTAACCTGGTTGCCTTAAAAATTTAAGTTCATTAAACTGGAAAAAGTGAGTTAATACAATGAAGGAGAGTAATTTAACCATCAGAAACTCAAAATTATATGTTATCTGAACTAAATAAATTATTTAAGTTGATTTGACAAAAGAAAAAATGTTGTGAATACTACACTTTAAAAAAAATATTGTTGGTTTAACTTAAAAAGGTAAGTAACCTGGGTTGCCTTAAAATTTTAAGTTGATTGAACTAGAAAAAGTGAGTTAATACAATGAAGGAGATTAATTTAATCATCAGAAACTCAAAATAATAAGTTATCTCAACTAAATAAATTATTATAAAGTTGATTTGACAAAAGAAAATATGTTGTGATAACAAATCTTGAAAATATTTTTTTACAGTGTACCATACATTTCATTATTTCCACCGTCTTCATCTCATCATCATTGTTATCATAATCATCACCCCACTGTTATCATAACCATAATTTTCATCGTTACCATTACCTAATCAGTGTTATCATTATCATCACCACAGTTCTCATTACAATATTTTTTTAAAAACATATTCTCAAATCATCAAAACTATAATCAACGCAACCAACGTCATATCCACTTCCACTATTGTTATTCTTTGACGATATTATGACAATCTCAGGTTTCATTAAAGTATCGGTTCTGTTTCTTCAAAAAATTCCTAGGAAATATAAAAATAGGAAACCATGAGACGATTAAGGAATACAGCTGTGAAATACCAATGCATTCTCATCCTTTAGCGTCATATGTGACGCTATATGACAAAACGGCCAAATACTATGCACATGGCACCCGTTATCGTTAATATAACACGCGCTGTGAAGGGTAGGTTTAGGTGTGAGGTATGGTAGGGTAGTCTCATATTATGCGCGTAATATTTCGCCATTTTGTCTTATAGCGTCACATGTGACGGTAAAGGATGAGAACGGGCTGAAAATACATGTGAATAGCAAAGTGAATGGAGTATTGGAATAATTTTGAGTTTCGAGTGCGACATTAGTTCTGGAGACACCATGTGGTTACTTCAGGTGAAAAATCAGAGATGTCTATAGTAAAGGCTTGGTATCCATTTTTCGGTATAGGAGTAGAAGAAAAATGGAGATCCCATTTCCCTTTGATTTCCCTTTGGTGATTTCCCTTTTCGCCTCTTTCAACCGGCATATGCCCCATAGACTTTACAAAACTTGAAACGATTTTTTACAATTTTCATGTTAGGAAATATGATTCATGTGAGGTCTCTCTTTTGAAACAAAGCAGTCATTAATTTGAGGATTAGTTCTCATCCCTCCACTCTGTGTAGGGCTGAATCAGGCCAATGGCGCCCGGGGCCCATCATTTTGAAAGCTGCTTCCTGCGGCATGCTGGCCTTGTGTCAGAAATTGGCTATTTGAAAGACATCTGACATCCACTAGAGAGTACAGTGCTGTGAGAGGGGAGGGAGGGAGAGAGTGAATAGATTTGAAACAGAACATGTTCACATCCAGCCCTGCATTTTAGGGCATGAATGACCTTTAAAAAGAATGTGATCCACCCGATTTCAGACTGTGATGCTCATTACCGGCTTTGGCTAATGAACAAGAGCCATTCTTAAAGCCCTTGAAAAAAAAAAATGAAAAGGGTTACCTTTCACTTGCACATTCTGTCATCATCTACACACTTGGAACTTCACTAAAAAAATAAAATAATATTTAAAAGGGCTAAAAATAAAATTAAAAAGGTCATCAGGAAAAACAAATTCATCTTTTAAGTGTCAGAGACTCCAACGCTCTAAATTCAGTAGCCTACTGGTCCTCTTGTGGATAGAGCCAGATCAGAAGTCTCTAATCATGGATTTGCCCAGAGATTTCAGATGAGAGCCCATCTTAAATTGAGCAACACAAATCAGCAAGTGCTCATAACCTCAACTCCTCAAACGGCACCCTTATTTTCGGGACGAGATTGCTTAAAAACGCTTCTTTGACGACACTTCCATCAAAATCCTAAAAGCATCCATAAATGCACTTGCTCATGGCAGCCTATTTAGATTAAGTCGAATTTAGGTCATATGTCACTCATGTGTTTATATGTTCTTATTCAAAGATTGTCAATGTCCATTAACTGCTTTTGAAGCAGCTCAGTAAAAAAAAAGCATCTCACAACATGTAACTGAAGATCGATAGCATTTTAAATCAAGCGACATTTATGCTATTCCAAGCAGAAGAGAGCAGCTCTGTATGTGACAAGCACTTCTGTTAATGCCATTGGCAGAGTGATAATGAGGTGGTATGGCACAGAACGGCTTGAGCTGTGTCCAGTTCATTAGAAGCCGACCACTCCGTGACATGACTTGCCAAACGCAGACTGACCCCGCTTGTCGAGTAACGAGCCCCTGGTAAGGTCAGGAAGCGGAATGAATTAATATTGATACAGCTCATAGAGGTTGTTGAATTGCGAGAGAGCATTTGAGAAGGCTGGCCATCCGGAGGAGGGATTTTTTTGGCTAAAGATTTGAATGACTTGATGGAATAATCAACTAAATTTGGGGTTGAGCTTGAGGGTTTTAAGTCGAGGGATGTAGGAGAAATAGACTTTTGACTTTTCTGTGTAATAGTTGTCTTTTATCTTTCTCATAAACTCAGTTGTTCATGAAAAAAAATTGCATGTACATTTTTTTACTGTCTTGAATAAACTACACTGTAAAAAATAAAACCGTAATTTTTACGGTAAAAAAAAAATGGCAGGTGTGGTTGCCAGAACTTTACCATTAAAAATACGGTAGGACCATTCATTTTTATATTCATTTTTACAGACTTAACTTAAAATTTGCAGTAATAAACCATATTTAATTTTCTTACAAAATGGTGATTTACCAACCTTTTGAAAAAGTTATATCTATTATGCACCATTGTAATACTCTCTAACAACCAACAATCATCACAGCAGTGATGAGAGTTACATGAGCAATCAAAATCATCACAAGCAGTCTTCCTTTATAAAGGTTTTACTTGTATGAAGCTGCACAGTGTCATTCACACAAACATTAAACACCATCATGGTAACACACAAATTTTAAATTGAAATTAAAAAAAATGCAATAAACATTAATTTAACCAAATTAAATGTAACATAAAACCCTAATGTACATAACTAGAAAAAAAACAAAACAAAGAAATCTATGAGGAACCATAGTTATTTCAACAAAATATATAAAATGTGAAGGGTCACGCAGGGAATTGTGGGAATGTCAATTTACGTTTTTTCACTGTAAATTATACAATGAGTTCTTTTTCACTTTCAAAAACTGTAAATTTAACGGTATTTTACAGTAAAATTATATCACAGTTATTTACCGTATATACTACGGAAACTTTCTCTGGTAACCAATTAACAGTTTTTTCAGTCTTTTTCTTTTAATATTTCACATAACAGATGTTTACATATAATCCACAAGACAAAATAATTGCCTTCATAAAAATGACCCAGTTCTAAAGTTAAGACCTGAATGATCCATGACTGTTACAAATGTCAAAAATGTTGTAGTAAATTGCACAAAGATGAGTAATCAAATGAATACATGCAGGAGAACGCTAATAGAGAAAAACATTAATACGCAAAAACATTAATACAGAAACAATGAACTGAGGACTTAAATACACACAGTAATCAACGGAAGTCAGAACAGGTGCGAAAATTAATTAACAACCAATAACGATGGAACTAGGGCTATGTTTACACGGAAACGATTCTGAAGAGAAAACGCAAAAGTGGCGTTTTTATTTTTTATTTTAGTACTTTATATACTGCGTTTGGACGAGCGTTTTGGGTGTGAAATTCACGTGCAGATGGTGACGCAAAAGTCTGTGAAATTCACTGTAGTATGCACTCCAGGCGGCTAAGAGTGCATACTACAACAACACCAAGCCCGCGCGCCGGCGTACAACCTTCACTGTCAAGCAGAGCTTTGCGTTTTTACCGTTTACACGGGAACGCAGCGGTGGACCGTTTTAAAGATTTCCACTCTGGAGGGTAGTTTCACTTTTTTGCGGTTTTAAGCCCCAAAAACGCCGTCGCCGTGTAAACGAAAGGCACATCCGATAAAATATTTTTACGTTTTCACCTGCAAGCGTTCTCGTGTAAACAGGGCCTTAGACGAGCGTTTTTGGTGGGAAATCCGCGTGCTTATGGTGACGCAAAAGTGTGTGAAATTCGATGTAGTATGCACTTCAGGCGGCTAGGTGGCAACGTGAAGCACGACCACACAACAACACCAAGTCTGCGTGCCTGCGTACAACCCTCACTGTCAAACAGACTTTTGCGTTTTTACCGTTTACATGGGAACGCGGTGGTGGAGGTTTAAGATTTCTACTCTGGAGGGTGGTTTCACTTTTTTGCGTTTTTAAGCCCCAAAAACGCCGCCGCCGTGTAAATGAAAGGCAAACGTATTTTTACGCTTTCACCCGCCGAGCTTTCTCGTGTAAACAGGGCCTAGACAAAACAAACACAGGAAACATAGTAGTGTGCTACTTTTTCTCAAGGGTTTACCTTGGTGGGTTTTTTTAAACGGTATGGTTAAAAAAAAAGTCCCGCTCCAAACCCGCACCACTGACAAGATATTGACATGTTGCAATGTTTACACAAAAGCAGAGATGTTGAAGTGTCACAGGACTGACAGTGTTTACTCTGTTTGGGAAGTCAAACTATGAATAACTTCTTTAGTTGTCTCTACACATTAAACACAAATGGGATATGAGAAAGTAGTTCAGTATCTAAATTACACATTTTATTGCTTTCAGCAGTTTTGAATATGTCAGACTTGCAGCATCCCTACATGCAGTAATCGTGAAAGAAACCTCTGATTGCAAGTGGGCTCTTCACACTGATAGGTCGAGAGCAAGACCGCATCATCGCCGGTCTTTTCAGTGCAGTGCAAATTGAACTAGCATTATCTCATGGACCAATCTCTTATCTTTTGGCCCTGGGATTTGCATAACAAGAGTAGCGAGGATGACACATTGCTGAATTTATGCGTCGCGACTCTGAGCGATGTGAACTTCCCGTGTGAGCTCCATGTGTCATGTTTCACATGGCCGATAAAAAATGAGCTGAGACGGGCCTGAGCCAAGAACCCTCATGTATCTCAATGCCCTTATATAATTTACAACTGTGCCAACATGACCACACATTTGACAGGTCCTTGGCTAGATTTAAATGAAACAGGGTGTTAGGATGAGGTGAGTGGATAAATGTCAAGGGTCAATGTCAGTATGCAAGTGACCAACTCTAAGACTGTGCTTTAGCCAAGAGGGACTGATCTGTATTGAGTATCATGTAAGCTTTTGTATAAAACATTCAGTTTGAACATTCTCTTTTAATTCTCAGCATACTCCATTATTGATGACAACACTATTATACTGTACTTTAGCACAGTGTTTAAATGAAACCAACGCTTCTGGGAAAGTACTTTCCCTTATATTAAAAAAAGAATAGCACGGTAGTACTGTAGAAACAAATGTCATATTTATATTGTGTATATTATGTTGTGATATTGTGTTGTGTTTGTGGAACTGTACACACATTGATGCTCAGCACAAGTTAAGTTCCGAACGGAAAAATAAAGATCTGTGAATTGAATTGAATTGAATATTTTTTTATTTTGCTGTTGTTCTGTTCTTTGCTATTCTGCGGTCATTGCTAAATTGATAGTGTCCAACTTTAACAGGCATTTTTCCAAAATAAATAAATGGCCAGTTAAGGAACCCAGAATTGATTATTCTTCATGCTAAACCATCCAGACAGCAACATAGCGTCGGCCCAAATCCGGCCCACATCTGGTAAATGTGGATTCAACACGGATGTGGGCCGGATCTGGATTGGTACTATGTTGCTGTCCGGGTATGCGTAAAGCCCCCTTCACACCGCCAGCGATTTTGTCGCTGTGTGTCGCTAGGCTCTGTACTGTGATGTCGCTTGTGAGCGTTCGTAGTGCTGTCGCTCTTATGTTATTGGTAGACTGCACGTCTGGCCATATCTATACAAAAGACCACCACAAGTGATATATAATTTTTAATTTGACTGGGAATAAATTACTTTTAAGGCTAAAAAGAAACCATGCTGTTGGGAGAGTGTTTTTATATCTCCACAGCTGTGTTCAGTGGATTAAATCATTTACTAGATCAACGATCGATCGAACGAACAAATTAAACTCACTCATACTGTCATAAATTATAAAAACGTCATTTGAATTTGACAAGTAATCAATTTTCTTGTCCCTAATAGTCAACGTAATGCAGGGGAAATTGTAAAATGAACTGCAGCAGTGCTAAACGTGCATCATAAAATTACAACACTCGAACTATAACGTTAAATGTATGAATTAAACTCACTGAGACTGTCGACAGTTTCTTTTCCATGCATCATTTTATTATCCATGTTATGCGGTTACAGTCAAATCATACAAAACAGTGAAATCGTCCTCAAACTCTTTCTTTCTGTCTTGCCTGCACTCGAGACGGTGACGTGAGCTGAGCTCCACTGAAAGTCTTCTTTCCCATTGGTTGTCGCTCGTGAAAATCGCTTCTCATTTGCATAAAGTTGAAAACTCTAAACTTTTGTCGCTTGTCTCTTGTCGCTTGACACGCCCACATTCTGTCGCCAACGGTCACTGTCGCTCGTGTCGCCGGATGTCGCCAGCGTTCCATTGAAATGAATGGGATCTTGTCGCTAAGAAAATTACGCAGCGCCAAGTATATTTATATATATGGTTCTATTAAGTAGCTCTATAATTATTTTGGTTTTTCTAATATCTCTTGAATTTCAACTTTTTGTCATAAGGAAAATTTAAAACATGAAAAAGAAGAATAAATTATAAATTATGTATTGTGTTAATATGTACGCCATTGTGTGAACAAAATGTAATTATGTAATAAAAAAAAAGTATCTGCAGTCTGATTACGAGCATTTTAAAATGTACATTACAATGTTAATTTTGGAATCTGATTACGTAATCCAGATTACATGCAGTCAGTACTGGCCACATCCGTCAATTCTCTTTAGTGTTCACGGGTGGATCTCACCTTTCCGCAGATATATTGGGGTAATCAGCTATGATACTATTGTGTCATTTATGTGTTCATATCAATGGCAGGACCTGTGAGCACTTCACATGCTTTCCCAACCAAATGGCAAATAAGTACTGGCAGTGAGATTGCCAAACAACACGATGAGTATCCACTTTGCAGAACGATGCTTTGCATAGCCGCAATCTCCTGTCTGCCTGCATCTGAACAACAGTGGGTTAAGAGAATGTTTTTCTTATGCTAAGTGGGGGCAGGCAAGCAGGCCGTCAGGCCTACAGCATTAAAATCCGTGGGCTGAGGAGTGGAGATGGGAATAAGAGGGAGGAATGAATCAGCGCACTCGCCACTGAAATGTCAGAGCAACCTTGTTCCTGTTAAACAGTTCCTGTTAAAAACCAATATTTTCATCCATTTTTTTTTTTTATTTTGCACTTCCCTTCAGGCGTCTTCCCCTCACAAAAGCTGTGGAAATGTAAAAGAGATCTGCTGTTTACAGAGGGTAAAATTAAAACGTTGCCCTTGATTAGCCAAATATGTGAATTAAATTCATTTACACCTCGTGAGAGGCATTAATCCTGTGCACTCGGTGCTTCAGCGAACGGTTGGTTCGCCTCCAGTCAGGCTGAAGTGTTTATGGCTGATTGTCTGGGAGAGAGGAGAGATGGAGTGAGTGTGCGAGAGATGCAGTGCTGCTCAAGATGAATGATTTGAGGAGAAAGTGGCAGTTTCTTGGCGACTGTAGGTGCCAGGAGAGCTTTTGAGGGTCAAAACACACGCCACAGCGGGATGGATTTCATTTCCACTTCCGAACTACTGACTGCATGTCAACCACTTTCAATGACCCTGATTTCCTGAAAACAACAATATAGAGAAATTATGACCCAATAAAAGATGTAAACTGTAGTTTCCGGTGAATTTTGAAAACAATGTTCTGCACCTGTTGGAGAGCTCTGTGATTGATGTTTATGTCCACTTACATCATTAGATCTGAATAATAACCTTTTTCGCCTTCGCTTATTTACCTCAAATGCTGTGGCACAGTAATTGCATACTTAGCAATGAAATTGCCACCATATTGTGGGCTGCCCAGACCAAAGATACACATATTATCCAATCAGGAAGACCAGCTGCTGCTGATTCCCACTTCATTTCGTTCTTTGCAGTAACTCTTGCCCACTTGACGCCTCGTATTTGAGACTAATGAGACCCTCGGCTAACTGCAAGTTTAAAAAAAAGAAAAAATGAAAAAAAAAAAAAATCCTGTCAACATTATGCAGAAAATTAAAACACTAAAATAGTATTTTGTTGTTAACGGTGTGACCGCAGCTTGTATTAAAAAGGTGCAAGCAAAAGGGGATCCTCATGTTGTTCCAAAGCTGCATGAAACATCATCCATGGAAAAAAAAAGAGAAGAAAAGCAGAATGTCCTTTTTTCAAGCGAGCTTTTATACTTTAATGTCATAAAACCACCATAAAACATTATAAAATTGGTCTGTACTACTTGCCCTTGTGAAAAAGAAGTTTGGTTAATTCTATTGAATATGCACTTGTAGTGTACTTCAGACCTTACTTGCACAGAATTTAATATGAATGAAATAAAAGGTCACTGAAAGGGGTACCTCAGCACTGGCAAAATGGGCTTTTAATAAAGCTTTGCTGCAGTAGAAAGGCGAGGGAAAAAATGAGATCAGAGCTACCTGACTAGAGCAAACGGCTGCCGTCTTCTCTTCTGCCAAATAGGAAGATTTCAACACCCATAATGCACTGGTCATGTTGTCGTCCAAGGCCACTCCCACCAGTCTGCTATGGATACACTTGTCCAGAGTCAAATGCCACCTCGGTTTAGAAGGAAATTCTTGTTAGCAAACTTTTAGCCATAACTTTTAGTCAAACAGAAGCTGTTTGAACCCATGTTCTTCTGATCTATTTGGGTTCTTTTGTTTTAAATCCATCAAAAACCTTTGTCGTTATCTTGGTGGATCCATCTCTGAACCAATCAGTCTTTCCCAAACTATCTAACTTTGAAAACATTTGTCCTCTCTTTAGGCTCATCTCTTTGACGCTGGCAGGGTCATAATGTTTAGCGTAGACTAGCTGGAGCCTGGATCTTTTTGCTTCTGGAATGTTGATTTTAGGTCTGGAGAGTTGAATTCTGTTTGAATGAATCACATTGAAGATTCGTTTGTGTTCGGTTCACCCTCAAATCTTACATAGTCAATATTCCAAACTAGACGTTTTATCGTAATGCTGTTTAAAGAGCAGGCAAAGTACGATACAATTTTCAGTAATAAACCTTCTGTTAATAACCCTCTGTCAGTCTGAGTGTCCATGCGCAGGGATACAAAAATGCTGAAGTACAATCTGTAGTTTTGACGAAATTTGATTTTTGACACATTTTGCTTCGTCTGACAGAGATTTGCAGACAACTAAATTTGAATTTGTTGGACAGAGAACGAGTAAACAATGTTCATCAACACAAACCATCAACATTGATACAAAGTTACACTGTTTGAACCCTTTGTCATGCTTTAAAATAGTACACTTATTTTATTAAAATTGATATGTATACTTTAGAATACGTAACTACAGCAGGCTCGCTTAATATTATATTATTTCCACGTGTTTTTTCTGTACGTGTTTTGCACATGACCTGCACGCATCTCAAAACTACCCACTCTAATGGTGGCCTTTGCTTAATCGACCATCAATGGGACAAGTGTGCTAAGGTGTACTTTTTTTTTTCTCAAGGGTGAGCACCATGTTTCAAGTCCTCTGAAGAATATGCTTTTTATAAGAAACAGACTGAAATGTAAGTCATAGTTTGATGACTGATATTTTTGTTGCAATGTACCAATCTTTGATTTGAATTTTGAATTTGGTTTGGATATATGTTTCTCACAGCTATCATATGGCTTTAGAAGACCATAAGATCATAAGATTGGGGCGGCAGTGGCTCAGTGGTCAAGACCAGAACCACACAAGTTCTACAAACTGGAAAGTTAATGGTTCAATCCCTGGTATGGTATGGTGCCTTGCATGGTGAATGTGAGGCAATATGTAAAGCACTTTGGTGGCCATGGGTCTGTTAAAAGTGCTATATAAATGCAGTCCATTTACCATAAATGCAACTTTATTAAGTCCAGCATGGTTTTGGCATTTGGTAACAGTGTTATGACTTCACTGTGTGCTGACACTCCCAAGAAAGACCTTTGACCAGTCGGAGAGTTATTGTGTCAATGAGGCCTGAACAGTCGGCAATTACGTGCCAATATCATAGAAGTGGAGGACAGATCTTTTGGGCTGCAATCATGACAGCTGTAATTTTTTTTTCTTTTCTTTTACTCTGAGCATGTTTTCTGTAACTGAAGGCCATCCTGACTGGCTTTTATTCCTCCTCCCTCTTCCTCTGCCTACACTCTGGAAACGGTGAATAGAGGGGAGCTCTAAAGAGAGGCAATTTGCTTTCACAGTCCAGAGAGATGAAGATATAAAGATGCAATGAAAGAGAGTCAGAGCGTGTCCCAAACCCCTAGGGTTCCTCCACAACACCCACTCTCTGCATAAAACATGTGACTGGAGGTGAGAAGATGCAAGAATGAAGGAAGAAAAGTGGTAGTAAGAAAAACAAATATAAACAGCATGGAGAGTTTAAAACGGAAAGAAAATGTAAATACTCTTGAATGCAGTGCTCTTCCAAAGTCATGTTTGCACATTTCCTTAATGTATGCTGTAGAACCTGAAGCACGATATATCAGTTATCAACATAAAGGGCTGGAGACGTATTGGGCAGTGGAATGAAAAGAAAACAAACACAATGGGCCCTATTTTAACGATCTGAAACGTACAGTATCATGAAACGTACAGTATCATGCTTGATACTGTAAGTATCAAGCATGAAGCGCTTGAAGTAACTTTGTGGGCGGGTCTTGGGCGCTGTTGCTATTTTACCAGCGGGATAAATGACTCTTGCACCCGACGCAAGTTTAAAAGGGGTTGGTCTGAAGTAGCTTCAATATTCATTGGTGTGGCTTGGGCATAACAAAAACAAACCAATAATAGCATCATATCACATTCCCTTTAAGAGAATGATGAACGAGGTGCGCTTGTTCCATGGCGCAATTCTATTATAACGGCGCATTCACCAGGCGCGAGGAGATTGATGTTATAAAAGAAAGAGAGACATTGGGGATGGGACAAACCCACCCAAATTAGCTTCAGGTAAAACATGCATATACTAATTTGGGTAAATGTGTAAGTTTTATGCCTGTTTTTCCCATTGTCATGGACACAATAATGATTTCCCTGGCTTTTAAATATTTTTCCTGATAATAATGTATCATTAGCAAAAAATAAAATGCATCTGTGTAGATGAGACAATCATCTACAGTCTATGCGCATTGTTCACACTCTGTATTATGGGCATGCACACTTAAAATAGCATCTGAATGTACGCGCAACGCGCCACTGACTTTAGACCAGGTTTTTTTGTCTCAATTGTTTTCTGGAACTGCAAAATAGCACCAGGGATTGTTCGCAGCGAAACACGCCTCCTTTTTGCGCCGACCCGCCCAAGGAGCGCAAGTTCATTCCCTAGTTTACTGACGTGCGTTTGTGGAGGGAAAAGTCCACTTTGCGCGGGTGCAAAATAGGAATGATACATGCGTCAGTGTATAAAATCATTTGCGCCGGGTGCAAGATAGGCCCAAGGTCTCATTAGAACTTATTTTGAGGTCACCCTGTATTCAATAATTGTATCCCTTAAGACTCATCTTTGATCACCAAAATTATGGATGTAAAAGATTTTTGCTTGGAAAAAAAATCGTCATATTAAAATCGAATGTAGCTGAAAGCTTGAATGTAACTCCTTGTTACCTTGCCTCATTTAATATATGGGGTTCCACTTTATTTTGATAGTCCACTTTAGACATTCTAAAAACTATAAGTAACTTGTCAACTACATCTCATTAGAGAATTAGTAGTCTGTAGTTGAGTGTCAGTGGACTGGTAGGTTATGGTTAGGAGTTAGGGTGCAGGTTAGTAGACATGTTGCCAAGTTACTTATAGTCAGTAGAAAGTCTATTGGAGGACCAACACAATAAAGAGTTCAAATATTAAGCAGGCAGTCTACTAATATTCTAATGACAATTAGTTTACATGTGGCTGGAAAGTTACTTATAGTTAGAAGAATGTTGAAAGTGGACTATCGAAATAAAGTGTTACCGTATATAGTTCTATGAATATGCAAATTAGCCCCACCTCCACTCACTCGACTAGCTCAGAGATCCACTCGACAGAAACACCAGCGATTTCAACACGCGCTTTTGAGACTTTCTTTGGTTCACTGCAGTTTTAAAGAGAACATACTCAGCAGCAATGGTGTTGACTTATGATTTTGCACATGTTTTGTCTTACATTATATTAAAAACAATATTAAAAGCTTAAATTTCCCCGCAAGGGGGACTTTAACTAAAGGTCTGCGTTTATAAAATACTTGAATGTTGCATTTAAGACGCTTGAAAAGATGCAAGCCACTAGACTCCCAAAGACTCATATTTACATAAAAACAATGGAAAAGCATGAGTGTAGTTGAATGTAATAATGAGTTCTGTGTGAATAGCCCCAATGTAAATTTTAGTTCTTAGCATATTTGCTAAAAGCTTATTTGCTATGCCTTTAGTAATACACCAATTTGGCCTCAAAGCTAAAGATATAAACTGAAATGCCACAGAAATCCAAATCTGATTTTATGGTATTGCCAGCTCTGTGTTTACACCTCAGCTTTTCTCTTTTATTTTCCTTGACCTTGTGCAAATGTTTTGATCAACCTCTACGTGGTACTTATAACATGTTGAAACTGAGATGCCTACACGTTTGTATTTTGATCTCCCGCAGCATTATAGTAGAAATCAAACATTCATTGTGCTAAAATGATGAGTCACACGAATCCATGAAGACCAGCTCAAGAGGTCATGAAAAACAGTGTTGAATGTGCAAGCCATCTGCATTTAAACAGATACATTTAATTGACAATATAATGTGCATCCCGTAAAAATGATCCTAGGGGAGCTCTCCATGTCCATGGGATACAGCTCAGGAGAAAACACATAAATGCATGATCAGCAGTGGAATATAGATTATGTCTTAAATTACCATTCCCTGAACTCCGCTGACCCACTTCCTCCAAACCCCAACATGAGAAGCATAGTGATTATGATTCATTATAGAGCCTTTGAAGACCACAAGGATGGTTAATCTTTGCTCCTGACTGCAAAAGTAAATGAATTATTAAAGAAAAAAAGGTTCTTCTACCTCAAAATGATTTGTCATTCAATATAGTTTGAGGCAAATTTAGAAAATTAGTTTTTGTTCAATATTGTAATTTGCTGTGTAATAACATGTGTTGGCTGTGACTCAATTATGTTTACAGTGTGCTGATGGTGGAAATAATTGAAGATAATAAGTGAGTGTCTGCTGAAGATGAATATGGTTCAGGTTTATTATTGAATTGTGTAACATCAGCATATTGTTGAATTAAATTAATATATTGTGTACACTTTAAAAAATTATTATATTATATTATATTATATTGTTTATATTATTAATTATTAGATTGTCAATAGCTGCGTTTTATTCATGATAAATACTGTATATGTATAAATGTATGTACACTTGAAGATATTATTATATTGATATTATTATATAGTTATATTGTTATATTATATTTAACAGCATTTTGTTGAAATAAATAAATATATTGTGTACACTTGAAAAAAATATTATATTATATTAATTATAAAACGGTTAGTTCCATTTCTTGATTCTGATTTCTTGATAGTCAATAGCTGTGTTTTATTCATGATAAATATATGTATAAATTTATGTACACTTGAAGATAATATTATATTGATATTATTATATAGTTATATTGTTATATTATATTTAACAGCATATTGTTCAAATAAATGAATATATTGTGTACACTTGAAAAAAATATTATATTATATTAATTATGAAACGGTTAGTTCCATTTCTTGATTCTGATTTCTTGATGGTCAATAGCTGTGTTTTACTACAAAACGCGACTATGACCCCTTCACCCAATCCATCCCTATGTATCACTATACAACACCCCTAGCAACCACTCTCAGCAATGTAAACATGACTGTTCTCATTGATATTGTTCATTGAAGCTCATAGATTAGAGTATTGTGAGAGATTAATTTGAGTAAATGAGTGTACCTGTCCTGCATTTAAAGTAGCATTTTTCCTTCAGGTCAATCCTATAACAAAAATCAGTTTAAAAGGGGTTTTCCCTTGCCCTCGAGTCATTTGATATGGAAAGGACTGAAACTTAGCAAGACGCAACTGACAGACTCACTCGTAAAGACTTTCTTTGTCGCCATCTAAAGGTGAAATAACGTAATTTCTGTTGCTGTTCGGTCAGGGACTATTTTTTTTCAGCGGAAGGAACAGCCCGTTCTCATCCCAAGACGTCATCTAACTGACGCTTTTGACCATGCGTCAACATCCGACGCACATGCCACCCTTTATCGTCAATATGAGATGCGCCTCCTAGTGGTCTAACCCTAACCCTACCCCAGACCTAAACCTACCCGCGTCATCTAACTGACGCTAAAGGTTGCCATGTGCGTCAGATTTAGTCGCATGGTTAAAAGCGTCAGTTAGGTGACGCCCTAGGATGAGCGTCTTCTAACTGACGCTAAAGGTTGCCATGTGCGTCGGATTTAGACGCAGTCAGTTAGATGACGCCCTAGGATGAGAATGCATTGGAAGGATGGATTTTAGTGATTTTTCTTCATGAAAGTTTCATTGATACATTTTTTTTTTTGTTTGGTAACCGTTTCCTAAAAGCAATAAGGTACCCCGCTTACCACTAGTCAATGCTCTACACCTGTGTGGAGAGCTGGCAGGTGTCACTGATGGTTTTCATTGTCCACTCAATAGCACACTGATGTGTTTTGAAGTGTGTTTCTGCCTCTGTCCACTGAGCAGTGAGGATATAGGACATTAGCCTGCAAGACTGCATGGGAAATTCCTATTATAGAAACAGTCTGTCTCTTTTCCTCTTCCTCATGCACACACACACATGCACACGCACACACTCTATTCATTCTCTGGAGCTCACACTGAATTACTTCTCTATTATATATATATATATATATATGTATATATATATATATACCCATCACACTTCTCTTCACAACCTTTGTTGTACATTTTTACATTCACTTACACACATGAGCAGACAAAAGACAGGTCTTGGAACTAGCTCAAAACACACAAAAGCACTGAGCGGAAGGAGTACTACCTGGTAAAGGTATACAAGAAATCTTATAGTTTACAGGCTGATTGTAAATTGATGCTGCAGGAGGGTTGAGACCCTTTATTAAAGCTTCACAGACTGGAATCGTATACCCCTGAGTGGTTGTTGTATTCAAACAAATCTGACAGAAGTTACCTCCAGGAGCACATCACCAACTCCCTCCTGATGTATAAATATATAGAAAATGAAACACTCCGAATGGTGACAAGTGGTTTCGTCCTTTCTACACAAAACATACTTCTGAAAAGATTCTGTGAGAGTGAAGAGCGTGAAATTACGCTACATATCTCACAGCTATACCCTTGGATTAAGGTGCCGGGGAATTCGATTCTCAATAATTTATTTTTACCTGCCACTATAGGTGGGTGGTATGAAAATCTTATAGTGTGATGTTATTTTTATATTGCTATTTATGTTGGAAAATCTTACAAAATGTTTTGCATAATGCATAACCAGAAATAATGTCTGTTCTTGGTAACCCAGTGAATTAAATACTTTTACACATTTTATTTTATTTATTTATTATTTGATTTGATTTGATTAGTCTTATCCACAAGTTTCCGAGGGGCGCTCCTGTAAAAAATAAAGTGGGTGAAACTTCCGGTGAGACGGCGGAAGTAGCATTCCCAACACTATCTCACGACCAATTCGTACGAATGCGACGCATGATTAAAAAGTGGCTAATTCGTACTAATTCGTACGACCTCACTCGTACTAATTCGTACGATTTGTCTAAACCCACGTGATGGTTAGGTTTAGGGGCGGGGTAAGGGGTAGGTCATTCATACGAATTCATATGAATTGGCCAATTCGTAAAATATGTACGATTTAGCAAAATCGTATTAATTCGTACGAGTGAGGTCGTATGAATTGTTACGAATTAGCCACTTTTTAATCATTCGTCGAATTTACTATTTAAAGACGCAAATCTTTATGAGAGATGTCGTTACGGAGCTCAGGGACAACATGTTAGTTTTAAATTGTTAGTTGACCCCAAAATGAAAATTCTGTCAGTATTTACTCACCCTCATGTTGTTCCAGCCCCGTAAGACCTTCGTTCATCTTCAGAACACAAATTAAGATATTTAAGATATTAAGATCGCTCCTGCATACAGTCCATAGGCTTCTTGAGGGAATGAGACTTACTGGCATCGAAAAGTCATCAAAGACATCGTTAAAATAGTCCAAGTGACTACAGGGGCTCAATTTTAACTTTATCAAATGACGAGAACACTTTTTGTGCGCAAAAACAAACAAAAATAACGACTTTATTTCAACTATTCACTTCCTTCTCTATGGGCCTGTAGTCAGTTAACGTAGTGTGATTGCGTAAAGCTACGTCACACGTAGGCTCACTATTGGCCGACGCTGGTCATGTGTGTGATGCGTGTGACGTACAATAACAGAAGCTTACGCTATTAAACTATTAAAACGAAAAGTTGAAATAAAGTCGTTATTTTTGTTGTTTTTGCGCACAAAAAGTATTCTCGTCATTTGATAAACTTAAGATTGAGCCCCTGTAGTCACTTGGACTATTTTAACGATGACTTAATGACTTTAATGACTTTTCGAGGCCAGCAAGTCATTCCCTCAAGAAGCCTATGGACTATACAGGAGTGATCTTAATATCTTAAATATCTTAATTTGTGTTCCGAAGATGAACGAAGGTCTTACGGGGTTGGAACAACATGAGGGTGAGTAAATACTGACAGAATTTTCATTTTTGGGTCAACTAACCCTTTTAATATCAATCCTGCTAAACACTTTCTTTACTCCACTCCACTCATGCTGATATTGAAATATTCGCAGAGGAACACTCAGGTAAGATGACGTAACACAATAACAGCCTTCTATCTGAACCGTTTTGACTTCTTTGCTCGCTGTTTTGCTATTATTCTTGTGCATTGACTCTTTCACTAAGCTGGGGTGCGAATTCCCGAAAGCATCGTTATAACCAACTATGGTCGCAAGTTCCGTCGTTCTCAGCATAGTTCAACGAGTCGGTGTATCCCGAACCAATCGTTCCAACAAAACAGCATCGCAAAGTTGTGTGTTTTGAACGACAGCTCTCGACCTGTGGTTAGAGGAATAGTTTCTATATTGCAGCACATTTGGACGTAATAAATCCTTATCTTGATCAAAATAAGCAAGCTCACATTCAGTACAACTGGTGCCTTTTATTTAGAATACATACAAATGTAATTTACGTCTTTTAGTTCTTCAAATGATTTGCCAATTTTGAAGAGTGCTCATGTGCAAACGTGCTCCACTACCCTATGTAAGAACGAGCCAAATATTGAGTCAGGTAATAAAGCAAAATAACTGAGAACAATCAGAAATAGTCCTCAGATGACATGTCTGTAATTTATATGTAAAAAATCTAGTGTTAATATTATATTAAATTTGACACATTTCTACTGTCACTCACTGTATAATGTCATACCACGGAGAAATACTCGGCACTACTACAGTTTATCTCCAGTCAGATTTTAAATTGGTAAAGGACCCATTCTTTCTTTTCAGCCTATTGACTGGTTTTATTATATAACCTTTAATGGCGTTTTCACAGATGGTTGCATCTAGAAAAGAAGGACTGATTGTGGCTTTGAGCTTTACATACACACCTGCATTATAGACTGAGGAGGAGGGCATGAAACGAAAGGGCAGTGTGAATTAATCACATTATGGTTTATGGCTTGTGCATGTATCTGTGGCAGTGTAAAGCCATTACAGTCTTCCTAACAATGCACTATGTTGGTAATCCAGGCCTACAGGTTTTGAAAGCTGCTACGATGGTACTGAAGACCCCAATTTAGAGCATAGAGCCCTTTGCTGCCTGTGACTCATAGAGATGATTCTCTCATCCTTTTGGCAGTTTTCATTCCTTTCTTCAGAATGCCTCAATGAACCAATCTAATCGTGCGCCCATCTGTGAGGAAGATCGAAGTGAAAGGAAGCAAAGGATTCGGCACCCAAAACAAACTGCTAGCACATTATGCGGAGAAAAGAAGGATAAAAATTGAGGAGGAGGACTTAATCCATTTCAAAATTGAAAAACGTTCGCCTTCACTAGCCAACTCTATTCTTACTGTACAAAACCTTATGTGCAAGGATTTGCTCACCCCCTACCTTCAGGATCAGTAGTTGCTTTAATGGTGTTTGGTGTACAGTATGTTTTACGGCGCAAATAACAGAGTCTCTCCGTCCAATGATGGTCGAGATTAAGGTGTAAGAAAAAAAGTGTCTTGCTTTGCAAGATGTACAACTTGCTGACACCTCATGCGAGATCTGTTCGGCACACTACGCATGGGTGAAGCCAAGGAGCTTCCAGGAGCATCACAGAATAATAGGTAAATAAATCGAGACATAAAGTATGCAGGGAAGGCAGGATGCCGACACAAGCAGTAATGATGGCATCGCAGATAAGCCGTTGAATGTGGTGATCGCTGGAGATGAGGTCATAAACTAGAGAAAGACACTGTGGCAATAGGAACGGTTCCGCAGTGAGGTAGAAAGTGCTGTGAAGAGCTTTTGATGTATAATGATGCTATACTTAGGAGAGGAGGGATTGCAGAGGGATGCCCGAAGTGCTCGTCTGGTTGTTTGTCATCTCTCACAAAGAATGCAAGAACCTTTAAACATCTAAACAAGAGACTTTCATGTTCCTACAAGGCCCTTTTTAGTCCACCTCTGTTGACTATAGTGAATTACCCATTATTCGACTTTAAATGACAAGGACATTATGGTTTATATTGTCAATGACCTAAAGCTTTTTTTGTCCAGCATTCAGTATTATTGTAGAACAACATGTGAAAATCCTTTACTCTTGTGTTAACCACAAAAAAAATGCGTAAAAAAAAAGATCCATTGTATTTGGGAAGAGTAAACATGCTTGATTCTACGTTTTAGGATGCAGTCCTGCACTCTATTATATAATATTAATATAATATCAGATCATTTGACTCTAGGCAAAGTTAGTTCGGGATGTGAAATGTCATGTGGTTCAATTCCCGAATGATTAATTTCTTATATTTTGCATTATGTAAGATGAATTGAAGTTTTCTCAAAAATTTAAATGCAAATTAGTCTCCCCTCTGCTCAATCACACCAACTACCTGACCTACTCGGTCAACTGAACACTATACAATGGCAAGTGGAAATATTGGTTTAATTCAGCCATATAATGAACGCTTGAACCAAAAACTAATACCGAAGAAGAAGTGGAAGAGCGAATGTAGATGTATCAAGAATGGTAATGTGTTTTCTTTAACCTGGCATACACGTATAGAAAATTATACATTCCTATTATTAAAATCAGTTAAATGATTATTAGTCTGCATAAATTAGGCCAGAACTGGGAAAACTTCCTTTAACACCCCAATGTACCTGTTACATCTACGCTAATGTTAGTCTTTCTATTTATTCCATGGTTTACTGTATTCAGCTGGATCCGTATCCAGATCAGATGTTGGACCTGAGCCTAGACACGGCCACAACGCATGATGTAGTGAGCCGGATCCGGGCTGTATCCAGACCAGATGGAGGACCTGGACCTAGACACGGCCACAACGCATTGGCTTTGCTCAGTTGGGGACATTAAATTGAACATTAAATTTAATATTCAACATATCCTGTTATCCCTGTAAAGCTACTTTGAAACAATCTGTATTGTAAACAGCGCTATAAATAAATGTGACTTGACTTAAGTATTGCTCTCTACATCAGACACATAATAGTAATTGATATGATTAGCCTGTGGCTTCACTACGGTATTAAACAGCTAATTATGTGTTGCTAATGTTACACGAACCACGAGACAGAAGCCTTCGAAAAATCAGCGTGCTTAGAAACGCTTTGAATATCAGAGAAAGTCAGTGGAGAAAAGCCCTGCAAGTTTACAGGATTGGATGCATGTCTGTGACGGTAGGAAACGGCATTTTTGAGACAGTACACTGCAGTTGTAAGGAGATGTTTTGGTAGGCTAACATTAGTTAGACTAATAATAGTCATCTAAGAGGAACATGGGGGCTCTGTGTTACTCTCTGAAGGCCTTTACAGCTTGTAGTGGTGCAGGTGTCCCACGTATGGTGTGCATGCTGAGAGATGAGGGGGGCACCGTATGCGCTGAGAACCCTGGAGTTCATCCTTGTCTGGCCTGAGGATTTTAAGGACCCGCCTGGTGCAGCCCATAATCCATCCCTGATATGAGTCTATCAAAACCAGGTGTGCTGGATGGGACTTTTTAACAAATTGTTGGGTTTCTTTAGAACAAATAATGAGTTATCCGTTAGTATTCCCATTCGTCTTTTTTTCAGGATCTGCTGGAACATTTACATTCACAGACACTTTTATCCGAACTTTCTTACATTCCAATCAATGAGTGCATTTTATCATTTACATTCAATGGGAATTGAACCCATTACCTTACCGGTGATATCTGACTTGTAAGAAGTGTTCACATTCTCATTGAAGTTGAAATGACAACTTGCAAACTCTTAATTTACATTTGTATTGTTCTTATCAGACACTTTAAGAACTGATCTATATAATTTAGGTAGTTAAAGGGATAGTTCACCCAAAAAGGATAATTCTATTATCGTTTACTCGCCCACATGTTGTTTCAAAACCGTAAGACTTTAGTTCATCTTTGGAACACAAATGAAGATCTTTTTGGTAAAATCTGAGAAATTTCTGTCCCTCCATTAACAGCCACACAACTACCACTTTGACAAATTAAAAAGTTCATAAAGTGATCATAAAACTCTTTGGGTTGGCCTACAAAAAAATACATCATCCCTGCACCACTCAATTTAGATATTTTTTTGTGCCAGATAAGAGATTGGATTCTCATAATCAGCATCATCTATATGACATTCAAAAACTTTGGTAACACTTAAGTTTGGAGTCCAGTTTTCACTATTAACTAGTTGCTTATTAGCATGCATATTACTAGGATATTGGTTGTTTATGCTCAAACATTGATACAACATTGAATAATTTTTGTTTGTACCTAAGTAAAAGCCATTTTGATGGCTCTTCCCACAATACATCAAAATACAGCTTCTGATTATGAGTTTGTGTCTACGTTCTCCAACAGCAGGCTTGCTTTTAATACCCTGTAGACAGAGAGACCCCTGTGGATGGTCCCCCAGGGGTTTGGTCACGACTCTAGAGTTAGTGTCTGGGACTCAGTGGGAATGTGGATCAAAGATGGAGTCAGCCAATGGTGGCCTGTCCCGCTGCGCTGCATTCACCGGGACTGACGGATAGAGCTCTCTCTGGATCAAATTTATCGACGCCCCTCAGTTTGAGTCCTTGATCGCGTATAGTTACATCTTTGAGCTCACACCCACTCACTCCTTTCGGCCATTCATTGTCTTGTCAGAGAACTGATCTAAAAAAAAAAAAAGCAATCCATGATATTGATCTTTCTTCATTTATCTGAATCATTTTGGCCAGAGGAATTTAAATGAGGAATCGATGTCTTTCATGCCCAGCTCACCAAAATGGCTAAAGTTTGCCTCTTAAAAGAGATCTTACAACTGCTTTCAGCTTTGAGTTTGTGTTATGAACAAGTCTATTCAGACCAAATATCCATGGGGGCTGTTAATAGAAGAAAAAGATCTGGGTTTCCAAATTGTATGTGTTGTAAATGTGTCCCTTTTTCTTGATTGGACACAAAAGGTTGCATTCACCCACAGATAAATGGGTTTTCAGAAGGAAAAATCCTCTCTAAATGAGGCAAATACGAATTATAAGTGAAGAAATTGGGTGTTCTTCAAAAATAGACCTGGAGTGAAACTTATTTAAACTTAGACTTTTTTATTTATTTATTTTTTACGAAATCCATAAAAAAAATTAAAAAAAAAAACGTTGAAAACTTCAATCACCAGTTAAACTGAACTCACGCTTGTCAGTCCAAGCAACCTGGTCTCATAAGACATTGCATAAGATGGAGAAATCATAAGAAATTGTTGTGTCATTCAAAAATGTACCTTTGATTTCCGTGTAGTTTAGGAATTGTGCACAGATGATAAACCATCAATTATTAAAAATGTTAATACTTAATCATATTTGACGCAAATGCCTATATCATTTTCTGGAAGTTAAAAAAAAGACAGAAAAGCAAGTATGAAACAGTAAATCCCAGTCAGCAGTCAGATAATGAGTTGCCCAACCTCTGTTGGAGACCATCTAACTTTACCAATGCTCAAAATCCTCCAGAAAGCACAAAAAATGATCTCCAGCTAGCCTTGAGCAGCTCCGTTCCAGCCCAATGTAGCTTCCAGGAGCTTAAGTGTCCTTTCGATAGCACTCGTTTATCAGCATGTTTTCAAATAATTGATCAATTAGTGGCCAAACAGAGCTTGAAACATCCTTCAGTCGAACGAGCCGCGTGTCAGGCGGTGAGAGATAATCTTTAGCACCTTCAGAACATTGCTTGAGTGATCTCAAGGCATAAACTGAGTTGCACAAACCTCTGAAAGCACAATGGCAGGGACTAAAGCCCCTGGGAATCAGACTGTCGAAGACTTCATTTCCCATAATCACCCTTGAGAGTTGGTGAACAGCAGCCAGTGTTGGTGTAAGCACTGACTCAGGCGAAGAGCAGATGGATGATCCCTCAGTTCATGCTCTGGCAAGCAATCTCCTTCCCCCTTCCCCTGGCTCACACCTGTGCTTCGAGCTGTTGTGTCTGGTGTCGGATCAGGCAAACGCAAGAGTCGCAAATAACCAGCTACATATGAGACATCACTTGATCACTCCACGGTGTGAAAGAGAGAGAAATGTCAATCCGAGCAAAGAAAATGTTTCATTCGAAGGGGCTAGTTTTGTACGATTCAGAAAACCTTGTTATTAGCGACACCTGTGGCCATTAAATGAGTTGCAGCTAGCAACTTATTGCTAGTGCTAATGCACACATACTGTAATATATAAGACACTGAACGTAATTCAATGCCCTGATATTCTAACGGTGAAGTTTTTTGTTGTTTGCTCAATAAGATGAAAATGCCTTTGCAGCGATATACTGTTAATAAACATCTAGACGGTGCCCATGCTCTTGAAAGGGATGTTAAGGTGAATATGTATTAGAGCCAGACCGATATATCGGCAGATCGATATTATCGGCCGATATTTGGCATTTTCCAAACTACCGGTATTGGCAGTTATAATGGCCGATAAATGAATATTTCAAAAATAAAATAAAAACGGACAAAACGTGCTTGAACCATGTCATGAGTGTTGGAGCTGTATAGTTTGTCCACCAGAGGGCACTCTACACCGTTCCTGTTGGCAACACTCGTTGAGTTAGTCACGATACATACATTGCTTGAATAACAATTAAAAGAACATCCCCATCAGTTATCTTAACTCAAATAAGCATGACAAAATTTTGACGATCATGTCCAGTTTAAAATATATAAATAAATAAATAAATAAATGAATACATAAATACATAAATAAATAAATAAATAAATAAATAAATAAATAAATAAATAAATAAATAAATAAATAAATAAATAAAATATCGGCCGATATGTCGGAATATCGGATTTTAAAACCCAAAAATATTTGTATCGGTATCGGCCTTCAAAATCCTTTATCGGTCGGGCTCTAATATGTATGAGATATGCTGCACGCTTTCCTCTCAATAACAAAATAAACGCACAACAAAAATGACAGCGGTGAGAAAGCATCTGATCATAATGAAGTCTGCGCTTTACAGGCATCATGTCGACAGATGAGGTCATTAAACTAGATGAGGACACTGTTATGAATAAGTATATTTGAGACTATGGACTATATAGATCTGACTATGTGAGACTATAGTTGGAATTAATCTCTTTTCTTTGCATGACACATTGATATTCCGTTGCATGTGTCATTGAATAAAATTCGATAAAATGTAGTAATCTCACCATAAATGTATTTAATTAAATACTACTCTTCATCTTTTTACTTTAAGACCGGGGTTTTAAGCTAGGAGAACTACAATTTACCTCAACAAGGACATAATTAGCGACACTCGTCTCATTTGGGGAGGTGGAAAAACGAGTTCTTTGTGACATGCAAGATTTATTGTATTTAATTTAAATGCAAAAGAAAAGGCATGAGAGTCGGCTGTTTTTGTCAATTTTTTGTTTTAATTTAAAATGTTTGCGATTTTAATATAAATACATGGTAAAAATTTGACCACTTGCTTGAGAAACTTAATATATATAGAAGTAATGCATGGAATTATAGCCTATAATTTCTGTTTGATGCTACTTCTTTTATATTATGTTGTTTATTAAGTAACGATGTGACGGTAGAACGTGTGACAGACAGTTATACGAGTTCGATTTGTGAGATGTCAATCGCCTCCGTGAGTCTGTCTGGCGTCGCGTAATTGCGTCACTTCATAACGTTCCCATGGAAACAGGGGGAAATGGCTGCTCTTGTGTGAAGCAAACGCACATTTTTCAACTTTCTGCTAAGATACATGTGACTTTTTTTGCAACGAAAATGCGAGGATTATGAAATTATGCAAACCCCACATATTTTGCACGGAAATCGGCAATTTATGCGGCGAAAGTGCGGCGTATTTGAAAAAATGCGGCCCCCGCATAAATATGCGGACTTTGGCTGATTTTGCATTGAATTCAGCGATCGCATAATCGCGTTTTTCTGGAGGGACTGTATAGGCCAACGTTGTTTAAATTGTGTTTAAACGTCCATTCAAGTTTGTAAAAGTGTACAAAGAGAATCGCAATTCTGATCCCTGCAAAATCATCCCGAGTCCTTCACATAAAGATCAGTCAACAGGCTTGTTTTGTTACAAACTGTTGACAATAAAAAAGAGGTTAACATGAAAATTCTTATATAGCCCCTTTAATGCCAATGTAAAATCAAACAAGTAAAATAAGATTGATATAAATGTTAGTTTAGGTCACTATATTCTCAATTTGTCCATTTCAACAGTGTCCATTTCACAGAACCTGAGCTCAGCGTCATTTTTGAAACTACAAAGTGTATTGAGAAGATTGAGAATTCTGGGAAGTATGTCTCCACAGTGAGTTTTTCAATCAAATAATGAGTTCACAGCATGCAGTCTATTCTAAACTGTCGCCTGGCCTCATAATATTCACTTAATAAGCCCTGTTAGACCTTCCTTGTGACTGCTAAACGACTGCTACCGTAAAACATGCCATTAGTGCTATAGACCCTGTCATTACATGGATTCTAACAGGGTTTAGTGTGAATAAAGGAACAAGGTAGATCTGAGGGAGAGCAGATTTGACAGCCATAAATGAATTCATTATGTGCTTTAATTTTAGACGTGTTAACTAACCATATTTTTGGAGTACTTACAGTTATACTGGAAGAACAATCATTAGCATCCCCCTCGGGTTAGCTTTCTCTTATCATCCATGAGTTTCTTGAAAACACTGCTGCAAAAAAAGAAAGCGAGTCCAATCAACAAACGTGGTCTTAAGTTAAGCAAACGTAAAATCACTCTGACCTGAAAACAGCTTCTGCTATGAATCATGGGAATTCTGACAGGATATAATATATACTCGGATCTAATTTTATGGTAGACTGAGAGCAAGACCCCGCAGGACTGAGTTGCTTATTGGTGAAATGACACTGACATAAATGCAGTGCTCATTGGCCACCATTATAAATGGTAACATTTTTACACATTTAGTTTCAGGTCACTAACTGGCCTCAGAGCAGAAGGAATCTTTTAGCTGTGATTAAACCTATGACATTAATTTTCCTTCCTCCTTCAGTGATTTTTTGTACACATGTTATCTTATTCACCATTAGGCAAATCACTGTTTTGTTATAATTAAATTAGCGCTATCTGATGCATTATATGGTTCGACGTAAATCAAGCAAAGAGTACAATAAAACCAACGCATTCTCATCCTTTAGCGTCATATAGAACGCTATATGACAAAACGGTGGTATACTACACACATGGCACCCGTTATCGTTAATATAACACGCGCTGTGAGGGCTAAGTTTAGGTGTGGGGTAGGTTCTGCGTGTCATATTCACGCTAAAGGATTTATGACGTCTTGGGTTCGCCGTTTTGTCATATAGCGTTTTATGTGACGCTAAAGGATGAGAACGGGGTGAATAAAACGTATATTAAAATAAAATATATGCCCTTTTGATTAAATCTCTCTCTCTTTGTCGATTTTTTTTTTCTTGTTTTGTCCACAGTAATTTTTTTCAAGAGGGGACATTTTTCAAACCCAAATTAAATCGTTTCACTTTTTCTTAATTGTTTTGATTTTAAGGTCATGCCCACAAACCAATAAGTGATTGATATTATAAATACTACTTTGTTAACAAAAGTAAAGTGTATTTGGCAATCACAACATTATAATATACAGTATGGAACATTGATAATATTGACCCCTTATAAATAAATGGGCCTTTAAGTCTTCATTACTAGGGAACTTTTTTTACCCCGAATATGTAGACTACTGTTAATTTTTGTAAACTTTTTTTGTAAGTAAAAATCCCGAAAGTCCTCAAAAGTCATCAAAAGTCCCTCACCTAATAACAAATTTGACAGTTTCGACAACAAATTCATTAAACAATCAAGTTCCTTTTTGTCATTGCACATATACGTTATGCATTACGAAAATGTTGCACTGGGTTGGAACAAACATGTTTCACCTACGTGGTAATACATTTCCCCTCACATTTCTGATTATATATATATATATATATATATATATATATATATATATATATTCAAAGCATGAGTCCTTCATAGTGAAGATTTGTCCACTCACCTGTTCTGTCAAGGCTGTCCTTTCTCCATGTGCACCCAGGCCATGTTTCTGCAGCAAAACAGTGTCTGCCCACTGAACATGAGCTTGTGTTGACTCATGCAAACAAATTCAAACACAAGGTCACAATGCCATGACAGAAAACATAAGGCACAATGTGCACAGAGTTTCATTCTGTGAATTTCTGAAAAAAAAAAAAAAAAAAAAAAAAAAAGTACCATGCAGATTATCCTGTCAAGGACTGAATGTCTCTCAGCCATAGAAACATATGCGCTTGGTTGTGTTTAAAACAGTGAAAGCACCCACTCTTGACAGGATCAGAGCCAATGGCACATTTTAGAATAGAATTGTTATGGTCATAAAACACATTACATAATCAAATGTAAACAACACCCTGTTAAGAACATTAGTAAATTCCACATCCAAATAATAACATTGATAATATAAAATATGTGCTTTTAAAGGCGCTGTTCAAATGCACACGGAAGGACACGATCTGTGCAAATGCCCAGAAAGCGAGTGTGTAAATGAAAAAAACAAAATATTAATGGAGGGGACAGTTTGATTGATATTTTTCTCTAGCAACTTTAGTGCGAAACAGTAGATCTAGAAGGAGGTCATCACATTCTGTCAATCTGGAATGGTGTGGACTGATAGTTCTGCCTCTGTGAGTATCACAGTATAACTTCTGCTTATCTTAAAGTCTGACTATACGCTTTGGTTATCTTAGCATGGGCTGCCTAAAATTTGCTCTCCGTTTACAGTCAGAGAACACAAATCTAGGTCAGGAAGGCCTGCTTTCAACTATGTCTGGACTCTGGAGTGATCAGATGAAAATCGGATGCAAAAAATATGCACTTGCTGGTTTTACTATTACATGAAAAAAAAAAAAAACCCTCGACTGTATGTTTTTCATATGAGGAATTTAGGGGGTCCACAAAAAAGATTGTTTTACATGGCAATGGACATGACCATGTTAATATGTTTGAAAAGAACCTATTAGCCTCCACCATCTAGATTTGCATGACAGAACTTTGTTTTAGTGCAAATAGTGTATAATATAATATTATAATATAAACAGTGCAAAAAGTATCATATTTATTAAGAATAATAATCATCATAAATTAACAAATTATTTGACATTGTTATTTGACACATTCCCCATAGATTTGCATTATAAAATCGCAAAATATTGTCTGGTCATATGTAGACCAACGGCTATTATAGTATAAGTCTCCATGAAATCAAAATTGAAAAATCCTTTTTTTTTTTTATGGAATCTTGCAGTGTTTAAAATATCTGTGCAAATGATTTTTTTTTCTGTTCATGTTTCATCGTAATCTTTAATCCAAATAACTTCCCCCCTTCTTTTGCTGCAACATTTCTTCTCTGATGATGTGTTTACCGGTACGTGGGCGGGACAACCTGTCACTCACATGAGATCGACCAATAGCAAACCTCAACCACCCAATCAATTCTAATGAACAAATTCAAATCTCGCCCTATACATTTTTTTCTTGTTCAAGAAGTAGTTTCACTAAGATGTACATCTAAATAAACATCCATTTCATGCTAACTATTGGATTTGCAAGTAATATTTTTAAGGGAAAGAGTCAATTACGCTTAAATGTGTCATAATAAATTTGAAATTGTCAAATGATATACAGTAGTTGCAGACAGGCAGTTTGGTGGAATTTCTCACCCTGTCAGAGATCTGATTCTATAAGGTTCTATTTTTCTGTTGTTGGGCCATGGCCAGCTGTCAATTAAACTTAATGGCCGTGTTTTCTGACAGCAAATTATATGGTTCCGGGCTGGACTCAGTTGAAGTGTTTTCACTTATAACACAATCAGAACTGACTGACTGACTTCCATAAAGCTGCGTGCCGATCTCATAGAAGAGGGAGGTCTTCATTTCTTTCAGTTGGCAGGAACAGTCCCTGAGTGGTTTTGGTTAGTTTCATGGGTGGGAATAGTATGAGCCAACCATTGTCAATAGTAATAATTTACCGGTGTGTGTGAAAGAAATCCTAAAGTGTAATATACCATTATACAAGCCTGAAACTCTCCATCAAAGTTAGTGGTTTGGTATAATATGAGAATTCAGTTTATTGCTCACATGCCTTTAATGACATTACAAATTGAATTTATTTATTTGTTGTTGTTGTTTTTTTTTTTCAAATAATAATTCACACAGAAATGCTAGTTCTGACCACTTACTTATGTCAGGTGCAATATGTGGACAGATAAAATTATAATTTTTAGAAGAATCTTGTCAACATTATATAGTGGGCAAAAAAAAAAGAGAGAGAGAAAAAAAAAAACTTGAAAAAAATGCTTTTAACACATTTTATGACTAGCTCTGTGTATAGGATGACGTTAAATGCTAAATAATTGAATCAAATGAATGAAATTACAAAAAAAACCTTACAAAAAAAATATTGAATTGCCTATACTTATTCTATCATTTAATTGACTTATTGATTATTTTTTCACTTCTTTTGTGCTATTGATATGTTTTTGACTGTAATTGTTTTCATTTTTGTAATTGTCAAAGCTTTTAGGATGTTTTTGGAGACAAAGGGACTATAAACTCTGAAACGAATCTTCAAAATATCTCCTTTTCTGTTCTACAGAAAATATTACCACCTACGGATTTGGAACAACATAAGTGTAAGCTAATAATGACAAAATTGTCATTTTATAGGTAACCACTGTTGGTTTATGTTCCCAGAGCAACCTGGAGTGAGCTATATTTTGCGTTAGTTTCATCTCCTTTGGGTTTTTTTTTTCTGCCATCTGCTTTTCATTTCTATCCCATTGTTTTCCTCCTCCATTTCTCAATCCCTTTATAACCTCTGTTTGTTTCAAGGACATTCATACAGTCAGTAGGCGATCTTGCCATCCAGTCTTTCTCGTTCTCTCTTTTTTATCTGTACCCCCCTCTCTCTCTCTCAGCCTGCCAAGGTCTGTCTTTATTCATTTTTGTCTCAAAGCTTCGACTGTTATTGTCTGATTCTATTCAGTGAGTATTCAGCATGAAACACTCTGCAGCATTGAAGCCCCACACTGCTAAACAAAGCATCCTCCTGCACTTCCTCTATACACTTCTTTCTATTAAGACATCTCTCTGAAATACAGCACAGCAGCAGTGCAAATGATACTGGTACCAGTGTGTAAATTATGGGTGTGTCTGATCATCTGATATGTATATATATAATATTTATTTTTTTATCATTTTTAAATTAATTTTCTCTATTTAATATATTATGGATTACCATTCATTTCAAGTTATTTTGCAGGCATATATTAAATATTGTTTTGGTAACTGTGTGATTAGTCGAAATTATTTTTTCCATGACACAGATGCAGGGATAACTTGGCTGTTCAATACAATACGTTGCGAAGGTGAGTTGGGGGCAAGCTCAACTTTTAGATAGATGACAATTAATTTTCTTTGATGGTTTTTTATTACTGTGTATTATTAATGGATTTGGCAGGTCTATGACTTCTGTTTGCATATGCGGTAGGACTAGAACTAAATGGTATTCCATCATGACCAGCTTCTAGAACTTTGGCTCAACGTGAAATGATTTTATTTCAGGAATGAAATAGGATTCTATGCATAAATTCGTTCCATTTTCTTCTTTAGGTCTGATTATTTATTGGGTATTTCAGGTGACGGATGGTGCTTAACTGCTCTGCTTCAGACAGACAAACACTCATCTGCCTCTTTATTAGGGGCACCTTGCTAGCACCGGGCTGGAACCATTGGTACAAGCAGAGCCCGCCTACAGAGAGCCTGGCCACTCCCTATTAAGTCCTATTGTTCCGAATTTTGGCTGTAGTTCCACCAGAGTTCCACTGGGGGCGATCGCTCATGAGTGCAAAATGAATGGGAATCTATGGAGCCAGACGGCTAAATTGATCTCTTTGACTCGATTACCGTTGAGAAATCTCAGATTTGATTAAAGGTTTTGCAAGTTCAACATGGGTTATAGGTCGAAGTTGATTGAAGTACTTATGTCCTTGAAATTTTGTACAGGTTGAGTAGTTGT
Organism: Pimephales promelas; assembly: GCF_016745375.1. The sequence continues at coordinate 2,451,725 of NW_024121166.1, forward strand.
TGCCCATAACATGCTAGCATTCTGCTAATGAACACTGATTGATCAGTGAAGGACTGATTACGACCAGATGGCATCGTGGCATCCGAGGCGGGACCAGGATGTGAAGGCGGACATTTTCGCCCAAGTTTTTTTTTTTTTTTTTTTTTCACGCAGCAACTGTGTCAGGTGTGTTGTCGATGCCTCGAGAAAAAATAAAGTGAAGAGTGCGAAAGCACCAAAGTTGACTGAACGATTGCCGTAAAGCAGTATCTCTGGTCGTATGATGTGTTCGTATGATGTGTATGACGTCATTGACGTTGTAAAAGACAATTTTAAAGCAAATAAGTGACTCGAAAAAATCGAACACCCAGCAATGTGAAATTTCTTTGCATCTCCTTTCGATTACAAAATTAAAATTACTAGACAAAAAATTATATCCTGAGAAAAGTGGATTATGAGGCCTCCATTCATTCTGCACTCGCCCTGTGAGCGCCCTCATATGGAACCAGAGTGGAACTGCATCTAGTTCAGAAGCCTGAAGTTCTCCCCTTATTAGACATTCTCAGGTACAAGGCAGGATGGATCCATGCTTTTAATTGTTTACGTCAAATTCTGAGCCTACAATCTGAATGTCGCAGCAAAAATGGAGATACATCAGACCAGGCAACAATTTTCCAAATTTTGGTGAGCCTGTGTGGATTTTAGCCTCAGTTTCCTGTTATTGGCCGACAGGATTGGAACCCGGTTTGTTCTTCTGTTGCTGTAGCCCATCTGCTTTAAGGTTCAACGTGTTCAGAGATGCTCTTCTGCAGAACTCGGTTGTAACGAGTAGTTATTTGACTATCAGCTCAAACCAGTCTGGCTTTTCTCCTCTGACTTCTGGCATCAAGGCATTTTTGCCCACAGAACTGCCACTCAATGAATATTTGCTCTTTTCCTGACCATTCTCAGTAAACCCTAGAGATGGTTGTGTGTGAAAATTCCAGATCAGCAGTTTCTGAAATACTCAGACCAGCCCGTCTGGCACTAGTCTCGCGTAGCCAGACGTTCAGACTGACGGCTGAAGGTCTGGAATTCATAGCAGCTTTCTTTGGTCAAGGCCCGCCCATAAGGCCGTTAGACCGACATGTCAAACAACCAATTACAGTTCGTTTCGTTCAGCGTCATGTTTCGGGGCGTGGAAATGTCCCCACAACAACAGACCGGTGTGCAACAAGTCAGTCAGCAGTCACCGGAGGGGCTAACAACGCTCCGTGTTATTAAATTCACCCACGAACTCGCTCATGTCCATCTTATGTCCGCTTTGTCACACGAATGTAAGTTACGTCCCCGCCCCAGTGCGCTCACGCCTACTAAATAAACGCCTCACCTCCGGCGCCGCGCACTCGCTACATTCCCTTTAGCCTTTAGCACATCTAGTGGATGCATAACGCAAACCCAGTCAAACGTTTGACTCTGCAGTATCTTATGTGCCTTATAATCCAGTGTGCGCGACCTATATATGAATACTGAATCGGCCAGCTGCGATGTCAGCGTCTGTTTCATGTTTGTCCACAAACGCAGCTGATACCCTTCGCAATTAAGTACTTCACTTGATCTTCCATAATAGATTGGAGGGGACATACAACTACGTTTAGCTGATCTTGAGAAATGCTCATTGTCACTCACATAGGCCACTCATATAAACACAACAGTTTTTCTTCCGCAATCACACATCTGCGCTTTGTTTCCTGGCGGACCGAAAATAAACGCGACACTGACGCCCCCCGGAAATCCGATAAAATTCAACCAATCAGATGACGACTTCGACATTCCTGAAGTGTTTCCAGTTAAGTGTACCATATGCATCAGACGTTTAGCCAACGTTCCGTGGGCGTGACGTCTGAGGCTGAGACTAGTCTGGCACCAACAACCATGCCACGTTCAAAGTCACTTAAATCCCTTTTCATCCCATTCTGATGCGCAGTTTGAACCTCAGCAGATCGTCTTGACCAGGCCTACATGCATAAATGCAGTTATAGACAATACAGAAAAATTATTTCAAGTGAGAATAATGAACGTAAAATAGAATCATTTATTGTTTTTATTAAAAAGAGACACTCTATTTTTCTCTAATCTTGTCAATTTTGAATAGATTTTAAGTGACAGATTGTCTAATATGAGGCATCCTCTGAAGTTAAATTTAAAATTCAACATGTTTCTGTGCATCAGGATTGGATTCCTAGCTTTAAATGTTTGCCAAGTTTCCACAAGGGGAACATTAATAGGACCACTACATGTAAAACAAAATAAATTAATAAATAAAAAAATGTGGATTTACTGAAAGAAGTAATTAAGTCAATCAATTGCAAATTGAACAGCTGTTGAGTCATAATTAGCTTTTTCACTGAGCACTTATCCACCAAAAAAATGCTAATATGACAGAATTGGTCACCGCAGACTTCAATGTGTTCCTCGAGGGATGACTTACAACATTTCTTCTGCTGCTTGTCAGTGCCAACAAAAGTCTGGAATGTATCAAACTAAATTAATGTCATTAAATGAAATTAATTGAGTTGAGGAGTGATTTTGCACATGGTGCCCTTGTTATCCTTCGAAAAAGACTAATGCTTGATGGTGTCTCCATCCCTCCAGGCCTTTGCGAGACTTCATCAATGATGCATCGGGTCAGGGATGTATTGACTCACCCATTGTAAATTTTCATTGCGTCCCATTGACATCTGAGAATCAAACAGGAGGTCGGTGCTCTTGTTGACACCCACCCTGCGATACCGATAGCAATTTGCATTCGGCTCAACCAGGGTCAAACGAGGATGACTACAGGCTATGATAATATTTGGTCAGATGATTTATGAGCTGTGAACGAATACAGATATTCAATTGACTCAAATATTGATCTTGACCTTCATTAAAAATATGATAAGCTATCATTAAAAAGTCAACGTGTTTGACCTGGGAGAAAAGCTGTCTGGTTATTGCTTAATGTACTATTATGTTGATCATTTATAGAATGTTAATATGTCATCACACCTGAACTACTAACATTTCCTTTATATCTGATGTAATAATACAGTTTGGAAAACAAAACATCACACGACCTTCCAAAAAACCATGGCAAATACTCATTTTGATATTGCGGGATCTGTGACGTTTAACAGGCAAATACATCTGATTATGACCACCACCAGAACATGAATTATAATAAAAATTACTTTTCTCGACACTCAAAGCGCTTTACATATAGGGGGAATCTCCTCAACCACCACCAATGTGCAGCATCCACTTGGATGATGCGCCAGAACGCCCACCACACACCAGCTTACTGGTGGAGAGGAGGCCGAGTGATGAAGCCAAATGGTATATATATATATATATATATATATATATATATATATATATATATATATGGGGATGATTAGGAGGCCATGATGGACAGAGGCCACTGGGCAAATTTTGAAATTTTTCTTTCGAAAGACATCCTGGGATTTTTTTTGTGACCACAGAAAGTCAGGGGCATCGGTTGAAAGTCTCATCCAAAGGACATTAAAGTATACATAATCACACCACAGGCCCCGCCCACTGGCATTCGGTCGCTTAATAGCTGACACTTGCCTATACTGGATGTGAGTGACACGTCGGGTCAAAAGCAAATAGAACCCATTATAATCACTGAAGGTGTCTACGCTAGATACAGTATACATTTGCATGTTCGCTATCTCACAACCAATTCGTACGAGGTGGCTAATTTGTGCGAATTCGTACGATTTGTCTAAACCCCAGTAATGGGTAGGTTTAGGGGTAGGTCATTCGTACAAATTAATACAAAATGGGTAACTCGTAAAATATGTACGATTTAGCAAAAATCGTACGAATTTGTACGAGTGAGGTCCTATGAATTAGCCACCTCGTAAAATATGTACGAATTGCCGTGAGATCGGGTTGGACATAGAGTACTCCATGCACTTGAATCTGTTAACAATAGCACAAATGGAACAATTTTTAAACATATTATTCTAGCTTATTTCATTTTAATCAGCACTTGAATGTGGACAAGAATTGCGTTTATTTGTTGTTATTTGGGAAAAAGTTCTTTTAACAGTAAAATTATGCCTTGCCGTTGACATATAAAACACTTGGATACTCTTGATTGATACCCTGAGAGAAATCATTGGTTTCCAAGTGAAAACATTGAATGTTGGACTTTTTCATTAAGGTGTTCCCAGGTAGGCTAAACTCCCTGCTGGGTCTGAGCAGCTGAATGAAGGAATGATTGAAAACATGGATGTATGAAATGAAGGGCAAAGTCTTAAGAGGAGAGAGAGAGAGAGAGAGAGAGAGAGAGAGAGAGAGAGAGAGATGTGTCATGCAGCCTCTTACGGCAGTGACATGCGCCGTCAAAGCAGACTCTTTAAAGCAAACCACATCTGACTGGTAATGTAGTCAGTGTTGACATCTGCCATGAGCAACGGGGGCAAAGCGCAAAATGTTTCCTCCAGGGTTGGGCTAGGATGGCATGATGGGGATGGGGAATGTTAAGGTAAAAGGATGGGTCGCTAATACAGCGAAAAACTTTAAAGAGCATCAAGCTAAGTCCTATAAGTAAGACGTGTATTGATATGTGCATACACTTTTTTTTAGCACTGAACATTGGCGAGTGGATCTCAGCAGTCACTTTTTGAAATGTCTATCATCTTCAACAATGTAACACATTGTTCCTTTACTCATCAAATATTGATGTCTGGGATTACTTATACCAAATTTTCTTAATTCTTAATTCTAAATTCTTAACTCAGAATTTAACATAATTAATTGTATTAAAAATATAAGTATATTATGCAAGGATTTTAATTTTGATATTGATGACCCCAAATATAATGATTCTTTTGCAAGGGAACCCCTTTCTTAAAAATAATTATTCCCATATAGATTTTCATATATAAAAAAACGGTAACACTTTACAATAAGGTTGGTAATAGGTACAAGGTACAATAAGGTACAATAAACTAAGAATGAACAAAACTTCTACAGCATTTGTTAATCTTTGTTAATGTTAATTTCAACATTTATTAATACTTTATTAAAATCTTGTTAACATTAGTTAATGCACTGTGAACTCATTGAACAAACAATGAACAGCTGGATTTGTATTAACTAACGTTAACAAAGATTAACAAAAACAGTAACAAATGTATTGCTCACGGTTAGTTCATTAACTAATGTTTAATAAATTAACCTTATTGTAAAGTGTTACAAAAAAAACCAATAGGCCTATTTATTGTCTTTCACAATATACATATAAATCACCTATCCCATTATATATATATATATACTGTGATTCTCAAAGTTGATGAAATGTGAATACATTTTTTAAATTATTATATAATTTGTTATACTTTAAAAATAACTAAGACTTGGAATATATTATATTTGAATTTTTTCATTTTATTTGTGCATAAGTGAAAGAATTTGCAAAACCATTTGTGAAAACATCCAGTCTCCATTCACATGAAAAAACAGTGACAGGGTGAATTATTGACTCTGGCTTGGCAAAATGATAAATATCACATCTTCAGGAAGGAGTGTGTCATTTTAACCACAGCGCGGAAAAGTCGATAAAAGATCAACACGGGGAAGGTCTTCCTGTTTCCTTTGTACACGATTGGCTGTGTAAACAGTGAGGCATATAGAGATGACATTTCCTGAGTTTCTTGTTATCTGTGAACCTGGCACAGGCTGAGGATTTCAGCTGCCCATTATAGCCTTCTAGCTGTTACTCACACACTGAGTCAGAGCCTGAAAGGTCCTGCCTTCCCACCACAACACGCATAGATACCAGCTCGTTCTGCTGAGGCTGACCTTCCTGCACCGCCAAATGAATTCATTCCCAGCCTTTATGCATCGGATTCTATTTAAAAGTCAGCTGACACACGAGAGCGTATCAAGTATCAGAATGAAACACCCTCAAATGAAAGGACCACCATCAGTGGGCAGCACATCTCCGTCGAGCCTTCCTTTGCTGTCTGACCCATCCAGTCTGCCAAACAGATCCATTAACATGCACTAAACACATAGAAGACTGATGTGTCGTAAGTGAACTCTGAGTTCTTTACACGTGGGGTCCAGCGGGAGAGGTCTTGCCCCAGTGCTTGGCTCTGCCAGGCTTGTCTCGCCGCCTGCTAGAGAGATGATAAGGTTATATTAAGCAGAGGATGCTGTCCATCTCTTTGACAGGCCTCACTGTCGCCTTCAAAACCCCTGTCACCCGACTCTCAACTGAAGACTGTGTGTGTGTTCTGTCAGGGTTTGTTATATGGCAACTCTGAACGGTGCCACAATTTGGGGGTTATTACCATAAAAGGCTCGTCATTAGTCTTTTAATCATCCAGCATGACATCATGACTTTTCTGTAAACTTGACTCGAAAGTGGCGTGTTATCGCTACGCATTTTGAGCTATCCGCGTGTATGCGTGTATGTCTATGCCATTAACGTCTGCGTCATTCCGCGTGTCTGTACACTCTAGAGCCCGACCGATAAAGGATTTTGAAGGCCGATACAAATATTTTTTGGTTTTAAAATCCGATATATCGGCCGATATTTTTTTTTATTTCAGAAACGCGAAACAAAACATTAACAGATTTCCCTAACATTAGTTATTTGTAGTTATTTTAGTTTTAACTAAAATAATACGATAATGCATTTTAAAAAGAAACTTGTTTCTTTTATTGTCACAACAGAACAGACTGATGATAGTGGCATTAGCTAGCTTTATGGTTAGGTAGTCTATGATGAGCCATAATTTAGCAATGGATAACGTCATAATTGTAAAACATACATTTTCAATATAATAGGCCAAGGAGAGATGATCCGTCCCATTGCTATAACTGTCACGCGCTATTAAAGAAATACTTCAGACACATTGTCAAAAGTTAAAAGGACAGTCAGTCAACTACACTGTTACAACGTAACGTAACTATTGCTAGCTAATTCCGCTTCTCTCTCGGCTTATTTAACAGCAGCAAAACTGTACACGATAGTCACAAATTTTGTCATGCTTATTTGAGTTAAGAGAACTGATGGGGATGTTCTTTTAATTGTTATTCAAGCAATGTATGTCTCGTGACCAACTCAACGAGTTGCCAACAGGAACGGTGTAGAGTGCCCTCTGGTGGACAAACCATACAACTCCAACACTCATGACATTGTTCAAGCGTGTTTCGTCCACTTTTATTTTATTTTTGAAATATTCATTTATCGGCCATCATAACTGCCGATACTTTGGTAAATGCCTAATATCGGCCTGCCGATATATCGGTCTGGCTCTAGTACATTCCGTCAAATGTCCGAGCGAAACGAAGCAAAATGTACATCTACATCTGGGGAGCTATCTTTTTCTTTCCTAGGATGGTAAGGGAACAGTCAGAAATGCCATTAACCCCAGTGACGGTTAGGTTTAGGGACAGGGTTGAGGTAAGTCATATATTTATATATACAGTAATAACGTTAAGTCAACGTCGTTCATAAACCAGTCCCTCCAGAAAAACGCGATTATGCGATCGCTGAATTCAATGCAAAATCAGCCAAAGTCCGCATATTTATGCGGTGGCCGCATTTTTTCAAATACGCCGCACTTTCGCCCCATAAATTGCCGATTTCCGTGCAAAATATGCGGGGCTTGCATAATTTCATAATCCTCGCTGCAAAAAAAGTTTTGTTGCAAAAAAGTCACATGTATCTTAGCAGAAAGTTGAAAAATGTTGCGTTTGCTTCACACAAGAGCAGCCATTTCCCCCTGTTTCCATAGGAACGTTATGAAGTGACGCAATTACGCGACGCCAGACAGACTCACGGAGGCGATTGACATCTCACAAATCGAACTCGTATAACGGTCTGTCACACGTTCTACCGTCACATCGTTACTTAATAAACAACATAAGATAAAAGAAGTGTAGCATCAAACAGAAATTACCCGCACACATGGGGTGTTCAAGGCGCACATATAACACTGCAGAGAGTTCAACAGGGAGCGCGCAGCTCTTAAAGGGGCCACACCTTATTTACACTCGTTATAGTCTGAAATAAAACAAGATGAGAAATTAAACATTCCCAGCACTTTCTATGATGTAGTATGCTTGCTTATCAAAGGAAGTAATAAGAAATGACTCTTACATTAGCCTAGTGAGAACAGGATGTTGGCGGAATCATTTTTTCTCTTTCTCTTTTTCATCAAACCGCAATTTTTGCAAGTTCCCTCAATTTTTGCAAATTCCTGCAATTTCATTGCATAAATATCCCGCATATTCTATTGCATTTTAAAAGAAAACGGGCCGCGTAATCAATCAATTTTTGCCCGCAACAATCACAAAAAAACTCAGCGTTTTCCTGGAAGGACTGAAAACTATTATGGTAAATATTATATATAAATGTCGCAAATTTTTTCACAAATTTTTGGAAATTACCACCACAAAATCAGTCATTTTAATCGCAAAAATCACAAAAAAAAAAAACGTGAAATCCTGGATTGACTGATAAACACGCTGAAAAGCAATTATGCGTCTTGATTGCGCGCCAAAAATGGAAATACGAATTCGCGTGTCATACACACGCTAGTTCATGAGATCAGTCTGAATCTTCATACATTACATTTACTAAAGAAGTTAGTCAACTATTTTTCATTCTCTTTAAAAAAAAAAAAAAAGGACGGGGAACAGCTCAGTTACCCGCACAGAATTCACTAAACAGTCATTATCTTATTTGTTAATCACTCATAATCCAGTTTACCAGGTGCTAAATGCGCTTAGCGTTGTGAGAACTTACATCGACTCTTAATTAATTGTTTTGTATTTTTTTTTAGTTAACAAGCGCTTGTGGGTTCAGATTTACCTGCAACTAGTTATTTTTTTTTTCTTCATAACTTCTGGAGAGAAATAACGCAGACACTGGACAATAATGACACTTTCTGGAGAGGCTCATATGCTAAGCGTCAGACCTCAAATATACAGTACTTAGGGCTGTAGTAAACTAAATAGGGAGATAAAATACAGACATCAGCAGGCACTGCTCATTCTTAGTGAATTTGCATGGTTTCAAAAGTCCCAAATGAAATGTTTACTACTTTCAAGTTATATAAACCTTAGATAAATTAAACAAGACTTTACAAGGACGATTGCCTATATGCTAACTGTGGTTTAGTTAACATAATATGACAGGCTTTAACAAGCTGTCAACATACTGGTGGGGGAAAAAAGCATTAAATGCTGGGGATTTTTGACCTGTCACAATCCATCTCTTGGATCTGTCATTTGACGCCATCCTGACATCTTTTGATGGCACTGGAGACTCAGGACTTCCCTGAAAATGTCACAACCTGCTTAAAGCTCTGCTGCTGACAGTCCCCCCAAATGGCCAGAGCTGCTTTCTTATCTCTACAGCACAGTCCTGCTGTCAGTCAATTTTTTTTTTACACTATGAAGTGAGTAGCCTTTAGTTAAATCTTCACATGGATAGCCTGTCACTTCCTGTGAATGCCTCTGTTACACAATTAAGAGTGGAAATCTAAAAATTAATCCATGGTATGTCTCTCATGGTATTTCAAGACACTGAGGGAAAACACAACCTTTGAGTTTAATAACAAATTGAAATTAGTATTATCTAAGATTAACAAATGTTGTAAAAGTTCATTCTAAGTTCATGTTAACTAAGGTAGCAACTAATGTTAACTAATGAACCTTTTTGTAAAGTGTTACAGAAAAACGCAATGTTCACATTGCTGTGGACCAGATCAAATAGGAGTTTTAAACACGATTCTCTGACAATAAAGACACAGCAAAGATGAAAGCATTTGAAAGACTGGATAATGACATGCAGATTATCGTGTGAAAAGCTAATCTAGTTTTCAGGAAGTTTCTCCAGTCCCTTCATTCTCATTTCTGCTTTTTCATTCTCCCATTATGAGCCGTGAAAGATTTCCAATGTGATGCATTCTGGGTTTTAACACAGATTTCTCCAGTCACTGGAATTCAGACTCATTTCCCATGTCTCTAAGACAGGAACATTGACCCAGAACCATTAATAATGCATGAAGAGTAAGACAATCCATGTGAGGTGAAGGAGTGCAGGAGAAGTTCTAAACGCCTTGTCAAAAACTCCAAATTCTGTAGGGTTTTACATTTGTAGCTCTAGCTTAAAGGCACAGTTCACCCCCAAAAAAGATAATTCTGTCATCATTTACTCCACCTCATGTCATTCCAAACCATTATGTATTTCTCTCTCTGTAGAACTCCAAAGAATAAATTCTCAAGTCTATTGTCCCTTTAACACACACCTTGCCCACCTTGATTTTATTCAATTACAGGAAACTTTACCCTTTAAAATGATGTTGGTCACTGTCTTTAGCAATGAAACCTCATAATAAATGAAAAGAAATTCCCTTGCTATGGAAAAATCTAGCAAATAGTAATAGCTTCTTTTTTTTTACAGTTAACAAGATCTCAACTCCACAAAGGTCAACAGAGGTCAAGAGAAAATAGAGTATGATTAATAGGCTTCTCTCTCCATAAATTCCTAATCCCCAGTTATCCACACATATATTCAAAAATTACTTCACTGCTTGCCACAATTCATCATTGGATTGCCTTATTCTTACATTTAGCTGTCTTGGAATTTGAAAGAGTCATTTATCCCGCCGGGAAAATAGTAACAGCGCCCAAGACCTGCACACAAAGTTGCGCTTCGGGCTTGATACCTGTGTTTCAGATCGTTAAAATAGGGCCCTTAATGTTGAAACAACAACTTACATCATTTCAACCACATTGGTTGTTCAGGTGTCACCTAGTTTTAGATAGTTGGCAAACTAAATCTTATTTGCAGTCATATTTGTTGTGAAACTTAGTGTAACTTAGGTAAATACTGATGACTAGCCATAATAATGTTTGATTAGCAAATAAATTGTTCTTTTGAGTTTTTATTTTTATTTTTTATGATTCATTAGTGAATCAGTGAAGTCAAATCACACTTCATTCAGATTCTTTCAGAGGACTGTATTAAACCGGAAAATATCAATGTTGCAAATTTCATCAATTATGAAATTAATTCTGTTCAGCTGTATAGTAGCTCTACAGAAGAAAATAGTGTCATTATTTAGCTCAAGTCAGTTAAATCTTGATTGAGTTCAGGTCAATAACACTGTCAATGCGGCCAAATTAATCAGTTATTAAAAAAAACTTAAAAAAGGATGCTCTACAGCAGACAATAATGCCATTATCCAGCTCAATTCAGTTGGTTTTTTTTTCTCATCAAAGTTGTAGTGCAGTCAAATTGATAACATTTTTGAAAATTATAAAATTATAATAGTCTTTCAAACCACAAAGTAAATCAGTCTGAATGAAAATGATAGAAATATCCCTATACAATACAAATGATCAAAAAGGTAATGAAAAAATAATAGAAATATTAATTTTGCATTGAAACGTGCAAAAGTGTCAAAACTATTGTAATGAATGAATGAATGAATGCATCATTTTTGGGAATTCACAGCTACATTCGTATGCATTTCAAAATGTTAGTCAATGAAACACTTGGTACTAAAAGCACGCAAATAGCATTAGATTTGAAATCAATTCCATTTTTCTCAGATATGTACCCAGTTTTCTCTTCAAACCATGTTTTATAATCTGCTTTGTTCACAACTACCTCCACTATTTGTGCTAATCGACCTCTGTAGAAAAGTTCACTGAGATGGTAGACGTGATAGGTACCTGAAATGACTCCTTGCCAGAGGCAATCATTCCGATCTTAATCTCCACTTCAAGAGATTCTACCCCTGAAGGTTAGATGGTAAACTACATCGAGCCCATCACAGCACCGCTTCACCTACAGAGGACAATTGCCGAGGACAAAGGAAACTCCAGTGCCCATTTTAACCTTCGTGTTAATCAAATGGATAAGACATGAATGGATAGTAGGCCGTGGAGGACAGATGTCAGCTCCATTCCTCCTCATTACCTCATCCAGAATTCCATTTGCAAGTAAATTGGTGTGCGATTAATTAAATAGCTAATCATTTGGCTGTCCCAACATCTGGAGAGGATATAAAGTGTCTGAAGTGGCCTTAAACCCAGCAGACTTGGTTTAGAGGAGTTTTCTCTCGCTGTAGAATGACAGGAATTAGAGAGTATTATTCAAAAGGTACTCTCTTCTTATGGGAACATTTCAGCTCTATCTTCTGCTGTGGGTTAGATAACCTTTTTTCTCACATTTTCTTTAGTAAAATACAGACTAAGTGATCAGCAATTAAAATGGATAATTGTCATATTGATTACATTAGTATGTCTTTAAGCTTAAAGGTTTGTTCACACCAAACTGAAGATTCATTTTGTTCCAAGTGTGATTTTTTTTCTTCTTCTGCGAAACACAAAAGTACGTGTTTTGAAAAAAATAAATAACAGGTTTCCAAAAAAAGAATGAACCGCATTGATTTATTATGACGTACCATGGTGTATCAACAAATAAATCTAAGAGTCCTCAGAATGTCCTCTTTTGTTTTTAACAAAAGACAGAAATGCTCAAGATACAAAACAAAAGGCATAACAACAGGAGAACTATCTGTCTGACCAAACAGTGAATGAAAGCTCTTTCAAAGAATATTTTTTTTTGCTATTTTGTTTGGCGCCAGGAGTGGCATGAAATTATTTTGGGCTTGGATGTGAAAAAAAGTGTATTTGGTTTACAGTGCTAATAGACTAATCAAACTGTGAGTCAATTTTAACTTTAAAACAGTTAATGAAATCTTAATGTAAAATATAATTGACCTCAACATGTGAATAAATGTCGTATCAGTCACACTATACATATGTGTTTGTGTAATAGACGTAGGCCAGAAGTTGTGTGAGACATTAAACAAGTTAGTTTAAATTAAAAGTCTATGCACCAAAGTCTATGCACTCATTTCCTCAGTCCATTTCTAAACCTTTCCTAATAAAAGTGATATTTTTCACTTTTACTTGATTCACTTGTGTTTTAGACAGGCCTACTTTTAATACAGGAGGACTCTCATAGTGATTTCACTGTACTTTTTACATCATACTTTTTACACAATACATCATACAAATTTCCCACCTTTCCATTGATATCTTTGAAGATATTGCATAAATACACATAATTAACCAATTTGCTCCAGAGGTATAAACTTCAAGTGAGGCATTGTTATATATAACATAATAATTCTATAATAATTAATAATTATTAAATAATTATTATATTATATATTATATAAATAATAAATTGAACATTACCGCCCTTTGCATGCTTGACTGTTCTATTGTTCATATACAGTATAAATCTCAAAGGGTAAATGTTTAAATGATAATGATAAAATGTACCAGTCCCACTGAATTAAATAAAATTGTTTGTTTATTTACAACTAGGCTCCTCTACTTTCTATGCAGGATGTGTTTTCAATTATGTGTTTTCATGTTTAATGGAGACTTTTCTAGACATAATGATACTGTGCAAACTGTATATTATTTCTTCTTACAATAAACCTCTCTCTAAACCTATCCATCACAGAAAACATTCTGCATTTTTAAGTTTTCACAAAAAAAAGCACCACTTAGTATGACTTAAAAGCTGTTTATCTCATGAGGACCAAAACATTTACCCATGAGGACAAGGATTTCGTATATTGCCATCTATGTGGGGACATTCTCACACACACATACTCTTTCTTTTTCTTCTCACCTCTCTCCTCTCGTTTACGCAGCACTCTGTAATTTGTAGCTATTTGTGCTGGCCGCCAAAAGGTTGCCTGCCTCTCTGGCGATCAATCTTTTCACATTTTTTAGCACGTGAAGGGAATAAACAATGGTCTTTTTTGGTGGATTGTGACAAACAGAGCCCCCTCAGAATTTCATCTCAAAACACGTTTGTGTGTCTTTCTAATCCCGCTGCGTCTTCGGCTTCCTCCTGCTGCAAAGACACGAGTAATACTGCCTCTCTTGTAAAACCCATCCTTGTTCTCCCTGCAAGGGTTTCTGGTGCTAGAATTGTCGACACAGCAGGCAAATTCACTAAACAGTTGCACCATTCTTGTACATGTTATTTCAGTGCAAACACCTGCGTCTTATTCAATAACCAACCTCAATCCAGTTTAACAGGCACTATCTCCACTGGTATAATGATCAGCACAAACACAGCCTCTTTCCTATTAGTCTTATTTTAGATTTTGTGTTAAGCGCTATTTATGGGACCCGATTAACTTACCACCTGCTGAATGTGTGACATTTTGTTCATGAGACATTGACTGATAATACCATTATAGTAGATCTTATGTCCAGCATTATAAATTATTTTTTTTTTTCATGTTTACAAAATGACTATGAATAGACTTCTTTTAAAAGGGGTGATTGATTATGATTTCACTTTTCTAACTTTGGTTAGTGTGTAATGTTGTTGTTTGAGCATCAAAACTGGCCTGGAAAATGGCAAATTGCAGCATGCATTGCTTTATTGGACTTTTTTTTTTGGGGAGTGTGCTTGTGGCCTTACATGATTTGTAGGTTATTTCTCATTAGCGAATCAGGCTCTGTTTACTCCTAGTATTAAGAAGTGTTTTCATCAATCTGATCACAAGTGGATGAAGCTAAATACAGGTGTAAACATCGTTCATTTCTTTGAGCTATTCCACTTTATTTCGACCACCTCCAAAGTTAGTCGAAACGTACTCGTCTGGTTTGCTTTATGGTGTAGACACTCATGTGGTCGAATGCTTTCGAACAACCACAAAATACCACCTACTACTCGCTTACTGACTAAATGAGTAAAGATTATGGGGAGCACGCTAGCTAGACAGGATTCACGTTGCCAACGGTAGACCCAAGTTTGGTTTGAAGATGAAAAATTAACCAAGCACAATGTTCTCTCGCCATTTCTGATTTCTTGCAGCCATCATTAGGGGTGTAACGATATTCGAACCGAACCATAAAACCACGATGCAAAATTCACGATTTGTGATACTCTCATTGCGTACCAAACACGCCCCACCCCGCCCAGGCCACACCCCACCCCCTCCCCGCCCGGACATTAAAGGGTACCTAAACCCCTGGTCAGAGCCTGACTCCACCCATTGGCAATATTTGAAAAATGCTGGAAAAGTGGGCAGAGCCCAGCGGAGGGGGGTGTGCACCTGAGACACATCTCTTTGTATGGAACTTGCCTACATCACCAACAACCGCTGTGTCACGTACCACCGCAAACATCCAATAGGAAAATTCAACTGCAGTAGCCACCGTTCAACCTAAAGAGGGCAGCACTAAGACGTTTTTACACCATATATTGTAGAAATAGAACACTTTATAAACAAATGCCAAAAAAGTCACTCGAATCAATGACTGGTATTAATAAAGATCCATTCTTACAGATCATTAACTAAAGTAAACTAAAACTAAAAAAGTTGGTTAAATGTTTAGTTACTCTTTAAACCACTGTTTAAAAACAAAAGGCACAAAAAAGCAATTTTAGCTTTCTAAACCGAACCGAGACGTCAAAACCGTGGGAAAATCGTTACACGTTAGCCATCATATTTAAATTAAGTGAGCTTATTTCGTCCATTAGATGGAAACATCTGAAAAAGACTAAACATTAGGACTACCCACCCATAGTCCTAATCCTATCCCTAACCAGCCTGTTCAACCCGGTCTCATCCCAAGACGTCATATAACTGACGTTTTGGGACGTCTTTTGACCATACGTCAATATTCGCCTTTTTAGGGCCCCCTTAAACGTCGGTAGATGAGGTTATGGGATCCTAACTCTACCCCATACCTAAACCTAACCCGTCACCTAACTGACGTTAAAGGTAAAGCGTCAGTTGTATGACGGCCCGGGATCGCCATCTACCGACGTTTAAGGGGGCCCTAAAAAGGCGGATATTGACGTATGGTCAAAATACGCCCCAAGACGTCAGTTATATGACTTTTTGGGATGAGACTGTGTTAGCCTGTTCTCACGTAAATGTGTCTCTATAACACGCATCGTGTATTGTCGTGTAATTTACACGCCAAAATGAGTTTTTACGTGCATATGAGACGCAGTTTTTCGCATGCATTTGATACGCAGTTCATTTACGTGTAATACACGCGCACTCCACACCACTAAGTAAATATCACTTATGTAGAAGCACCTAAGCCTGGTTGAAAGACTAAACTTGACGTAAATTGTAAACTTAGACAGTACCTCAAATCTTACAGATGTTGAACCAGGAATAATTTGCACTTGGTGAATTGACATTTGCCCAGATCCTTATCCAACACACTCAAAAAATAAATATAAATCGCTACAAGTGGGTGCCATATGATTTGGATCCCTCCTTTTCATTTTTTTTAAACAATTTAAGTATACTTTTTTAGAAGAAAAAAAAAATACCACAATTCTCCTCAGTCAGTTCAAAGATTTGTGGTCGGCAAACCTGAGCGTAAAGTAACATGACAGCTGTTCACTAGCTTAGTTTATCTCTGGGATGTTCACCTTTCTCCGCCCACACCATATGGATCGGACTGTCACAGAATTGCAGAGTTGGGATAATGTACTTAGGCGGGAGGGATCTGGTTATGTGTGTTAGCACAGAAGCTGCAAATCACTGCTGTGATTGATCCCCCCCATCAGACAATGTAGACTCTCTTTCTCAGCCTGTGTCAGTGTGATTTACTCACAGCATAATCCGGGCCTTGAGCTAGTCAAGAGCTCTTTTCCTGCGGCGACTTCCCGCACGATCCAGAGAAAACTGATTTCTCTACTTATACGCACAGGCGTTTATTGAATTACTGCGAGAACCAAAGCCTAAGCATCATATGCAACTTTCTTTTTACTCCATTTAGATCAATCGCATCGGAGGAGCTGTGAAAATAACAGCGAAAGCTCCCTGTGAGTGTGCAATAAACGTTAGCGTTATTTATTTACAAGACTTGAAACCGCAAAAGAGCCGCATTATAGAACATCAGGGAAATACTAAAGTTATGATTATATTATCTACAGCTGCACACACAAAATGAGCTGTTTAAAAGTGTTCTGTGCGCTTTGTAAACTCAGATTCACCTAATGAATTGGAAATCGGAGGGGTGGCGGGTGAAGCAACAGATTGTTTCTTGTTTCACTTCAGTAAAGCTGGGTGCAATTAACAATGTTTGGATGATCATTCAATAGCGAGACGCAGATGTGCAAATGTGTTGCTGATGTCACACGCCTCCCTGATAAGGATACTAATATTACAATGTAATGAGCCCGGGAGCATTAGAACTCCAAAGAAAAGATTTCTTTAAAAGATTAGTTCACCCCAAAATGAAAGTCATTATTCACTTATAATGCCGTAGCTCGCGTGTCTCGTTTGCATTTCCACATTTGCGCTTTTAAACTTACTGCAAGATAAAACTGTCATTGTCAAGCTTGACAAGTTGTCTAAATGTGCCCTATCTGTCATTCTTCTTTCAGGATTATTTATACAGCTTAGTAAAAATTCGTAAATTCGAAACGTAAATTCACCCCCGCACTTTTTACGGTAAGTGAATGTAGCAGAGACATATGCGGACGATGTTGAATAAAACCTTGCCTCTGCCCACCATTTTGCTAAGCATCTCTGCTAACCAGGACCACTGCTTTCCCCCAAGAGAGATATTTTAATTGGTCTCTGAAGTTCTCATTACCATAAATTGGACATTTAACTATGCTTTATGATCATGTTTAGACTACATTTGATGCACATTTCATAAAAAATACACTTCATTTCCCAGAGCTATCTCTTTGACCAAGTTACACTGAAGTTTGCCACTGCAGTTCACTACATTTGCTTTGATGGTATTAGTATAATTGCACTGTGTCATATCCTGTTTATCACTTTTGTGTGTTTCAATGCTGTAAATCATAAGGAATCAAGTGTAATATGGGTGTCTACTGCTTTTCTTTTTATTATTATAACCAATGTGTATCCAGGACACAACTTTGCATTACAGACATGAATGACACAATTATCTTACAGGTAAAATATCTAATAGACTTCCACTGAAAAAAGCACCACTTCACATATCTTATCATAGAAAGGCGTGTTTTTTTTTTTATTCACTTGGGGCAGTGAGCAAACATTTAGTAATGCCCTATATACTAGATATAACGCCTCAAGTAACCACCCATAACACTCTTAGCACTAGATAACATACAGCCATGAGAGTGAGTTCCTTTTGCCAAACTCAAAACTTACAAAAACTTTCTTCATAAAATGTGCCTCATTAAATTTTGTCATTATTATTCATAACTTTGAACAGCAATAACTTTTTGTCCTTACTGTATGTTGCAAACTCGCCAAACTTTTCATGCATGGATGGTCTATGGCTAATTGCATTTTGAGTCATTTGGGATGCCATATGGTTGCCTAGCAACTAGTTGGCTGCTTATGGTTGCTTATTTCAAACTAATTTGTAATATTTAAAATGTCAGCCATCCCGTTGGGAAGCAAATTTGACAATCCAAAAATATCAGCAATCTCAATAAATCTTATCCAATGGATCTGAGATTTGTCTCATTATATTGAATGCAATGTATCCAAACACTTATGCATGCTATTCTTAAATGAATGTAGTTGTATTAAATCTAATTAGTAGAAATTTAGGTTTATCTTTTCCTGGAATTTCTTACTTATTGTCTTTGAAATATGGTTAAAGCATACTTATTTTTTTGTCATTACATATTTGTGATGAGGAAGTCATTTAAAATATGTTAACTTGAAATGTATTATCAAATAACACAACAGTAAAAACTATAATCAAGAACTTTAAAGGTGCTTTATATTAGTCAGTGTGTACTTTTTATAACAAATTTTCATTTCAGTGACAAAAATAAAAAGTGTACTCTCTTTAAGTACACCTATAGACTTTTATTTTAGTAATATTACATTATATGCAAGTACATGTTTTTTGCAAGTGCACATTCAACTGATTACTTGCAAGCTATTTCTGAAAAAATTACAGTGATTGTGAGGGATGTCCCTCAAATTGAACTGTTTTATATGATATGCAATGTTGGGAAAAATTACTTTTGAAAAGTAATGCATTTCAATATTGTTACCCCTTAAAAAGTAACTAATTGTGGGTTACTACTTTTTATGGAAATTCATGATTTACGTTACGTTTGCGGTACTTTACCTCATCAAATGTAAAGGCCTTTTCACACCAAAAGTGAGACGAATAAGCCAAATCCACGCGTGTACAGTGGAGGGCGTACTGTTAAATTTCAGTATCTGTTTTGTATACAGTAATATACATTGCCTTATTCAAAAATGTCCATTAACGTCAGCATTGCTAAAGTTTTTATTGATTTCCGTAATTTTGACAGGTAATAAATTATACCTGTGAAAACAAACCTGGAAAGAAGAGACGTTAGGATTGAAGAGAAAAAATTTGAAATGCATTCCAGTGAATTATTAATGGGATATATTGTAAACTAAATCAGGAGAACAGACCACAAATGTGCATGTTTTTTTTTTTTTTTTTTTTTTTTTTTTTATATATATAATATTACAGAGAAATGCAAAGGGAAAAAAGAATATTATTATGAGTAAACGAATGCACCAACTGAAACAAGCTCTTAGATATTCTTGTTGATGTCTGAAAATAAATCATGAAGGAAAATTGACAGATCAGCTTATATTTATAAGGCAATCTTATGATTTGAAATGATTAGTTTCAGTCTTTTTGAATGGAAGTTCCCCAATACGTTTATTTCTTAAAAATATCTCAATGACAGCTGGGGTTTGTTCCAACATTGTTTTTCTGGCATGATTTAATTGACCATAAAGGTACAGTATCCAAGCCACTCACATATCTTATGAATGTACCAGTGTGCAAACCTGGCTAATAATTAACATTTAGCTGTGCCCATAGTTGATATTTCCTCCATTCCCTTTGGTCAAATATTAATTCCAGTCACACTCTTGGCCTTTCATCAAATGTGAAATTATTAGGTTGATTATACTGCAATTCCTCTAGACCTGCAGCACTTCTTGATTCAATACCCAAGCTGCCATCGCCCCGACTGACGATGTGAAAGTGACTAAATTCTGTTTTCTTAGCATCCACTCGGCACTCTCGTTGCACTTCAAAGCTTCCCCTGCGGTGGACCGCCTAAAGGAGAAGCACATTTGTTGCAGCAGGGCACTGTTGCATTTCCTTATCGTCGGTTTTCTTCATGCGTAATGCCTTGGGGCTATAGAACATAATCTGACCGTTGTTCGGTCACTTTGAACTTCTTGTCAGCTTAGCACTTAGCAGAGCAAACTAGTTTCTCTGAGGCCATAAGAGCAGGTCCTGTACTCGTTTGAGGTGGTTGCTTGGGCATTTCTGAAGCATAAGACTCGTGTTTTGTGTCCTCTTGAGGCAGACATTTTATAATTATATTAGCTCTGCTGTACTTACACCAATACAAGTCCATGTATTTAACACTTTAAACAAGATAATTACACCTCAAGGCCCTCTCATGTTTGAATCTGGATTCAGCACTATACCCGAGTTGTATATGAAATATTGAAGAGGACAAAAGAACCAACCAAAACAATTATGCACTGCATCTAATAAAAATATTTCTTTCATGACAACTCTCGGGAGTAATTGGAATGATAATGGATATGACAATATGTTTGGTGTTGGTGGAATAGATACACTGCTACACTGTTTGCTACTGCCATACACGACACGCTGCTGTGAGCAAGTAAGACATACTGTTGCTGTACAATAGAATACACAAATTATCCATACAAATTGAGCAGCAAAGCTTATTGGCTGCCCTATTGAGAAAATGATGTGTTTGCATTCAGATTGTGTTAAGACCCTCAGCCTGCACCATTGTGACATTTTTAGTAACAGAATACAAGTAATTTATAAATAGCAATCAACACTGTAAAAAATATATATTTTCATGATTTGTAATCACAATATTTTTTCTTTTGTCAAATCAACTTATATAATTTATATAGTTCAGATAACATAACATTTTGAGTTTCTGATGATTAAATCAATCTCCTTCATTGTATTAACTCAGTTTTTCCATTTCAATGAACTTAAAAAATTAAGTAATCTGCTGCCTTAAAATTTTAAGTTAAACCAACAATATATTTTACAGTGAATCAACAATCGTATCATACGCTGAATTAGTTTTTGTTCAGTTTAGTGCACTTATGATCATTTTTCTTTTCTATAAAAATGCAGAGAGAGAACAGTCTTTTGTTTTATCTTTGACAATAGCTCATGAAATATTAAAAAAAACACACACAGACCACCAAAATCAGGTCAAGAAACATAACAATGGTAACAATAAACGTATTAAAATTAGTAAACGTATTACTGTGCTTAAATTGAGGTGACAGTTTTTAAATCAAGCATCTGTGTAAATAATACTGGCAAATGATCAAACAATGCAGCCGTATTAATTATGCATAGTGCATAAAGAACAAATTGGACGTATTTAGAGAAGAAATGGTTGTAGACTTAAAATGAAATCCAAATAATCTTGATTTATTCAATAATCTCAATCAACATACAGTAATGGCAGGTTTGCAGCTGAATCCAAAATTAAATCTATTTATTTGCTTTTCATCCTTTTCTTCTACCAAATGTGTATAAATACAAAGAAAAAAAAAACAGATTTCAACCTAATTATGATGGGAGAGCGTTTTGGGATGGGGGAGTTGAAACTTGATGTCCATACCAACACTTTATCTGCCCGAACAATTCCTTAGTCATCAGTCAGGAATAAATCAAAGTTCACTGAATTCTGCTTTAACAAGGACCTCAAATCTAAAATCATTCTATGTATTTCAAGTGGAAATGTACATCAAGATCATTATTAGCCTGTCCACTCTATTATCTCCCAAGGAAGAAAAATCTCATTTCATCCAAATAATGTGAAAAACTTCATGTAAGAGTATGGATTATTATTCAGTGCACACATTATTGTCTTAACCATATTCAGAGATGGCTAAACTGTGGGAATAAGATTGCTCTAACTAACAGCTGTTGAATCTATAAAAAAAAAATCATATCTATTAACATGCAAAGCTAATGATACCTCGAAACACAGTGTAATCTAAAAGCAGCTCGGCACAGAGGAGAGTTCATAGTACAAAAATAGCATTCGTGTTTAAATGTTAATGTCGAAACGTGTTGAGTGAAAGGCATTTCACATCTCATGCCTATCAGTTGTGAATGTATTCCCAAGCAACTTTAAGAGTCCTCGTTGCTTCAAATTACTACAAACCAAACCAGCAACAGATGGTGGAGGGCAGAGCTTGAAAGTACAGTTAATTACACAAATGGTTTTGAGCTTTGCATGACAACAAATGTCAAAAACAAACCTGTTCAAGGTCAGAGCATCAATTGTTATGTAAGAAATAATGTACAGCAGCCGGTCATTATCTCAAAGTAAACCCCGACAGGGTGATCTTGACCTAAAGGGTCACCAAAGGGTCTTGTATTCATTTTTTTTTTTTTTTGGTAAATAAAGAGGTTCATTTTCCAAAAAAGTGATTAATTACATGGATGTTTATCATTTTAATATTAATTTAAGTACTTTTGGATTGTGGAGCTGTTAGATAATAATAATAATAATAATAATAATAAACATTTCTTTAAATTTCCCATTTAATTCGTCATCATTTGTCAAAAAAAATCATTGTGATTTTAACGGTAAAAGACCGCAAAAATGCTACAGTGAAAAACTGTTAAATGGTTAACAGAACCTTTCCTTACTACCGATATATAAATAACTGTGGTAGATCTAATGGTACATTTCATGTAATTTTACTGTAAAATTACCGTTAATTTTTTTTTTTCGTAATTGAAAGTGAAAATGAACAACAAATTTACAGTGAAAAATCGTAAATTGACATTTTCACAATTCCCTGCGTGACACATTTGATGTATTTTTGTTGAAATAACTTGTTTCTTCATAGCTTACATAGTCTTTTTCTAATCAGCTAGCGCATGTACATTAGGGTTTTATGTGACATTTAATGTTGTTAAATTAATGTTTATTGACTTTTTAATTTTCATGTGTGTTACCATGATGGTGTTTAATGAGTGTTTAAAATCGAGTAAATGACACTGTGCGGCTTCTATATTAATATTAATTTCTTGTGGAAGAGCTACATGTGATGATCATGTGACTCATCTCTGCTGTGATGATTGTTGGTTGTCAGTGTACTACAATGGTACAAAACAGATATTAATACTTCAATAGGTCGATAATTTAACATTATATCAGATAATGAAATACGGTTTATTTTTGTGAATTTTAAGTTAAGTCTGTAAAACCTTGTTGCCGTAAAGTCTTGATACTGTATTTACGGTAAATTTCTGGGAACCACAGCTGCCGGTATTTTACCGTAAATTTAACACTTTTTTTTTTTTTTTTTACAGTTGATAAAATAAAGTTTAAAAGGTTGGGAGTCATTGAATTTTATTTTAAACTTGTTTGAAACAAGTCTCATGCTACTCTGCACTTATTTGCTCTTGTGCTGATATTACAATTGAAATAACTGTCTTCTGTATTTTAAATTGCAATTGATTACTGTGATGAAGCTGAATTTTCATCATTAAAGTAATCATTCTAACATGCTAATGTGCTGCTCAAGAAACATTATCATCAATGCTGAATGGTTTTGTAGAAACAGTGATTCTTTTCAGGATACCTTGATGAATCAAAAGTTCAAAAGAACTCCATTTATTAGAAATATAATATTTCTCATATAATGTATTAATTTCAAGAAAATCTTTTTGTTTATGCTAGAAGCACATATATTGACATAGTTTGCTAAATAAAACAGGTTGATGGTGATTTCTCTTCAGGATTCTAACTGTGTAATCGGTCTTCCAATAATTGCACAACCCTACATTAGCCCCTAACTGAAGAAACAATGATATATGTTCCCCTTGAAAAGCCTGTTGACACTGGAGTTAATGAGTGTACTTCTGGGATGTCTTCGATTAATTAATTAATTTGCGCAATAATTGCATCTCAGCTAAACCCTGCATGAATGGGAATTATAAATAACCCTCAACCTTGGAACCTTCAACTTACTTCTTCATGCTCTCATTATTAATAAAGCAAATGTTCACAAGGGGTGATGATTTAGTGCCAGTGAATGTTTCCAGGAGGTTGACTGTCATGCATCACTTGCTTTGATGTTCCATTTGAGGGTTTTGAAAATATGCCGTGAAGCTGGTGTTAAACACAGATATTCTCATATTTCCTTGTCAAACCAAACTGAACACCTAGCAGATGATTAAAGCTCTCCACCCTGCGCCTCCATGGCGGGCAGCAAAGGCACACAGAAGCGCAAACATCCGCACACAGCCAATAGTCTGAATCAATAATGGAGATTTAATTAAAGCGTTATAGAACCTGAGCCACACCTCTGCAGCACTGAGGCTCAGCCGCTATCTCACGGGATAGGCCACACATAAATGCACACATTGGCTGTTAATAGGATTTACAAGTATACAACCTTTTTTTTTTTTTTTCTGTCATCGCTCCAGTCACATTAAATCATGCTTGGACAGGTTGGTTGTAAAGGGGTCATATTAACATTTAATATTCCCGGGAAAGCATGAACTGATCAAATGTTTTGTACTTTGAATGCAATTGACGCTGACAAAAGAAAAGAAAAGACAACAAAACAGTTATTTACTTATAGTCATTTTGTTCAACGGCCATATGACAAAACAAAACTCTGTTATTTAGTTCTCTCACTCATTTTCTTCAATGATCATATAACAAAACAAAACCCTGTTATTTGCTTTTACGCCAGACAAAAAAAAAAAAAAAAACGAAAACGTGTTGTTAAATCTATATGACCAAAAAAAAGCAAAATTAAAAAAAAAAAACACAAAACTTGTGATAATTTACTTCTCTAATGTTGTTCAAAGCCTACATGACTTCACTTCAGGTGGTGTTGAGATTAATAGCATAAATAACGATATATTGATGTGTATCTGATGATATACAATAACTAAAATATAGTAATTTAGTATACTCCAGTTCTTGGAAACAAATATTTATAGGCTTTGCTCTTTTATCTTTTTATCCAAGTTTATGGTTCCATGTACAGTATACAAGTAGCAGAGTTCGACTTTACCACAGTTTTAATTTTATTCTATTGCAAAAAAGATTATCAACCGCACAATAACATCCAGACAAGAGAAGGTATAGCAAAATATATACAAAATAAGGTATAGAAAAATATTTGTATTTTATAAATAGTGCAAAAGTGAAAAGTTTTGAAAATTTGATCAGTTCATGAAATAAAAACACTAATTATTGTAACAATGGCAATTTAGTTTTTTGACTCTACGACTCAACATGCTTTTTACCGAGTTGGAGCACAACTTTTTCTAGTCCACTGAAATGTATTGACCATCTTTGTTCAGATTGGATTTCAAATGTCTATCAGACAAGTATTTCTTTTTGGTCCTACTTTATATTAAATGTCTTTATCCATGGACCAACATTCAAATTAATATTTTTTCATTGTGATCTGTTTTCCCTGCCTGTGTTCCCTAGCTAGTTTTCTTTAGTTGATTAGTTTGACCTGTTTTTGTTCAGTTGATTACTTTCCATTGTCTCTTTGTTTTATTGTCTGGTATTGTTTATGTTAAGCATGGTTATTTCCTAAGCTTTTTCCCTGTGATTCTTCTACATGTTCCTAGTAGAATTTACTATGAAAATCTCCTTTATTAAAGTGCATTTTCTACAACCTACACAGCGCCTGACAATAAGTTTCATGTAAGTACAATCCTAGATCTCTGCACCGGATATTGACCACACACAAACTGATCTGATTTCATCGAGTGCAGATTAAAAAAAACAAACAAATCTGATTTGTGTGCGTTTTGAACAAAGTTGAACTGCTATTGTTAATGGTGTTGTGATCTGGCTGATTAAATATAATGCCTCCCTCTTCACTCTGTTTATGAGCTAAAATAAAATTGGACTGCTGTGTGGAATCCAATTAGAATGCTAATTGGTAAATGGGGTCCATATAGATAGGCCTTGCATTAAAAGGTATATTACCCAGATGACTTGCATAAGCTTGGCTAATTTGATCTGTCAGAGCTGCACTAGTCAAAAGCCTGTTCGAGCATTAGCAGAAATGTTTAGATACAGCTGTGTTTCTGATCCCCGAATAGGAATTCATACACTTTACTAAAGCTAGGTCATTCTACACAAATGATCCATTTTATTTATATAAAGTAGGATTTTCCTCTTCAAATATCCAGTCACTGTATTTGGTTTGGGTGTGTGTGTGTGTGTTTTAAATACTACATTGTTTTTACTCAATATACTGACGTTTTTGCTATATCAAGTATTTAAATGCAGTGTAAAGTTTAATTGTGTATTAAGAAATATCATTGTTTTAGTGGACTCGATTAAAATAAGTTCAGAGTACTCATAACTATTGTTGTTATAAACTTAATTGAATTGAGGCAATCAGTTTCCTCAAATGAAATGAGTTAGCCGAACTTGTTGGGATTTACAGTTATTTCCGTATTTGTATCTAAATTCTTTATATAATCGTTATGTAATACAGTCACATGATCCTTCATAAATCATTCTAATATGCTGATTCACTGCCTGAGAAACATGCATTATGTAATACTTATTATATACAGTAGATTATACAATATATAAGAGTTGTATAAATCAAGATGTCTTGATTAGATTATTTTCTAAATGATACCCTGTGTATTAATTTTCCTGGAGAAAAGTGTGATCAATTCAGTGCCCTGGATACTTATGATCTCAGTGCGAGAACCGCACAGAAATGCAGGTAGCATATCAGTAAGACACTAATTACAGGCCGTCTAGGAACTGTCAAGAGATCGTCTCATCTCAGCTTCAAGCATAACATCCATGATATTTCAAGCATGATAGCTTAAATATACCTAGCAGTCGCTGGCATGCTAATTAAAGGGATTTGGTGTTTGTGTGAGAGGTGTATGTGTTCACATGTGAAAGTGTGATTGTTAGACGGAGATTAGTCTTAGTCAGACAGCACACCCAGGACTGCCCACTGTTCATTCACCAGCTAATTCACACACAACATGAAAGCACTTGTGAAAATCATACGCTTCAATTAAAGTGTTCAACTGAGAGTCGGGCACACAGATTTTTATCAGTCAGGAAGAAAATTATTTAAAAGTAGCGCTGTCAAAGATGGAAATCAATCAATCAATCCAATCCATCCATCAATCCAAACCATCCATCAATTCAATCCAATCCAATCCATCCATCAATCAAATCCAACCATCCATCCATCCATCCAATCCAATTCATCAATCCAATCTATCCATCCATCAATCCAATCAAATCCATCCACCCATCAATCCAATCCAATCCAACCCAATTCATCCATCAATCCAATCCAATTCATCCATCAATCCAATCCAATTCATCCATCAATCCAATCCAATCCATCCATCCATCAATCAAATCCATCCATCCATCCATCCATCCATCCAATCCAATTCATCAATCCAATCTATCCATCCATCCATCAATCCAATCAATTACATCCATCCATCTAATCCATCCATCCATCCATCAATCCAATCAATTACATCCATCCATCTAATCCATCCACCCATCAATCCAATCCAATCCAATCCATCCATCATCAATCCAATCCAATCCAATTCATTCATCAATCCAATCCAATTCATTCATCAATCCAATCCAATCCATCCATCCATCCATCCATCCAATCCAATTCATCAATCCAATCTATCCATCCATCCAATCAATTCCATCCACCAATCCAATCCATCCACCCATCAATCCAATCCAATACATCCATCCATCCATCAATCCAATCCAATCCATCCATCCATCCATCCATCCATCCATCAATCCAATCCAATCCATCCATCCAATCCAATCATCAATCCAATCCATCCATCCATCCAGCAATCCAATCCAATCCAATCCAATCCAATCCAATCCATCCATCCATCCATCGCTTGACAGTTTATGACAACTTGCTCAACCCTTTTGCACTTAATGACTTCCTAAAAGGAACTAATGCCAAGATTTTTTGAGTTGGTAAGTCTATTCATCAGAGAAGCATATAATATATTTTGCTCAACATGACATGACCAATTGATAATGTAGGAAACAGCAGACAATTGTACATAATCAATTGCATGAATGTCCCGAACCATTTGCAATTTGTTCAAAACAATGAGAAATCGCTTTTATGATGTGCACACGTGACTGCATGATGCGAACAAGTAGTTCTGAGAATTTCAGTTGTGATCTGAGAAATGCACCGAAGCGACTGAGAAAAACTGCAGAGTCCTAATGGCTTTTGAATTCAGCTGAACGTCTAAGTAATGTGTGGAAAAACTACCTTAGTCCTGAATGGTACCTTGAAAACCATCACCCGGAGTGCATTACTGCATGACACACGACACGAGGGGAATCATTCCACTCATCTGAGCAATGAAATTTCCCAAAGCTCTTTTCTTAGCATCATGCTGTAATACAAAAGCTTATCTTCCTCCTTCTCCTGATGGATAATGCAGCGGCTTCATTAGCCAGGCGTCCTGCTGTGTGGAGGCGGCTGCCGGCGTTCCTCTGTTACTTATACGGGTTTGTGCGAAATTGTACCTCAGAGAATAAAGCAAGCCATGCTAAGTGTGTGTCCTACCATCATAGCATCATCTCTTTAATGCTGATCGTAGAAGGAGTGAGGAAGATTATGGCTTTATTGCTGAATTATTTTTATTGGGCAGTAAAGTTTTTAGCTTCTTCATTATTATGTTATGGATTTTATTAGCTCGTTGTAGCTAGCACTCCATGCTCTATAGGGCAGATTTTGATATTTTTTTTTTTAACTTTTTTGCAGTTCTGACTCTCTGCCCATTCATTTAGATAGGAGCCTGGTCTTTGTTAGTCCGAAATAGCTGCCCGGAGGCGTTGCCAAGATGGCGGCCGAATGGCAGGACTTGCCTACAAAGACTTTGGTATAAGTAATTTCTACTTAAATTACAATTAAAAATTACATTAAAAATCTTGTATAACTTGATCATTTATATAAATATCCACAGGAAACCAGCAACCCAGACATTCATTTTGATTGGTGAGAGAAGAACATTTATTCTTTGTTTTTTCATAACATTTCTGTTTAGTTTTTAATGATCTATTGTATGAAGAAACATAATCTTGGCACTGTGGTACGGATACAATTTAAAGCCTGTAATTTAATAGCAATGATCTCAGTGGCACAGGAAACCTTGCATGCAGACCAGAAGGATGCTACAGGATACACCTTTCCTCTTTCTCCTCTCTTCCTCCTCCATTCAGTATGTGTGATCTCATCAAACATACTCAGAGAGAGAGAGAGCCATTCCAGGATGAACCCCATCTCACTTTCCATCCTTCAGGGAATATTAAGGATTCCTTGTGTTTGAATGTTTCTTTACTCAATGCCACAGAGAAAACTTATGCTCTTTCTCTTATTGACACAGATTTCAGGAAGCTGCTCTATCTAGAAGAGTCACGGACCTTTATGGGCACTGGCTGCATAAACAAAGTATATGTACTCATGGTTTATTTATTACATTCATTATGAATGAATGTGCCGTGTGCTTTTTTGGTCATAGGTCTCAATGCATGATGCGGTTCAGTCTTCTAGAAAGCTTGGAGATTGTGTTTTTGGGTTCTCTGGGTTGTACAGTCATCTGTAGGCAACATTGTGGGCAACTGGCTAATATTATGGACCTCATAATCATCAGCATTATAATTAGCATAATTGGACTAAAGCATATGGAGAGCTCTTAGCCTTCATCAATTCTCAGTTAACAGAAACACACTGTCAGGTTTTCACATGCACCCATTTCTTACTGCTGTATAAATTAATGTACTCGGGCAGGATCATTGATTCGTTCAGTTTACCTTTTTTTACGATTTTTCTGTTCATTAATTTCAAGAAAAACTTTGGGATTTTCTCTATTTTGTTGGTTAAGCGTGTTATAAGGTTACACTTTACAATAAGGTCCAATTTGTTAACATTAATAAACATTGAAAAATACTTCAAAAGCATTTTTTTAAAATGGTATGGTTCTGAGATAACATGAACTAACAATAAACAGTTGTTTTTTATTAACTTAAAGTCAATAAAAGATGAATAAATACTACAACAAACATATTGATCAATTTTTTAAATTATATATATATATAAAAATTGATCATATTGATCAATTTTTAAAATTATATATATATATATATATATATATATGCTCATCAAGGCTCATTGTATTTTAAAGCAACACCAAGTAACTTTTCCTCTGCGGTCGCCCTACAGGTTGGAAGCGGAATTGTCCATTATCGCTGTCGTAAATAATTCCTACGGCAGCCTACTGTCGCACACACGCTCGTTGTTTATCCAGCACCGGTCCACAGACAGTATGTTGCATGATTTCATTAAAGTATGATGTATTGCGACATCAGAAACGAAGAAAAACAAAATAATGGCTATTGTAACGCTTGACAAAGCAAGTCAAATTTGTAGTTTTCTTATGTCTCATAGAACTACAGAAACGTGACCCGATCTGGCAATCTTACATAGCGTGATTATAGCAGATGTAGGACCGTAAAGCGAATCCGGAAGTGCCTTTCACCCTGTTACGTCTTATTGAACCACTGAAACGATTTTGGAAACCTTATTTTAAGGTAAAATAGTGTTTCTACGATTGGCAAATCATTCTAATATGCAAATTTGCTGCTCAATAAACATTGCATATTATCATTAATATTGAAAACAGTTATGGGGGTACACAATAGTTTTTAGAGTAAAAAAAAAAAAAATTTAAAACTAACTGACCCCATACTTTTTAACAGTAATGTATTCAGCATCACACTTCTCCAGATCCTCAGCTTTCTGGAATCCACAATAAATATCTAGACCAAAGTCCATATTTCCATATTGCAAAGGTCAGTGTTATAAATAATGTGCATTACTGAAGAGATAGCCATCAAATGTTTTCAGAACTCAAAGGGAATCAGTCTCTCAAAGTCATTTTTAAGAATAATAATAAAAAAAACCCCTCTCTACTCCACCAAAGCAGAAATCACAAGACGAGGCCATTTCTATGAGAGTTGTCAACGTGTTTTCCAATGGTAAAATACAGTACATGTTCTCGTATGAATCCAAATGCAGCCTTTCCCCAAAGTGTCTTAATCACATTAATCTACAAGATGTGTTTATCTTTAATTTCACAAAGCTATTATGGATGAATGTATTTGCTAGCTCTGATTTGGTCGTATTTTATGAAAATGAAAATGAAATGAAAGTCAATTTATTTTAAATTATCCCATTTTAAATGTGATTTTCATCATGGTGTCACTTTTTTTAGCTTACTTAACACACTTGTCTGTTTGCATGTAATATTCAGAACGATCACATTCACAGAAATGTGTATGATGTATAATGCATATAATACTGTAAGGTGTTAGAAGTAAATGGGCAGTTTGTTTGGAGAACAAATGTTCAATAAAACTGATGATGAAGAATTTGTGACCCTATAATTACATATATTTCAGCGATGAGATGTTTGCATTTCTGCCAACACCGGGCTCTTATGCAGGATGAAGCATTTAAGAGATGAGATGACAGACAAAATCAGGAGTAGCCTACGCGCACCACAACAAAATAAAAAACACTGCTGACGGCACACTAGGGCTGGGCGATATGGCCAAAAAAAATTATCACGATAATTTTTTTTTTATATCAGTCGATATCGATAATTATCACGATATATGTCAAATTTTTATTTCTTTCAAGTTTAAAGGCAGATTTTTGCTCCTAAGTGAAAGTTGTATTAACCAGAGTGTAAATTGTGGTTTTAAACTACTCTTTATTGTCAGAACATATCATGACAAACACTTGCCAAACAGGTGAACATTTCACAAATATGAGGTAGAACATTCAAACATTTTCCTTAAAATAAATATCTCAATAGAAAAATATTTCTTCAGCACAGTTTGCACTTGCAGTGCAGGCTGCAATATTAAAATTAAATGTTTTGTCTCAAAATGCATATTTGACAGTGAGTTGACAGTAAATTGCATCCTAACTCAAGCTAATACTAAGCTAATGTTAAATTTATGTTCATTAACAAAAACAGTAACATCTGTTTTTTTATTTATTTAATGTAACGACCACATTTTTATTTGGTAAAATGTAATATATTCTGACTGAGTTGTATTAAAATTAACCATTGGTCATCCAATCTCATGAATTTAGATGATAACCACAGATAAAACCAGGCATAGCCTATAACTTAGCACCTCACTATCATGGCAAAATGTAACTTTATGGTTTCTGTGGTATTTGTATGAAAACAGTGGCCTAACAGTTAAATACATTATTAAATGCTGTACTTATATTCCATAAGACATTTAATGAATTGTCTACATTAATAATATTCAATATGTATATCCCACATTTCATGGTGCAGTTAATATTACTGGGCTAACCTTACAGTAAATCAATGGTAGGCTAAATGGATTCAGTATCAATACAGATTCTGACTGGATCGTTGCACGCAGTGTTTCTCCTTTTTGTCAGCGGTGTTTCATCTGCCCTAAACTGGTTTAAACTTGACATCAGTGTTCTTCGCTGAACTCAAGCGCTTCTCGCTGGATGTCTTGAGCGAGACGATCAAAGCAATCGCGTCTGCTCTAGGGAGCTCGCGCTGCTCTCACTGCCGTTTGGACTTTGAGCGGATAAATGCTCCGTGTGGCGCACGCGGTTCAAATGAGTTTCGTTCCGCTTTTGCCGCATAAACATTATCGAACATTTATCGACCTCTTGATATCGTTTTATCGAGAAAAATTATATCGCGATAATTATCGTTATCGTTTTATCGCCCAGCCCTACGGCACACCATAACACATTGCTCACTGCTATGACTACACACACATAGGCTTAGGTCCAAAGACATAACAAAGATGCTCACTTGCATTACAGCGGCATTTTCCGTGCTTTCCTCTGTGAAAAGTTGTCGATTAAATCCTCAAAGGTGCATAGCGCAAGTATCTGTGTTTTCGCAGAACTACGCCCCCTCTGGCGACAAGCGAAACTGCAACCAGAGGTGTGCACGCTAGCACGAGCTGTTCATAACCAAAAGTGCATAATGTCTTCAGGGGTAATAAAGTCATAAATCTGCAACTCATTGTAAATGCTGTATATGAAAGGAAAGGCATTTGTAAATTACACACTTATGTGTGTGTGTGAGGGGAAAACGGGGTTAGTAGAAAACTTCGGTTTTTGTTTCCATCCATCTTCATGGCTTTTGTTTCCATCCATCAACTATTTTATGTGTTTACTGTATACACTTATGACTGTATTATGGAAACTCACTGTTTGAGCCCTAGAGCAGACCGGAGTTCTCTCCTTTTGTTGAATGCTTTCCCGATGTTGACTCTCGTCGTACTCCGACGCCTGGCACTAGACAAAAGTTTTATTTTCTTTGTCTTACGTTGAGTTTGCGTTGGGGTTTGGAATGAACTACAAGCCGGTCTCTTTGAATCCATCTTCTACTTTTGTCGAAAGTTGACTAAAGTTGTGTCACTCGAGTTGTCTTCGCTGATACGGAAAATGGCGGCGAATACACAAACCTGCCAGACATAGCCAGGCGAGCGTGAACGCGCATGACGTCACATGTCCCAAATTCAAGCCCAAATACCTCATTTATTTTACTGTACAGGATGAGGCTCATTTGTCATGAAATTGTGGACACACAGCTTCCCCGGTTCAACAACGTCATGAGTTTCAACAGCTAGTTTCCGAAATGTCCTCCTTTTATCATTTATAGTGACCACACAAAGGCATTGTTCAGATGTTGTATTTTTTTTGTCCTATTTCTTATTACCAGATACCAAGCCTCAGTTGCTTATTCAAAACATCATAGAGCTAGTAACAAAGTGCTTCAAGAACAGCAACATTACTTTGCAACTGAGAAATGGAACCTTTTAATTTTGAAACTATTTTAGTGAACAAAGTTTATGGTCTATGTGTGAGTGTGTGTCTGCACTATATATGGTATACGTGTGTATTAAGCACCTCAACCAATATCTTTCCACTGCCCTGGTCAGAATTATTGGCACATAACCTTGGTAAATATGGACAAAGAAGCCTGTGAAAATAATTCTGCATTGTTAATCCTTTTGATATTTTATTCAAAAGAAAATGGATTAAATAAATGTTGTTCTCCAAACGTGTCACAATACGCCGTGTAGATGATCAACACGAACAAGATGATAAAGAGCAAAGGCAGTCTTTAATAAATCAAAAGGCATAAATTCAAAACGGAGAGAGCTATACTCTGGACAGTATCGGAGTACATTTACTTGAGTACAATTTTGAGGGATCGGTACTTTACTCGAGTATCATTTTTAGGGAGTACTCATGACTTTACTCAAGGACATTTGAGAGGGAAATATTCTTTACTCCACTACATCTCTATCCATAACCATGAGTACGAGTAATTACTTCTAAAAAAAAAAAAAAAAAGAAAAGAAAAATCTCGGAAACCCTCAATTTGTTGTTTCCCTCTCAAACGTGATTGGATTGTGCAAGCGCCACTAATTGGGACAGCCTATCAGCAATCACTTTCAGCTTTCCACCAAAGTCAACTCTATAGTCAGATTTAGATAAGAGACGAAACCATGGATAAAGATGCAGCAGGTCCATCCTGGGAATGTGCCAATCAGTGGCCCCACCTCACCAGACTATTTCCATTTTCTGAATATTCTGAAATTTTCTTAAATATTAAATAAAGCAACATGGTAAAAAGATTAATCTGACTTGATTTTACTTTCAGTTCCTTTAACATTCTCCAAGGTATTGACATTAACATTTTTCATAACTCCATGTAGGACGTTTCTGTGCAAAATTTAGAAAATGTACTCTTGTACTCTTGATACTCAAGTAGCCTACTTTTAAAAACAATTACTTCAGTACTTTTACTCAAGTAGACATCTGACTGTAGTACTTTAACTTGCATTTCAGTAAAATTTAGCAAGGGGTATCTGCACTTTTACTCAAGTAATAAAGCTGTGTACTCTGTCCACCTCTGCTATTCACACATGTGACATAGACAAGACCCGGCAAACTAATGAACTTAAATACTGATGATAATGAGGTGTGCACAGCTGAACAGAATGAGAATCAAATCAACAACCATGACAACAAATGAACACAGGGGAAAAGTGCAAACTGAAAACTAAGGCCACATTTACACATAGCCAGGTATTCCCCCAATGTTTGTGGTTAGGTCACATTTGAACTCTGGAACGCCAGAGTCACTGTCGAGCCCTCTTGAGACAACAATAATTGTCACTATTTCAAGGACATAGGAAGAAAACAAATAAAAAGCTTTTATGTAACTCAAATATTGGATATTTTGTTTCCACAATTATGCCTTCCATAATTTAATGAGGGCCCAGTCCTGTAAATAAAATACAGTTCATCCAGTAAATGCACAGCTAAACAGATGTGTTTTGAGTCTAGATTTGAATGTGACTACTGTTGGAGCACGTCTGATCTCCTCTGGAATTCGGTTCCAGCTGTGGCTGGCATAATAGCGAAAAGCGGACTCACAATGCTTAGAGTGAACCCTTGGTATTGTGATCTAATGATCTGAGTGATATATTCAGTGAGCATATCTGCAATATATTGAGGTCCTAACCCATTGAATGATTTATATACCGGTAATAATACTTTAAAGTGTACATATTTTAAAACAACATATTTTTTGGTTCTGCTCAGGATCGTGTCAGACGTCATTTAACTGACGTCTTGGGACGTCTTTTGACCATACGTCAACATCCGCCGTTTTAGGGTACCCTTTAACGTCAGTTACATGACGATCCTGCTGGGACGTCATACAACTGACGCTTTACCTTTAACGTCAGTTAGGTGACGGGGTAGGTTTAGGGGCAGGATTAGGTATAGGGTAGGGTTAGGATCCGGTAACGTCATCTAACCGACGTTAAAGGGTACCCTAAAATGGTGGATGTTGACGTATGGTCAAAAGACGTCCCAAGATGTCAGATACTGTATATGAAGTCTTGGGATGAGACTGTAGCTGCATTTCCATTGCCCTTCAATTTGCGCAAATTGAAATTGCGAAATGAAAATACGCTCAATCGAAACACGTCAATTTCGCAAAAACTCCCATTTATCGCAAAAAAGTTTTTAAGCTCGAATTTTTTCAAAAGCATCAATGCATTAACAACTAGGAGTTCAGTTCAGTTCTGAACACAAACTGTGTCAATTTAGTTGTCAGTGTTTGGTTGTAGAATGCAGTTTTCACTCGCTTAAACATCTGAACTCTGTGTGTACAAAACTGCATTGCACACTCAACTACTTTATTTGTAGCTGCAGTGAGTGAGTGGCATTAGCAATTTTATATTTCAAATTCATCAAAATAGATTCTTCTAAGCCATTTCATTCCAAGTCCTGAGAGAGGAAATACTGGAAATCCTTAAGTCTATTGTGCATCTATTTTTTGAAAGCATGGATTTTTTTATTTTTAGGCCCATTATGCACATAAGCTTTCTGCACTCCTCATCTGAAACAACATTTATTCTGCTCCAAGGACAAATCTTTAGACTACCAGTCGCAGAAAACACCCACCAGAGACCAACGCTGCTTTTCCAAAATCCAGTTGGCAGCCATTTTGTAATACAATACATGTAATTACTGTCTCCTCCAAGAGAGACTAAAATCTGTTGTCATCCCTGACATAGACTGTAACAAGCCATCTTTCTGTCAATTTGCATATAAAAACATACAATGTCACACATATGTCACACATGAAGTGTGAAGACATGTAGTTTGTTATTCTACAAACAAAACTAAAATGATAGAAATATACATTGTAGTTTTGGTGACTGTGAATAATGAATTTGTCTTGCTATAAATGCATTTTCTTTATAAGCATTATGTCTTGAATATCACCAGAAGCAGAAGGCCGGTAACTTCGTGTCAGTGTTTCCAGACACACCACAATGTGTCACTATGACCTGCCTACAGAAAACAGATGACAGATGAGCGTCCAGGATCTGTTACACAGGGCCAACACATCAGACGGGCTCAAACACATTACTCTTCTGTTGCCAGAGGCCGGCAACATTGTGAAGGGTTTTTTTTTTTTTTTTTTTTTTTTTTTTTTGGATAACATCCCACAACTGCAGGTTCAAAGGATTATTGCCTCAACCTGGCAACATGCAGGGTAGACGAAGATACTTTAAAAGTTGCCAAGCTAAAACTCGCTCATGATTAAAAAAATGTTTTTCTAAAATGAGTCAAACTTGCCAAAAGTATTGGAGAGATTTGATTCATGCCTCAGCTTTTTACGTTGTAAGAATGTGTGCACAATAGAAAACAACAATAGACCTCTTTTGAAAAAAAAAATAGTATAAAACAGGAGGAACATTTTCATTTAAAT
The DNA here is from genome assembly GCF_016745375.1 of Pimephales promelas. Next base: position 2,489,249 of record NW_024121166.1, read on the forward strand.
ATATACATTAATATTTACAGTAACTGGTGATGAAAATAATTGTAGGTGGGAGGGAAAACTACATTGCAATGCTTTTGTGAATGTAAAAGTGCAGTGCAATTTTTTTCTCCCATTTCATATTTTTCTTAAAACGAAAGAGGATTGGGGCCAAGCAATAATTAAAAAAAATATATATAATTATAATTAAAGTCATTATAATGCGAGATTAGCTTGTTAAATTTTGAGAAAACAAGTCGAAAATACAATCTTGAGAATAAACTCAATAAATATCGAGAATAAAGTTGTTTGTTTCAAGAAAAAAATCGAAATTCAATCTTGAGAATAACTCATTAAATACCGAAAATAAAGTCGTTGTGTTTTGAAAAAAAAACCTATTAAATTTCAACAAAAAAGTCGAAATACAATTTTGAGAATAAACTAATTAAATATTGAGAATAAAGTCATTTTTTGAGAAAAAAAGTCGAAATACAATCTTGAAAATAAACTCATTATATTGTGAGAATAAAGTCGTTTGTGTTTGGAGAAAAAACTCGTTAAATTTCGAGAAAAAAAGTCGAAATACAATCTTGAGAATAAACTCATTAAATATCGAGAATAAAGTTGAAATTCAATCTTGAGAATAAACTCATTAAATATCAAGAATAAAGTCATTGTGTTTCGAGAAAAACTTTAAATTTCGAGAAAAAAAAGTCGAAATACAATCTTGAGAATAAACTCATTAAATATCGAGAATAAAGTTGTTTGTGTTTCGAGAAAAAACTTGTTAAATTTTGAGAAAAAAGTCGAAATTCAATCTTGAGAATAAACTCATTAAATATCCAGAATAAAGTCAGTGTGTTTCGAGAAAAAACACGTTAAATTTCGAGAAAAAAAAGTCGAAATACAATCTTGAGAATAAACTCATTAATTATCAAGAATAAAGTCGTTTGTGTTTGAGAAAAAAAAAAAACTCATTAAATTTCGAGAAAAAAAGCCAAAATACAATTTTGAGAATAAAGTCATTGTGTTTCAAGAAAAAAAGTCGAAATGAAATGTAGAGAATAACGCATTCGATCAGTGTTCATTGTATAGCCTACTGATAGAGGACATGGCAGACATGGATCACTATCAAGCTATATTTTAGACTATTTTAGTAGCAAAGAAATATTATCAAATTTAGCAGTAATGTATTGCATTAAAAGTGTCACTGAATTTGCCAGTGCAGAACTTTGATAAAAGACGTTTGAGCCATCACTTGAACAACGAACAGCGCTGGCCAATTCACTCTGTCTTATGGACAACTATGATCAATTAAAACCGTATGTACGTACGGCATTTCCATTAATGGCTGTATACAGTAGATTGTTACAGTCGTTAGTTACATTCTGTGGATGGAGGCGTACATAACCAATAACGACCCTAAAGTAATAGCCTAAAAAAAGTTACTGGCATAGGAGGATGTCCCGAGAGCTCCGTGCGGACACGAGGACTGAAAATGGTAGTGTGGCAGCAATACAAAGGTTTTTACAAAGTACTCATGGAGACAGTTTCTCGAAACACGCCTTTATTCTCGATATGTAATGAGTTTATTCTCAAGATTGTATTTCGACTTTTTTTCTCGAAATTTAACTAGTTTTTTCTCGAAACACAACAACTTTATTCTCAATATTTAATGAGTTTATTCTCAAGATTGTTTTTTTGACTTTTTTCTCGAAATTTAACGAGTTTATTCTCGCATTATAATTACTTTAATCTCAAAATTCAAAGACTTCATTCTCAAGATTTTATCTCGACTTTTTTTTGTTGAAATTTAACGATTTTTTTCTCGAAAGACAACAACTTTATTCTCAATATTTAATGAGTTTTTTCTCAAGATTGTATTTCGACTTTTTTTCTCGAAATTTAACGAGTTTAATCTCGCATTATAAGGACATTAATCTCGAGATGGTTTTATTTATTTATTTTTTTACTATTGATTGGCCCTTTGTAAATTGTTTTTAATTGAATGCAATTATTTATTTTAATTCAGGCTAACTTAAGTTTAACTGAAACTGGGCAAATTTCCCAGCATGGTTTGCCCATGGCACTCAAAATTACATTTTTTGAATTTTGCCACCTTATTCAGGTTTACAGTTACAGTGTGCAGTATGCTGCTGTATAAACTTGTCACATACTTATTTGATTTGTTTCCCCTTAAATCGCAGCCCATTCTCACTCCCAAGGCGTCACCTAACTGACGCCTTGGGAAGCATTTGGACATGCTTCAATATCTGACGCTTTAGGCGCCCTTTAGCGTCAGTCAGATGACGCCCTAGGATCGCGTGTACCCTACCCCCACCCCACACCTAAACCTAACCGCGTCCTCTAACAGACGCTTTCCTTTATCGTCAGTTAGATGACGCCGTAGGATCGCGTCATGTAAGTGACGCTAAAAGGCGCCTAAAACGTCAAATATTGAAGCATGGTCAAAGGTGACGCCTTGGGGTGAGAATGCGTTGTAAATCGGTTTCAATGTCAGGTTTTCAGATTTGTAGTACCGTTATGCTCTTTTATATCTGATGCAACCCGCATTCCAATCACAGCGAGAATCTGCAGACACAAGGGAAGAACATTTCCATATACACACACTCCATCAGCACAATCCAGTTGGCAGCCATTTTACAATACAAAGCAAGTAATTAGTGTCTCTTCCAGGCAGCCAAGAATCTGTTGCCATCTCAAATAACATCCCAGGTCCAGCATGCCAGCAGAGTGGTTCAGGTCTGAAAAACGCACTAGAAACAGGGTGGAAAAAAAGAAAAAAATCTCCAAATGTCAGCTCCTTCTGCATCCATTCGTAACAAGCAGTCTCACAGCAAAATCAATTGGAAATTTGAATAAAATCTGTTCTCTTTCCAAGTGTAATCTCATTTAAGAATATTGAACATCTGACATCTTATGATTTTAATAGCTTTTTCGATTGAATGTTCTATGATTTACAAATTCTTCAGATATTTGATCGAGAGGAACGACTATGTTTGCAATGCAGCTGATGACTATTTGTTTTCTAATGTGATATTTAGAATTGTCAACTGTTATGTGATCAAATCAGATCCTGTGTTCAGGCAGTTCTAGCATATCTACTATGGTTGCTATAGTAATCATTTTGGCATCCGGACTATGCACAGTTTTCTTGTATGACTAGGAGATGTACGCTCAAGCTGGAAGTATATAGAGAGCAGACAGAAAGCGTACACTGTGGCGTCTCGAGAAATATATACGATTGCTTTATTTCCTGTCACTCTCAGAGGGCAGTGCAGAATCGCTGTGCATTGTAAGTAAAAGCTGTGACATTCCAAGAATATTTTAAGACAGAAATCCGATACCATAATTTTTCTTATTGGATTTTTTTTTATTATGCATTCGGGTGTTTATTTAACTTTGGGGACTTATGTACGGAGCCCCTAAAGGGTCATGCATGGGGATGGGGGAAAATGACATGGGAGTTCAAATTAAATTTCACTGCTTGTGTTTGCTTCTCCGTCCCCCTAAAAAAGTCTGCATTCCTCCGAGAAACTTTGCATTCAATTGCAAATAGCTTGTGTGAAAACACAAAATTAGTCATGGGAATAATATGAGGTGGAAGGAAATGCTATATTTCAATGATTTTTGAGATTATATTAATACTTTTTCACCACTACAGTACATCCTCTTAGGGGCTCCATAGTTTTGGCCTTGAAGCTGTTCAGAAAATGAACTCTCTTAACATAGTTTGTTGTCTAACATATTATATACTATATATGCATTGCAAGAGAAAACATTTGCATAATGCCAGCAAATAATCTTAATTGGCTGCCCGTGAACAACATCTACTTTGACCCTTAAACGCTGCAGCTCTAGCTGAGGCCGGAAAGAGTTTGGTTTGTGTTGTCGACATGTTGAGAAGATGCTGTTTTCTGCGCTGTGAAAGCAAATCCAATTTGCAAGGACTTATAAAGGATTGGGTTTTTAATTGATATGGTAAAATCCATGCTATTGTTACTGTTTGTATGACTGTGTATACATGTGCTTATATCTGAAATATAATGGGTGTTAGATTTCTAACATGCACCAGGGGTTTAGAGAGACCCGATCATTTATCAAGCTAAGAGTTGATGCTGCAATGTATATTAGGAGAAAATAAATGTTTTTATTTATTTATTTTTTTTTTTTTGGCTAAATGTAACCACTGTTTTTTTTAAAAAAAAAAAAAATCTGTCGGTTTTACAAAAAGAATTGGCAGTTGGGTTGCCAGGATAATTTTGTAAAAATTAGTCTTTGTAAAAAAATTCCTATATAAATACATTTACATACTCGGGCTAAAATCGTGTAATCTGAACCACCAGGCCTAAGTTGTATAAATTGTTTACAAACTCGCTTCAAAATGATCTTGAAGAACTGACTGAGCATAGAAGCTGAAACAAACCTTATTCAGAGTAAAGTCCAAACAAATGTCCACAGAGTTTCAGACATCACGCCACTAATGATCTGAAAGTTTCTGAATTAAAATAAGGACTCTTGGGTTCACATTGAGACGTGAAGTTTGTGTCTTCTCCATTTTGGTGCCCTTCTTTGGGTTGATGGAGAAAAACACAGTGAGAAAGAAGAAAAACAGTCAACTTATCAATTATAAAATAGTTTTATAGTATAGTTTTATACAATAACACTTTATATTACGACCCGCAAACAACTGCGTAAGTAATTACGGTGTACATTCCTTTAATTATAGCGTACTTCCGGTAGTACGCTATGATTACAGAAATGTAAACCATATATCTACCCTATCTCAAGACCAATTCGTACGAGTGATTAAAAAGTGGCTAATTAGTACGACCTCACTCATACGAATTCGTACGATTTGTCTAAACCCACGTGATGGTTAGGTTTAGGGGCGGGGTCAGGGGTAGGTCATTCGTACGAATTCATACGAATTGGCCAATCCGTAAAATATGTACGATTTAGCAGTGTTGTAGTCGAGACCACCTCACTCGAGTCCGAGTCGAGACCGAGACCAGAGAGAGTCGAGTCCGAGTCAAGACCGAGTCCATAGAGAGTCGAGTCCAAGTCGAGTCCGAGACCAGAGATGGTCGAGTCCGAGTCGAGACCGGGACCAGTGAGGGTTGATTACCTAATTTACTTTTATTTACTTAGAGAAATCCTTTTTTTATTTTACTGAATTTACTTAGAGTTTAAAAAATATGATCAGTTTAGGGTAAAAAAGGCCACATAGTAGGTGGTGTTAAAAGTAATTTTATTACAATTTGTCATGCGCAGTTGTGCACTAGAAAATCACCAATCACTGGGCGTGTCAATCAATTTAAAGAAATATTTTATTAACATACATTAATAATCATGAAAAATATTTTTAATTGAACTCGAGTGGACTCGGGAATAAGTCCGAGTCCTAAAAAAAAATGTTCGAGTACGAGTCAATTCCGAGTCCAAATGCACACGAGTCCATGACAAGACCAAGACCATTAAAATATGGTCTCGAGACCGAGTCCGAGACGAGTCCGAGTCTCGAGTACTACAACACTGCGATTTAGCAAATTCGTACTAATTCGTATGAGTGAGGTCGTATGAATTGTTACGAATTAGCCACCTCGTAAAATTCGTACGAATTCCTGTGAAATCGGGTTGATATATATATATATATATATGGCTGTATGTAAGTATGTAAGCACAGTATGATCAAAATTGCTTTCCACAATCAGTTCAAATGCTTTAATGGGAATTATTTATTCTTTGGTATTTATCTTGCTTACATATTCTTATAATTCCCTTGATTTGAGTTTCACTTTCACTCTCTGCTTCAGGTGTCACATCTATAAAATGCTGATACTAGGCTATGTGTAGTCTATCAACATCTCTCAGTTCTGTCATTCCAACTCTCCATTTCCATTCTGAATGAAATGTAGATGCGTTTCTTTTTTATATGAAACTGCAAAATGGGGGCCTCCGTATTTTGAAAGATTCATGATTTCCCAAATTAGTCTGGTTAATAATTCAGCATTTGTTTAAGCTGACTCCAGAAGGCAGGGAATGAGTGTCTGTTTGCCGTACTGGGTCGATCGGCAGCATTAGAGGCCAGCATGCCTCAGTGCACTGACAGGCTGTTTTTGCAGGTTAAAAAATCCTCAGCATAATGAACTAGCCAAGGGACTGGAAGTCTAAAGGGCTGACCCGACTTTTTCAAGTTTGCACGCGAATGTGCATGCATATGAACATGCACAAACCTACTTGCTCTATCTTTACATGCTATAATCCTCTCTCTCCCAAGAACTCAGTGATTATCCTTTGAGGGCCTCCACTAAAATTCGGAAGCTAATTAACTAAAAAGCGAATTTTCACAGGCAGTGGTGAAAGTCTGCAGCCGGTTTTGTTCTTTAACATTCAGTGAGAAGAAATTTGGGCTAAAATTGATTCCTTCACCCCCATTTCATGCATAATGTTGAGGATGCGGCATATAATCTGTCACACATGGTCAAAAAATACTTGCAATACCAACTCACAAAACAGAATTAAACTATACTTCAGGATTCTATAAACGTCATATAACATTTTTATCAACACATGACCCCTTCTAAAAAAAGAAGTGCACATACAGTATACGTAACAAGTACGCTGTAAATAAAGGTTACCCTAATTTTTCATTACAAATATTTAAATACAATGCAAGTCTCAATAGATATGAAGTTTGCTTGTCAGTATATTTGTCCGTACACTTTAACCATAATACAAGGACAAAAGATTTATAAAGATTTGTAAGTACTTAAATGGGTCAAAAATAACTAATTACATTTAATATCAATCATGCAGCTCAGCTATATTATTGTTACATTATATTCAGTTTGCATATAAGCATATTCTTTTAAAGCCGCACAATTATTTGTAAGAGTTTTTCCATGTTGGTCCATTATTGTCATACAGTATTATCAAATAAATCGCTCTTAAATGGCACATAAAAACTATATTTTATGCAATTGATTGAATTTGTATGTTGGTAAAACAGAATATATGAGCAGAATAAACTAAAAGTGAACCAGACTTTGTTAATAGTCATATTTCGCTAGTACGACGTCTGCTAAAACCCGGTAATAGATGATTAGGTGCTATTGCTATATTAACTGTCAGTGACCGGTCATGACTGGCCCAATATCCATTTCTCTCTATCTACTCTTAAACCCTGAAAAACAACACTTATCACCAGGCTAAGCCATAAAAGCTTTTCTCAACACTTGTTCAACACAAGTAGGTCTTCGGGGTTTGCTAAAGTGTTAACATATCAGTCTTCCTTATAGTGAGCAGATAGTTGCTCTCAGAGACAACTCTTTGGGAAATGGATAGCCGCCACATAGAGCTCCAAGTCAATGCTGTAGAAAGTGATGGGACATTATTTTTCAAGGATCAGCAGAAACTGCCTCTCTCAGGGTCAAAAAAGACAGATGAATTTATTTAGTAAAGCCAGTTTAAAGGACAGTGTTTTTGTAGGAAAATGGCTAAGCGTTGGCATGGAGCCATTTAAATCAATCAAGGCCTTTGTGTCTGTACATGCTTTGTTAGTGAAGATTGTTTCCCATATTCCTAAAAGTAATCGATTACGGCTGATTGAACATGATCAATACAGATTTGAACAATAAGTCTAGAGGGCTGTTTATACCTGGCCACTTCATGCGTTTTCTCAGATCGGATAGCTCTGATTTATCAAAACGATTCCATTTACACCTGTTCACATAAATGTGTTTTTGCAAAATGGATATAAATCCGATCTTCAATTCCAGCGCTATATGCAGATTTAATGATTGCATATATATATATATATATAAAAAGGCTTAACTTCAAAGCTTTACTTTCCTAATTCAATTATCTTTGCATAATGTACTGTGCATCAATAAAATGGTGGCATAGACAAATGAAGATTATATATATATATATATATATATATATATATATACCTCATCATGTTAAGAATATATATAGATATATACAGTATATACCTCATCATGTTAAGAATGTGTGTTTATATATGTCACAAACCCCATCACACATTAAGATTTCAGTAGATAATCTGGTCTCGAACCATTAACATTTCATCAGACAACATGGAAGAGAAATTATAGAAAAGCTTTCATGAAAAATTCATTTCCATTGGCAGGTGTGTTTCTCAGTCTGTCTATAAAATAAAACCACAAATGGGGGTCAAGGCTTTATCGCTTTTAAATGCTTCAGACACCTGAAGCGGTCTGGAAAGAATTCATTAAAATGGATAAACTCTCAAATGTAGATGAGACGTTTTACCATGACAAGATTGCATAAATTTAAAGATTCCGGCTGTTATGAGAACAGTCTCGATTGCCTTAAATTCCCCATGCATGTCTAAGCAGTGCAATTTCACTGTCATTTCATATAACATTTACTATTATGTTCTTGGCAAATGCTGTTTAACCAAATTGACTTCGAAAGTGCACATTACCACAAAATGTACCTAACAGTGCATGTCAAGTGTTAAATGCAAATTGCACAATAGGAATACTTTGATTAGTCAGTCATATCTTGTGAATGAATGCATCTTTGCTCTAAGTTTTAATTTCGTTCTGAAAAAACAAATCGTACTGACCCTAAACAGCAGTATATTGTTTGTGCCATATGCCCATGACTTGATCTGGTTTCTATTGTATTTTTGCATTTCATACAATATTTTTTCTTTGTTTTGTCATCCCTGGGAAATCATTGCAAGTGAGGTCTGGTCTTCTGATGAACTGTTGGTGTTGAAAAATCAATAATTGTTGTCTTACCATCACTGTCAATGATTAAGGATAAAACGGAGGTTAAAATAACTCTCTTTCTTCTCACACAGTAAAATGACTTCTGCTCAAATCAATATTTCATGCCAATTTACTACCTTTTTTGGTAAGCAGCCATGATGTGATGTACAGTCAGCAAAATAAACACTTACATAAACCCCTTATATGTAGTGCTGATACAGCTCTAGAGCTTTAAGTCACAATGCTCAGGTCACCGAACAAGTGTAAAGACGAGTTGAGTCGAGTTTTCTCTGTTATGGAACATCTTGGGCGAAGGTTAAACCACCTCTCTGCTATTTCCACCAACACAGCCACCCACTAGGCAAACTGAATAGGAGTTTGAGGCTATCCTGTCCTTATGTCACAGGGAGCAAAGCACAAAAGAGCACTAAGAGTTTGAGTGATCGAGCTAGGTGAGAGGTTGTGTGCTGAGAGAATCGGGAAAACATATCAAGAGCCTTTTCCAAAGTCTACAGGCGGGCGGGATACTTTCTATTTATTTATTTATTTTTTGCACTGCACTTGCACCAGAAAAGACTATCACTTGGCTAACAGGGCCTGAATTAATAATGCTCTGAAATACATCCCATCGAAGTTTAACCACCGCTTCAGTTCAACAAGGTCTATTACATCCCTGTAGCTTGAAAAATATCTGCTGAATTTGCAATATATATATGTGATTTTACATTTACATTTGGGATCTGTGGCCAGGCAACTCCCCACCTTATAAAACCTGTGTTTAATCATTAAAAGGTGAGTGGACAAGCAAAAGCCCAACTCCGAGGACTAATAAGGCAAGAATGAATCTCCATCAGTAGGGATTTTGGCCCAGTAGATGATTTCCATCAGTCCAGATTGAGTTGCAGAGGTTATAAAGGAGGGACAACACTGACTCTATGAATACAGTATATTACATGTTTTTGCCAAAATTTGCATATTCCTCTGTCACTTCCCACAATTCTAACGTTGAAAACAGGATTAGGCACAACATAATGTCACATGTGAAAACCGTCTAAGAATTGAACAAAGATAAGATGTAGATATAGATAAGAAATGTGTCTTGCAGTTTTTCTGGATATTAGGGGATAACAAATCATTCTGTTCCTTATAAATGGTTGTTAAAAGCAAAAATGCTAAACGCTGGTTTTGGAATCAGCACCCCCAAATTAGTAAGAACCAGTATTGGATTTCATTCAGCAAAGATAATGAAGGGTGCTGTTATATTTTTTTGAGTTCATAAAAGAAGAACATTGTGTTTCTACCAGCATTTAGAGACCATTTTGGTGCATATGATCATGATGTAAAAAGCTGGGTGACAAAAAGAGTACTAGTGACACTATAAATGTAATTTTATTTTTTAGAGCTCACACGCCCCTTAAAAAATAAAACCTTTTTGGATGAAGATATAGCATCGCCAGAGGCTGGATCAGGTCGGGAAGCAGCTATACTGTAGGTTCCACAAGACCCGAGACTTAAGGTTGGTTATTGCTTACTTGGGTGGAAACAAAAACTGAATCCAGAGGGCTCTACAACAGCAAAAGCTTAAGAGAAAAATTGCTATCCAAACTGGATTTGGTACCATGGGATACGCTAAACGGTTGTTCCGTTACTCCGGGATCAGAGCAGGATCAGTGATTCTGAAGTTTCACAGATGCAGAAGTGTTCTCGGATGCGTGATAGGAGTGGAGATTCGGCTGTCGAAGAAGCTGAATTGATGAGCAGAGCCAACGAAGAGCACCTGTTGTTGTTGTACATGGTGTTGAATGAACAACAGTAGGGTTTAATGGCCATTTCTCTCATTGTTTAAGCAGCCGCAGGCAAAAGCATCGGCTGAGTTACCTCACGTCATGTCCAACATTCACACATGAATAAATGAATATGTTGTAGAAGACATTGAAAAGATTCATTTCAGAGGACTGTTAATTCATTTAATCATTAAATAAATAACTATATGAATGTATAAAAAATGCTACTTTTTAAAATGTCCTTTTTTCCCCATGTCTCAGACCTAGACTTAATACTTAAATTAAAAGTAATAATTGTTACATTTTAAAAGTATAGGTTATAATAATGTTGTAAAACTATTCTTTTCAGAATTATTTGTATAAAATGTATAAAAACAAATTATTATATTGAATATAATGAAATGTTCAAATGTTTTTCAAAGAAATCTCTTTGCTCATCAAGGCTGCATTTTATTGAACAAAAATACAGTGAAAACAGAAATAATGTGAAATATTTTTTTAAAACTATTTAAAATATCTGTTTATATTTTAACATATTTTAAATTCAGCACCATCACTCGAGTCTTCAGTGTCACATAAACCTTCAGAAATCATTCTAATATGCTCATTTGCTGCTCAAGAAACAACTTGAGATTATCGTATTATTATTATTATCATCATCAATTTTTGGAAACTGTGATACTTTTTTTTTTGCATAGTTAATTTAGGAATAGACCGTTTATAAAATGCGTTATTGTTTTCAAGGCGAAAGTCATTAGTTTACTAACTTTAACCTACGATGTGTGACTATAAAATAAGATGCTTGTTTATGGGTCTGAATTTTATGTAGGCATGTGATGCAGTACATACTGTACATTCCCTTGAGTTTAATTGGAGTCCTTGAGAAGACAAAGGAAAGGAAAAAAACATCTAGTGTGAACAGTCGGTTGTGTAACTGCGGAGCCAATGATGCGCAGGCCTATAAATACAGACTGGCAGCAGCAGTGCATCGTGGGCCAGTGTTTCCCCTCAGCCCACTCGGCTTTGTTTATTCCCAACCGCTTGGCTTGTTATGCCTCTGCACTGCTTTGACATTGGCAGAGGAATCAGGAAACACAATGTACAGCGCCGACTCCCTCACGGACTTTGACCGATGCCTCCCTCACTCTTTGTGTGACTCCCTCATACAGGAAAACAAACGATCAATTTGCAATACACCGGCCGGTTCATTGGCAGGTACAATTACGAGGCCTTCCAGTATAGTAAGCCGCTGAATAACAAATGTTTTCTTCCTGCAAGATGATGCAATGATTAATGTAGCTGCCCTGTCCTGTAAATAATTTCACCTGGTAGCCTAGAGCTAGTGCAACCCGCAACACCTCCGTTGTCATTTGCGTTTAATATGATTTCAGCACAGCTCAGTTGTCAACCAATCCAAGGCACTCCCAGTTAAGGTATCGCCTGAAGTAGTTGAAGGAGAAGATGCAAATGATAAAAACATATAATGTGAAGATAAGGCGAAAGAGACAGGCAGAGTTGGGGCTTATCTAAATTGTTAGATAATGCATTCGAATGAGTTGCATTCATATTGCCTTTTCGGCAAATCCTGCCATGCATTTTCTAAGCTTCTAATGAAACAATACATCACCTTGTCTACCCACGTTCCTCAGCCTGGGTGCATGCTTGCTAACACTTCAGCTTTCATCTTCTAGACGTGGGAGATATTATTCATATAGTGTAAAAATCAACTCTTGGGCTATTTACTGCAAGCCCACCAAGCGGAGAGCAAAAAAACGGAAGCCTCAGTGGGAAAATGTCACTGAGACCAGCCATATCGCAACCATGTCAGAAAATCTATCTGGTTACTAACAAACTAAGGGATTTGGAGCGCATCCAACTCATATAAGTTTCGTTGAACACAAAAGGAGAGCAAATATTTAGCAGAATGTCCAAGCTGCTTTTCTTCTTACTATTAAAGTAAATGGAGAGTAGGGGTGGAGCCGAATCCGAATACGGTATTCGGAAAGGCACAAATAATGTGTTTTTTTACGAATACTTATTCCAAACAAATACTTAAAAAAATACTTGTGTTCGGGAACAAGAAATACATATATGAAAAAGCTGCGTTCCTCACGAGACGAGTGAGTGACGATCAGGAAGAGGTGACTGACACAGGCTGCTCCACACAGCAACAGAGCTCAACGAAAAAACACTTAACTGCATCACTATTTTTGTTGAATAGATGTTTGTACCTTAACTAGGTTCCGGAGGCAGTTTATAACTTTCAGGAAGCGGAGTTTGATCGGGAGTATATTCCATTATTGACGTCTGCAGACGGGTGCTCTCATGTTCGCTCTGTTTGTTAGCTCGGTAACGGTAATTATTTGTTTCTTATATGGCTTGGTTGAATTCTAATGTAGAATGCGGTCTGTTATTATAATAGGACACCGTTGCCATGAAAAACAGAGCGTTGCCATGGATTCTAAACGTAGAGACAGAACGGACTATTTTTCAATAAACTCCATTTATATATAGATATTTTGAGTCAACTTATTGATTTATTTGGTAGGTAGCCATGTAATATAAGCGGGGTAATGTAGAGCGAGGCGGTTGTTATAGCGAATACAAACCCTTCAGGCTTCGCGTCTGGCTCATAATCAACCTCCTCGCTATACATTATCCCTAACTTATTCTGTCTGTTCAGCGTCCTCCACCGTGGTGTTGGGGTTCATAATGTTCACAATTTTATTTTATTAGTTGTTGGTTTAACCATGGGTTATGAGGTAATGGCTGACTGTTATTTTCTTTTCAATGACTTTTCTTGTTACATGTTCATTGCTGGATTTATAGAAAAACATCAACCAATATTGCATATCCATAATTATTATAATGGATATAATTAAAGAATCTATACACTATAAAGTAATTTAAAGATTTGTATGCCTATTTTGAATTATACTCGAATACAAATACTTTCCCCCCCTGAACAAATACAAATACAGATACAAATACCGGCTGCTTTGCACACCCCTAATGGAGAGTATGGCAGGCTCTTTCCATTAGGGAAGGAATTTGGTGATTCCGTTTCCTTAAGATTCCAGTTTCCCAACTATACAAGGAAAATATATTTGGAAAACAAGGCAAATGCAATTTTGTTAAAGGAACCGTTTGTGTAATAAATGTAAAACATTAAAGAATAAATAATGTGATTGCTCAATTTTATTCAACCCTTTACCTTTTTTTAAAATACTACTGACAAAACTCATAATATACAATCAGTCAATAACTATAAAGATGTAGGTTTCAAATGCTGCAAGTACAACATAACAGTATTTGTGATTCACTAGTTCATAAGAGTCATTAGCAGTAATCACTGGTCACGCTATTTGTTTTTGATTGGCTAAAAATAACTGCACTGCATTTCCCAAAGGTATTGTAAGCAGATTGTTGAAAGCAATGGTCTCTGCAATCTGTTTGCACTTACAATACTTTTGGGAAGCGCTCATTCATCACCTTTGAATTCAAATGTAATGCTCTGATTGTGATTCACTTGATACGCTATTCACTAATAGTGCGGTGATGCGTGTAGTCACTTCGTTGAAAAATGTGTCGAATTCGCAGAACCAGAAACATTTTTCGCCCTCACAACCCCTGATCGCACAGATTCCTAAGGGAATGACTGTGTTTTGCAGCAATTCAGGGACCACTTCCAGAGTATAGTAGTTTGGAGGTCAGTGCTTATCGGTGGATGAATGCAAATGTGGGAACGTTAATGGAAACGCATGGTATGGCATGAACGTTTGGTATTTTTAGTTTTACATATTTAAAAAAAAAAAGGTTTAGCCTTCCCTACTGCTAAACTTCTCTTGCACAACACCACACAGGTTTGGAACAACGACTTCATGATGACAAGATTTTCATTTTTGATGTGAACTATTCCTTTAATCACTGCAAGTTTGGAATTAATAGATTTCTGATAATATGTTTGCCTCTGTCTACTTACATTTCAAGGATGCAAGGCAGCTCTGACAGGGCTCCAGACTGCGACCAAATGGTCGCATTTTGCGACCAAAAATTGAGAGTGTGCGACTGAATTTTACATCCAGTCGCACATCTGCGACCAGTAAATTTGCCACACGGTAAACGCATGGTAAAGCGTGGAAGAGGCGCGTCAATGAAGCCGTGACAAGAATAGCGCGCGTAAACGTTTGTGGGAAGGAGACGGAAACAAATATCACAAACTGATGTGCGTCTGAGCAATCAGCGATCTATCGACTCTTTAGTCGTTACCTAGCAGCGAATGCAAACAAAATGAAAGTGGAACGAAAATACGTCACTCATGTATGATTAGGACCGTGCAGGCAGCTGCAGCAGCGATCCGAACCATTGACAAAATAAAGCCCCGAACTTGCCAGTCGCGGGCCGATCTCGCTCACGCAACACTGTTACTAGGAGAGCCAGTGAAGAAATCAATTGAATTCGCCTCAGAATTAATAACATTAACACCACGAGATCCAGTGAGAAACACTCCGATTCGGCGCAGAGTTCTGTTATAAACCATATCAGATCAAACAGCGCTGACGTGGAAACCAGGAAAAACACTTATAGAAGGCTTTCAGTCCACAAATCAGCCTAAAAGAACCATGAATTTAGGCAAGTTAACTCTTACCATAAATATGATAATGTGTAAGTAGCCTACTACGCATCCTTTCCCAGCACTTCAATAAATAAATGTTTTATTTTTTTGTATTTTTTATGTGATTACCATACCAACACATTTTTTGTTCATCCTTTAAAGATTGTCCTTAAACGAACAATTTTAAGATGTTGGAAAACTCTTATTTAAACACTTAAAATAATAATAATAATACCATTGTAAACAGTAGGATGTTTATTGGCTATTTTCACCCCATATATATATTTTCACTACTTTTATTAATTAATATTAAGACATTATAAATGATAAAAACTAAAGTTAATTTCATCTACACCCTAAATTAAGCTTAGTGATTTATTGTTAGCCCCAGTGCTACCAGATTTTTTTTTTTTTTTTTTTTTTTTTTTTTTATAGAACTGTGAGTTTTCATTTGAGGTGATGCTGCCCTCAACTTTGGGTCTGGAGCCCTGTGAAGTTAAAATAAAACAGCATATCATAATGTTAAGTCTATTTATTATTAAAGAATTTGTCAGTATTACAGTTATTTTGTGGGAAATTTGAATAATTGCATTGCAAGCTTATTTAAGGTGTGCCCCTAAATTTTTTGCCTGTGCTCCTAAAATTTTCAGTCAGGGGCAACAGCGCTCCTAGTAAAAAAAGTTAGTATGGAGCCCTGTCTGATGTATCAAATCATCTGGAAGCTCGTGGGGAAATGCTGTACGACTGTATCGACTGGTGAAATGACTGGTGGAAAGCACACAGGTAAAGGTGGCTCAGGAGATGTTTACGCAAGCTGAATGTTCCTTTCATTAACAGCACAGCAATGTTTATTTATACTCTCGCCATTTCTGCTATGCCCAACGGGCTGTTGGAGTGTCCTGTGATGATGAGCTAGTGTAATCACTGAGCCCAGCCAGTGATTTATAGCTTACAGCACAGGACCTAAAAACAGATGCTCTTTAGAGCACTTGATTTCTACAAGTTTACAAGCCCTGTAAAGCACTGCGGTAAGTGAAGGTCTGGCATTACAAGGGGCTTCAGCAGAATTCTGTATTCATGCAGGACCACGGAACTGTGATTGGAAACTCACAGGTAGGCTATTTATCACACATTCACAAGGGATGTTATGCCCCCGCTCCCACATGGTGTAAATGCTGGCCTGTGATGGTTTCAATAGCAGAACAATCTCAAGATTGTGTTTTCAATGAAAATCTGGTCTTTTTTTTTTTTTTTGGTAAGTTTTTGTTTGCAAACATATCACCCTGTAGCCCAAGACTGATTGCCCACTGAAGATAAGCAGAGTTGAGCCTGGTCAGTAACTGGATGGGAGACCTAAGAAAACCAGGTTGCTCCTGGAAGAGGTGTTAGTGAGGCCAGAAGGGGGCGCTCACCCTGTCGTCTATGTGAGTCCTAACGCCCCAGTGTAGCGCAGGGACACTATACTGTCAAAGAGCACCGTCCTTCAAATGAGACGTTAAACCGAGGTCCTGACTCTCTGTGGTCATTAAAAATCCCAGGATGTCTTTCGAAAGAGTAGGGTTGTAACCCTGGCCAAATTTACCCCTTAGCCTCTGTCCAAACTGACAGAATCAACCTTTCTAATCTCTCCTCGATTTTTGTTCCACCTGCGTCCGCGTATTACGGAGCTGATTTCAACTGCCAGTGTGAAGGCGACATTAGGATTGGAGATTGAGCTTTGGAGGCGGAGCAATGAAGAATGTTCATCAATGACTGAAATAACATATTGTGTATTTAACATTTTAAATAATAGTTTTAATAATGTTTTAATATGATTTAAAGAATTAGACTAAATCCGATTCCCATTGGAAATCCATGTTATTTACCCACAAATATAACTTTGACGAGCTTGTATTCGTTCGCTTACTGTATCTTTGTGTTGACTAATATACTACAAAAGTAAAGTGCTTGACTATACTTTTATATACTGTAATTATATTTTCATAATCTTTATCATTGCAAATGTTTAAATAGAAAGGGCAGTTAAGCATTTAGTTTACCAATAAATGCTTGGCAGTACGCTTCAATATTTCAGAAAAAAAGTGTGAAATTACAAGCAAAGATGTACTTAAACCCTACTTGAGTCTAATGTTCAGCTAGCATGTATTATAAACTAGAATAGATGTTTCGCTTAATTGATAATAACATGCAATTTGCGTGTAGTTATTTAAAGTATATTAATTCCATAATAAGTACTCTTTATAAAAGTATGCTGTACTTCTTTTTCACAAGGGTTTTTTGAAACAGCCTCAGTGCTTATGTGTCTAAGAGCTAAATACCAATCATTATATTCACACTAAATCATGAACCAATTTAGGCTGATTTGCTAATCATTTGACCCATTCAAGAAAAAAAAAAAGAAGTTATTCATTTAATCAGGCGTCACTAGTTCTGATTCTAAACAGCCCAATACTTGTTTGGTGAAACATCGTCATGGAAAAAATTACATAAAATGATTATCATCATCTGCATAATGAATATATCCTTTTCCAAAAAAACAGAGCACACAATCCTGCTCTTTTTTTCTCTTGCTTCTTTAGTCAATACTGTTTTTTTGTTGTTTTTTGAGAATCTGTATGCCTCAAAAATGAAAATGATTCAAAATGCATGTTTTCTATTTTTTTTCACACTGTATGTTGATGTGTACTCACTCACATGAGGCTCATTTGTACCCTGGGATTAAAACGAGAAGCTTAATCACACAAATCAGCAGAACTGGTGTTCTCGGGAATAGTCTTTGTAGAATAAGAGGATTTGTGTTGCAGTTCAGCTCTGGATGATAGAGATTGTTTATGGTGACGGAGACGCAGTCATAATCCAATTAAAACGAACTACAGGCCAGATCTCAGCTCTGTTTGCCACATTCACCGTTTCGGCCGTTTGCGCACTAAACTTACAGTCGTATCGCTTAACGTGTGGTGAGAAGTTAACAGGTTGCTGGTAGGAGAAGTTGGACTTGTGTGTCATAATGTACAAGTATTAAAGTGACTGTGTGGGCATTTTCTGCAAGTAACACAGCTTTAGGATTCCTTGTGGATGGGCTAAGTGTTTTTCTTTGCAAGGGGCATAAATAAAGCTGAGTAAATATAAAAATTACACTGTGAATTACTGTGTAAAAGGGGAAAAGGTTTTGATGGAAGATGGTATATGGAGAAATTCACAGCTGTATCTCCAAAAGGCCAGATCCCACACCACTTGATCATTTTCCAGAACTACATCAGAGTAATATATCATGTTTCCCCATTCCTTTTTAGACCCGGAACATTTTTTTTCAAAGGAATAGTTCACCTCAAAATGACAACTTTTCTTCAAAACATAGTGTTATAAAGTGGTCCTTATGACTTGTGCTCTATTAAGTCATATGAAGTAAATTATATAGGTCTGGGTGAGGAATGTATCAAACTATAAGTCATTATTCGGTGCATTCATGGGAGATTTACCGATGAAAAAAAATACATAGTTCAGTCATGAAACTCGAACATAGCTCAGGGGTGTGTTTCCCGTAAAACCATGTAACTCTCTGCTTCACTACCATAGTATGATGCATCATTGGAGAAATCAACTAGCTATAACCTATTGTCGCAAAGTATCGTGGTAGAGTAATAACTACTTTAATGAAACTGTTTGAGATCCAATTAACGCTAGATTTTTTAATATAAATTACAGACATGTCATCTGAGGAGTATTAGTTATTTTGCTATATTACCTGACTCAATATTTGGCTCGTTCTTATATAGTAGAGCACGTTCGCACATGCGCACTCTTCAAAATCGGTACTTTAAATCTTTTGACAAACTAAAAGACATCAATTACATTTGTATGTATTCTAAATAAAAGGCACCGGTTGTACTGAATGTCAGCTTGCTTATTTTGCTCAAGATAAGGATTTATTACGTCCAAATGTGATGCAATATAGAAACGATGCCTTTAACCAGAGGTCGAGAGCTGTAGTTCAAACCACACAACTTTGCGATGCTGTTTGCGAATCTTCGTTGGAACGATTGTTTCGGGAAACACCAGAACAACGCAACTTGCGACCATAGTTGGCTAACAATGCTTTCGGAAAACGGAGCCCTGATTGGTTCATCTAAAACTATGGCATTAGCCAAACAGACACTTCCAAATCCACATAACCATGTTTGTTCTCTTGCAAGCAATCGTCCTGCTGCGCGATTATAAAAAGTTCTGTTTACCCTTCCTCCTCCCCAGCACCACCCGTAGAGATCTGCCACGGGGGGTTAATATATTCTCGCAGCACCATGTCCTTTATGTGTTATTTAACTATGTAAAAGAAATTATTATCTTTGCTCAGATTTCGTCGACCAAAATCAATACTGTATGTACATTTCATGCCCCATGCCAATAAATGCTGGCTAAATAATTAATTTCAAGAGTTGTCATGATGAAAACTGGTTCAAAATGCTTATTTTACTAGCTTAACTGATTTGGATTGACAGTTCAATGTTAGAATTTCATATATTCATTTTGTCTGTTTCTCTAACGGCTTCAAAAGACTTAGATTATTGAGCACAAATTGCCTGGAGTACAATTTTATGTGCTTTTGGGTCCAGCTTTAGAGTTTCAAAAGAACATTTAGTTTTATTTATAACTGCTAGGAACAAGCTGGAAAATTGAAAACAAGCTTGAAACTAAGTATTTGGAACAAAAAAACAGTGTGATCTTTTCAACATGTTGAGGTCATCTATTGTTTAATAATTCCCAAAGACAACATGAACATGAAACAGCAGAGATTGCCACTCCCTAAAAATCCATTTCCTATTATCTCACTCACAACAGTTGTGGCGTGACTATCACTTCAAATCCCATTTTGGTCCGACAGCTAGAGCCAGCTCAATCTATGGTTTCACCCAGGCACAGTGGGCATAAAGCACTTCAGTAATCACAACTTCAAGAAAAAAATAATAAAAAAAAGCTGTAAAAAAATTATCACAGGATCAACAAACGACTCAGACCTTATGACTCAAGAGGTGAACTAATCGTTTCTGTTTCCTGTACAGAATCTATTGGATGTTGAAAATGGCCAACACAAAAAAATGAACTAATCCCTCTCTAAGACTACTTTTTGCGGAGGCATATTAAAGATTTACTCAAAAAGAACAAATCATTCATGATCGACTCATCACTAGTGTCCTCTACTAAAAAATATTTAAGTCACGTCAAGTTAAGACCTATTAAAATGTATGAGTGCAAAATAAAAGTGTTTCAGTTTTTTGATGTAACTGATTACCTCTTTTTTTAGTTTTGCCAACTTATTCAGATTTACAGTCTATTACACAGTAAAAAAATATTTTCAAGTTTTGTTATCACAACATATTTTCTTTTGTCAAATCAACTTTATAATAATTTATTTAGTTGAGATAACTTATTATTTTGAGTTTCTGATGATTAAATTAATATCCTTCATTGTATTAACTGACTTTTTCCAGTTCAATCAACTTAAAATTTTAAGGCAACCCAGGTTACTTACTTTTTAAGTTAAACCAACAATATTTTTTACAGTATAGAAATCACAACATTTTTTTCTTTTGTCAAATCAACTTAAATAATTTATTTAGTTCAGATAACATATAATTTTGAGTTTCTGATGATTAAATCATTCTCCTTCATTGTATTAACTCACTTTTTCCAGTTCAATGAACTTAAAATTAAGGCAACCAGGTTACTTACTTTTTTAAGTTAAACCGTCAATATTTTTTTACAGTGTATAAATTATATATTTTTTTAATATTCTACGGTAAAAAGTTTTTAGAAGGCAGACATTGGGGTTTATCTGGGAAACCCATCTGGGTTTTCACTTCTAAACAGTTTGGTTTTATTTTCCCAGGCCCTCCAGAGTTGTGGCCTGACACAAGATAGTGATTAACCTTGCAGGTCATTAAAAGTAACACAGCGTGAAGAATTTACAAAGTCTGGCCCATCTAGTGTTCTGGGTTTCGAAGTTTTTAAATTACCCTTTCAGTAATCTATTGGACCCCAGAGTGTAAAATCTGTAAATCTGTAATGGTAGATGAACTGGAACCAAGACAATGCATCCAGGTCTCAGCTGTGTATAATACAACCTTTCTGACATTGGGAACTTCACTCGTCCCTAAATGAGAGACTGCTGGAGTCTCTCAAGACTTTGAGAAATAGTCTGGCTTTACAGCAAGGTCACTCTGAAAGAGGCAGGCATTGCTCACAGTGACAGCACAGAATGGAGACAGCGCTAAAACACAGTCATTTCACTAAAATCTATCATTACAAACCTCCTCTCATTTCACAAATGATAGCTTCAATACTGAATGTGGTGATAAATTACTGTTACAACCAGGCATCTAATACAGCAGTAATTTTCAGATCAGTAGTATCACCCAAAAATGGTTTGCAGAAAACAGAAAAAAAAAACAATTATAAATGTTATTAATAATAAAAGAATGGAGTAAAAGTCAAAGATAAATATAATACAGGCTTACATCTAAATTATTCATATTTCACATTTCAAATTCAGTTACTACTACTACTAATAATAATAATAAAAGTACATAATTATAGAGTAAATAACTGTATTTTAATACTTAAATAACTTGAAAAATGAGCCAAATTACGTTAATTTAGCAAAAATAATACAACTTTTTTTAGTATTAAAAACTTAATTAACTGCATTCAATCGCAAAAATATTATATAAAGGATAAGACACATAATAATAATAATGACATTCAAACCAATAGGCCTAGTTTAAATGTGGTACACCACTTGTGGGTTTTCTTTAAACCATGTTTTTTTTTTTTTTTTTTTCCATTAAAATAATATTCAAATATTCAAAATAATAGTTTAATCAAAATGTGTTACAACACTTTCCCAACCAATTGTGGATGTCCTTTGTGTCCACGGACATGAAAATGAGTGACTGACTGTGCAATTATTTGTAAAGGTCATTATCTTTTCCTGAAAGGTTGTGCGAATTAAATAAGACACTTTCATTATTTCTTGGACAATGTGTTATCTGTGTTTGTGTTAAGTTTCAGTCATGTTTCCCCAAATCCTATCCAACAATCTGGCAAAATAATTAATCGTTGAGTTCTCCTAAAACTAATTGACGCTCAAAGAGGAATGATTATTATACTGTTATACTACATGGCTGTTGAATGCTTGAATCTGATTGGTTGACAAACGTTCTAAGGTGTGAACGGCTAAAGTAGTTCCAGTCAGGTATTGACCGCATTACATTTCCATATCACTTCGCTTAGTTGACTGTAGTGCAAAATAGGATACAATTCATAACAAGAAAACACGCAGCCCCATGTGCTTGATCTGCAATTTTCGATGTCTAACTTCACAATCAATAGAAATAAAGTATATAGTCCTATCTATAAATACATTGATAGTCCTGCTGCACGTGTTTTCATAATTATTGCAGATAATATAACAAATAAATAATGATTGATAGGCCTACTTGTGAAAAGGGCTTTGTGTTTCATTTATTAGGCTTATCGAAATGCTCTGTTCGTCCTCTCCAAAGATAGAAGGAATTTACCTCTCATTCAAACGAAGTCTTTCGGCAAAACTTTCTTTATACTGGCGGAGGATGTTGAAGTTGGAATCCTTGAAGTGCTTCGGGTCACTACATCCAACAACCGAACATTTTGACTTGCCCTCTCGTAACTTCTGCATCGTTGACTACAAAATCGGAGCGAGAAATAATAATGTATGTACATAAGAAAGCAAGACAGTGCTTAAGCCTACATAGAAAGTTGCGAAACCTTGACATCGAAAAGAGGATCTTAACCATTGTATATAGATCGATGATTGAAAGCATTATAACCTATAATATTGTCTCATGGTATGGAAATTTAACAATGAAATTAAAGAATAAATTAACACGAGTAATCAATGAGGCAAACAAGATTATCGGCCATAAACAGAGCACACTACAAGAACTATTATCAAATTTTATGGAGAAAAAGAAGATAGCAGTGTTTTCAGATCAGACTCATCCTCTCCACTCATGCTTTGAAGTCCTCCCTTCGGGTCGCAGGCTACGTACACCATATGCTAGGAAGAATATTTTTAAAAGATCATTTGTCCCATTGGCAGTGACTGTATTAAACCAAATTCTCAATTAGGGATGTTATTGTGAATTATGTGCACTGTATTTTTATTGAATCATGTATTTATTAATTATTATGGGTGTATTATGTGTTTTATGTGTTTAATGTGGTTGTAGAATGTTGTTGAAGCCAGTATCAAAGATGAATTTCTGTCCAGTTAATCTGAACAGACAATAAAGGTAAAACAAACAAACAAACAAACAACTTTGCTGTACTTAGAAACACTCCAAATATACAACAAAATGCACAAGGGCTAAAAAAGTGGATTTAGCATGATATGTAGTCCTACCCTTTAACAAAATGTATCTAATTTAACAACAACAAACAACAACAATTCAATAAAAACATGCCATATTTCTCTCTGCTTTAATCTGTTTCAGTGTAAGGTGTCTTTGTAGACATAAGACATGACATTGGGCAATTAGTGTGTGTTGGCCCATCCTTCCCCTCACACTAGCTCAACCATAACCAGCGTAGATCTCTCATCACAGGGGCATCTTTCCAGCCCCTCTCGGGCCAAACTGACAGGATTAACAGTGAGGCAGCAGACTGCTGTTATTAATTGCTCTCCCTGAGGAGAAGAACCTCTAAACATTCGGTAAGCATTATACATTTTCACACTCCATCAGCCTGTGCCATTCTGGGAGTTTTATGGTTTTGGTATGTGCCGCTTCGCCTTTGCCAACATTTCTTCTCTTTCCCAGGCCACGTGCCATGTAGTTCCACAGCAATATGCTGCACTAATGTCATTTTGATGTCACTCCGCTTCCGTAAGCCAGTGGTTAACAAAACTAAAAATGATGGCTTTTTCTCCCAGTTCCTATTCATTTAGTCACTACATCCCACTTATAATAAAGGCTTCATTCACAGTCACGGTAAAATAGAGCATGGTCTCGTTTGCTGAACTCACTAACTTTCAGAACGAACCAGTATATCAAAGAAGAACAAACACTGTCGCTTTCGAACTGGTTTAAAACACTGCAAATGGAGTAATAGCATTTGTAATTCTTTCAACCCATTAATGGATTTTCTGTCATAGCTTAGAATGTCATAGCGAGAGAGAAAGAGAGAAACCGGCTCCGTAATTACATTTGAAGTACCACATTTCAAGCTGTATTCAATTATGTGGCTGTCAGTTCAAAACCGCCGGCTCCGAAACTGTTATTACCGTAACTACATTTACTCACATAATAAATGAGGTGAGAGGTGTCCTTTTTTGATAGAATAATTTCTGACCAGCTGGAAATCGACGAAGGGCTCATCCAAGGATCATGATTTTGGCCATGGGCGCCTGAACACGTTAGCATATTGGAAATGTGCACTTGAAGTTACCCATTAGAAGTGTTACAACGCTAGCTGCTGCTCATTATCAGAGCCGTGTTGGCTCAGAACGACATGGAACAATTCCTGCAATTTTTTAGTAAAAAGGAATAAATAAAATCGGTGTTTATTTGTCAGTCCAGTCCATTTCCTGCAGGCAATATTCCAGTCCACGAACTCCAGTATACACATGTTACAGCTTCGTTTAGCAAGTACACTCAGTCAATATGTGTTATTGATACATTAAAAGATGTATTAAAAGATGTGTATGCTGGTGGTAGACCTAAACTCAGAATTGTCCATATCATATATATATATATATATAACCTGAACTCAGAATTGCCCACATCATATACACAGTATATATATATATATATATATATATATATATACTGTGTTTATGTGGGCAATTCTGAGTTCAGGTCTACCACCAGCATACATAATCCAGTCAAAGACTACATTTCCCGGCATCTCCGCTATTCTTCCCCAGCACTCACACTGCCATCACCAACACTGTTTCAATCCGTCGTCTTTCAGCTAGTGCTTTTCGGCACCTTGCGCTGATAACTGTTAATTTGCACAGACTTCAGCTTTTTTACATGCCAATGTTGATTTACAGTACTCTAACCATCAAATGTTGCCACCAAAGGCCGGCAACTACAGTGCAACTACCATCAAATGTTCTTGGAAATGTCTTAATTCCACATACAACACATGTTGTAAATGAGGATGGGACTAAGTGGGTTTTCAATCTCCATTCAAGCTGCATTTCTTTTCTTCCATTATCAATGTTCTGCTTGAAAGAGCCCTCTTATCGTGCTAACATGTTCACGAGACTCTGGGTCTTATCCAAGGACTTACAGACAGCTACTGTACACATTGTCACACACAGCAGAACTACCATTGCATGATATTGGCATAATGGCGGGTTGTGGATTTTTAGAAGTGGTGTTACATCCAAATTGCACTTTAAAGTCCAACGTAGGCCTACAGTACATACTTTACAAATGTACAAGAGATGATGTTACTTTTGCTTTACCCATTCACAGTACTTCCTTGAAAATAATTTAGCTTAATTTAATTTAGCTGATGCTTTTACAGTACACTCAAATTACCATGAAAGTCCCCTTGGAGTAACCTGAGGTTAGGTACAAACACACATAATCTAAATTATCATTTACAATTATTGTCATGTCACACAGAACATGAAGTGTGGTAAAGCATGCGTATCTAATTGTCTAGAGGGGGAGTTAGCTTTGCATTCCAGGGTTAATGGATGTTGCAGTGATCTAATTAGTTATTTAGCTAATGCTTTTAACTAAAGGTGCTCTCAGTAATTTTTGGACAATTAGAAAAACACACAAAAAATTGTTTGCGAGAAATATCAATACGATGTGGTGCACTCACATACAATAAAGACTTCAGTCGTTTCAGTCTAATAAAAAATCCTCTCATGGGTGCCTTGAGATCACATGACCAGCCATGTTACACAAGTCTACAACTAATAATAACAATTAGTATTATTTAACAGGTGGTTTTACCTCATCAGCTAAACATAAAGTTTATCCATGCAGTCCTATTGGAATCGAGAGGAAGCTTATACAGCGACTGTCTTCTTCCACAACCAGGGACTGCACAATATTTTGTATTCCTCGGTAGCTCGAACTGGTTTGTCATCACGAGGCTATGTTATGTTATTTAGCTATGCGTATAATGCGCGGATCGGTGGGCGGGGCTAAACCGGCCTGTTATAGTAGGAGTTGATCTTCTTCTGCAGGGGTGCTGCTTTATCTTCTTTGACGTCATATTTCCCCACTTTTAAAAACGAGTCGTTTGCAGAGGCTGGTGTCAATAAAAGCTTATATTGGACTGACAAGAACGTTTTCAGTTCTGAAACTTACAGGATATTCTCATAATATGATAACGATCAAGGAAAATTTGATTTCCTTTAAGTTTCTTGCTTGGTGTCTCACAGTGGATTCGAACCCGGGTCTATCACACCAAAAGCATGTGTCTTATCCACTGTGCCATCACCACCCCAAGTAAAGGTGTATACACACAACATAACAACAGAAGTTGAGTCTGTATAAGAAGTATGAGTGTAAAAATAAAATGTTTAAACAAGCACCTTAGGGTTTTGTAAAAAAACAAAACTCCTTAACAAAACCTCAGTGAGTTCATCTTTTAGGCACCGTAACCCTGGATCAACCTTAATGTGTCTTGGCCAAAAGCACAACTGTGATGTTTCCACTGCAAGATTTGAATTTACAACCTTTAGCCATCATCAGACAAAACTCCATTATGCTTTACCCATTACACAGCAACTCACAATGTGAAATGATATGCTAAAATGACGTCACTGAATCCTCAGTGGTGTTATGTCTGAAAGCTGCATGGACATAAAAAGGAAGAGCTTAGGACAGAAAACCCTCAATCCCACCTCTAATTTCCATGTTTCACATGTGTCCTGGAGTGCTACACATCACAGGCGGGGGGAGTTATCTTCTGAATATTCTGCAAAATGTGCTGTTTATATTACACAGAGGCTTCACTCAGTCGGACCTGAAGTCCCTGTTGAGTTCATTTTATTGTTTGACCTCATTCTTGGATTCCGAACGTTATTAGACTAGTGAGCTTTTTATGAGTCGTGCACTTTTGAGATGTTCATTTGCATTTCACTCCAGAAGAGAATTAGCTGCTGCATATGCAGAGTGCAGCGAGTTGGAAATTAATCACTCTAGCCTCTAACCATTACAGTAAAAGCTCTGAAATTTCCTTTTTTGTTATTTTGACCCTCGATTTTTCAGAGTTTTTATCATTCCGTTGAAAAGTCAGCGTCTTGATGAGATAAGACCAAAGTTAATCAGTGATAGCCTGTACTTTCACTATGACTAATGCTACGTTTCAATCAACCCCAAAGTCACACTGTCTAAATTCCAACTTCGAAAAAAAAGTATTAGAACAGCAATTTCAAAAACTTTCATTACCATTTCCAAGCGAATTATCTGTTAAAGCCAAGTATAAAAACAGCAGACGGGCTGAATGAAAATGCAGATTCACTCTCTGACATTAGGTGGCGCTTATAGAGAATGAGAAATACCTTGGCTACCCTAATTTGCACTTTCCATTTCTGCTTGTAATAGAGAAGAACATAAGTTTTGTATTCGCAACACCACCAACTACAAGAGTACAAAGAATAGATGTCTGGTTTTGTGTCCACCAAAGCGATTTTAGCCAGCTGAAAACGCTAGACGCTCTGCTGAAGACGCCGTGCTTTGGGCGCTTGAGAGCGTTTTGGCAGCGCAGCGGTTTTTTTCCGTTGAGACGTTTCGTTGCTATGATACAGAATCTCCGCAGCAGTTTGAATGTCGACAGTTGGCCGGTGTGGTATTAGTCCCGCCCCTCCTCCACTGTGATTGGACGGCTGGGTAAAAAGTGACAGTGATGAGCGCTGCGTTTTATCCAAAGTTGAACATTTTTCAACTCCCAGCGACCAATAAAAACGCCGGGCGCTCCAGTGTGAAAAAAACGCTCAGCGCCTCGGTACGCTCATGGCGTTTAAAAAACTCCCATTGAAAACAATTGAAAACATACGCCAGGCGCGTGGAAAAACGCATTGGTGGACACACGGCCTTACTCTGCTATTCACTGTTGTTTAGCAATATTCTTGCCATCAAGTCATAGTTTTATATAACATCAATGACTGTGTACAGCATATGATTATAAGCATGAATCTTATTGGTTGGCCAGAATGCGATGGAAAAGAGATTTCTCCATAAAAATGGACGATAAGCAAATGTTCGTGTTGATCTGAACAGATGCGTTAACAACCATTCAAAATTAAAATGTATGGCATGCCTTTCACACTTACCCTCGTCTCAGTGTAAACAGGCCAGTGATTGTATTTTCAAATTGGAAACTCCAATTTGAAACGCATAATCTATAACATGCTAATAAAACTTTAGCAAACATTTGGTCAGACTTTCAAATATGAAACTAATGTTAAAATCTGATTTTGCCAAGATGAGGGTATACAATGTCACGTGAACAGTGACAGACATGAAGCGCTAATGCTAATGCTAATCATTTACTTCTATGCAAATGAAAATCAAAAGTTCCTATGTAACATGCTAATAAATTGTGTAGCAAACTTTTTGCAGATGTGTGTTTGTAAATTTGACACAGTAAATAATCCTTTCTGTTGATTATTGTACACCTGGCAGCATTACCCTAAATTGTTTATCCAAAGATATTTTTGTTACTTTATTAGCATTTAAGCACCTGCAAAGCTAATGGTGCCATTTTTTTTTCTTTGTGGAGATTGTTGAAAATCGTCAACATTTGAGTTAAGTTTGATTCATTGATTGAAAATTGTTCATTTGAAACTATGCATTATACACTGCTTCAGTTAATATACCAAAACTCCCCCCCAAGGAATGACGATGTTTAGCAGAGGCAGATGGTTTTCTTTTCAAAATAGAATGCCGTCTTTTTTTCACGAACAATGTCACATTCAGCTGCAGCAACTACCACCAACAATACAGTGACCTAGAGTGATAGAATCACCATCATAGGTGACGCCATATGACATTTCGTCTAAATACTACGCACATGGCACCCTTTAGCGTCAATATAACACGCAGAACCCAAGGCGTCATACAGATGAGTGGCATCCTTTAGCGTCAATATGAGACGCAGACCCTACCCCTGACCTAAACCTACCCATAACAGTGCGTGTTTTATTGACGCTAAAGGGTGCCATGTGCGTAGTATTTCGACTAATGTCCTATGGTGTCACCTATATGACGCCAAAGAATGAGAATGCGTTGGAATAGACATAAGAGGAAAGGACAGGAAGGAATGTATGATCAAAAAAGTCTGAGATTTCGTGAGGGCAAACTATTCGCAGCAGGTAGTCCATTGCAGTATATAGATTGGTTTCCAGGATATAGACATCAAGGAAAGCAAGGAGAAAGAGTGAGATATATAGAAAGTGGGTGAAGACCAGTGTTTTTCTGTGCGACCGTGCCCCAGGGGGTGGTTTCACCGACCACAGAGAAGGAAATCCAATAATCAGCCCACTCTGAGTTAGGCACGCCGTCGCCCATCAAAGCTGACCTCAGTCTAACAACTCCTGGTACAGAGGAGCCCATCAGATATCCACACAGCTGGCTTTATCTCAAAACATGACGTCTCACCTCTCTTCTCCTTTTTAATGAAAAAGAGGATTCTATAAATCCAAAAATCCCAGATCAGTTTTGATCAGAATCTGTGTTTGACTAGCCAGGTTCAGGACAGATGCTCAAAATCAATGGTATTAATGATGGACAGAAGACTAGATGTTTTAGGAGGCTTGAGGTATCATAGCACAAGTGTGCTACAGACATGATCTTTACAATTAAATATAGATTTAAAAAAAATAACAGGCCAAAAATGATTAGAAAGTGCACATTTTCACATGTCTAGTGGCACATAACTTTTATAAGGCTGTATAAAAGTTAACCAAAAGATACATGTTTGGGAGATTTTCAATAGATGACTAAGGCTGTACTCTCTACTTTAGGCTTACAGTATAGGGATTTCTATTAAAATCATTTTTCGATGAGCTTATTTGTTAATGTTATGTCTGCATGATTGGCCAATATTACAATTCCATACAAATACCAAAACCTAAAATCAGTCATTTTAAATGCTACAAGTAAATTTAGGCGGATTATTAGGAACATCTGTCCAATTTCTCATTATTGCAATTATCTAATCAACCAATCAAATGGCAGTTGCTTCAATGCATTTAAGTGTGTAGTCCTGGTCAAGACAATCACCTGAACTCCAAACTGAATGTCAGAATGGGAAAGAAAGGTGATTTAAGCAATTTTGAGCGTGGCATGGTTGTTGGTGCCAGACGGGCTAGTCTGAGTATTTCACAATCTGCTTAGTTACTGGGATTTTCACGCACAACCATTTCTAGGGTTTACAAAGAATGGTGTGAAAAGGGAAAAACATCCAGAATCCGTCAGTCCTGTGGGTGAAAATGCCTTGTTGATGCTAGAGGTCAGAGGAGAATGGGCCGACTGATTCAAGCTGATAGAGAAGCAATTTTGACTGAAATAATCACTCGTTACAAACGAGGTATGCAGCAAAGCATTTGTGAAGCCACAACACGCACAACCTTGAGGCGGATGGGCTACAGCAGAAAACCCTACCGGGTACCACTCATCTCCACATCAAATAGGAAAAAAGAGGCTACAATTTGCAAGAGCTCACCAAAATTGGACACTTGAAGACTGGAAAAATGTTGCCTGGTCCGATGAGTCTCGATTTCTGTTGAGACATTCAGATGGTAGAGTCAGAATTTGGCGTAAACAGAATGAGAACATGGATCCATCATGCCTTGTTACCACTGTGCAGGCTGGTGGTGGTGGTGTAATGGTGTGGGGGATGTTTTCTTGGCACACTTTGCGCCCCTTAGTGCCAATTGGGCATCGTTTAAATCCCACGGCATTGTTTTTGACCTTGTCCATCCCTTTATGGCCACCATGTACCCATCCTCTGATGGCTACTTCCAGCAGGATAATGCACCATGTCACAAAGCTCGAATCATTTCAAATTAGTTTCTTGAACATGGCAATGAGTTCACTATACTAAAATGGCCCCCACAGTCACCAGATCTCAACCCAATAGAGCATCTTTAGGATGTGCATCCCGCAAATCTCCATCAACTGCAAGACACTATCCTATAAATATGGGCCAACATTTCTAAAGAATGCTTTCAGCACCTTGTTGAATCAATGCCACGTAGAATTAAGGCAGTTCTGAAGGCGAAAGGGAGTCAAACATATTACTATGGTGTTCCTAATAATACAATATATCAATCATTCATTTGAACTATATATCTATTTAAATTACATCAAAAGGCAAGATCTTAATCTAAATACTTTACTTTGATAATAATAAAATAACAAAAATAGAATAAAAGCAAAAATAAAACTGTTATTTTTTGACACACATGCATTCGGAATTCTTGAATGATCTATAAGCCTAACACATCTGACACCTGGAAATATAAAACAAAAAAAAAGTGTAAAAAAAGAGCCATGTCATACAGTACCCCGTGCCAAAGGGGAAGAAATAGCTATTAATAATGACGGTGGAACCTTTCACGGCCTCAGAAACTCATTGCCTCTCTTTCCTGCCACCCTGCTGAGCGTGCTGCTTATTCCTAAAGCAATCTGTGCCTCTCCATGCAGCAGCCTAATCTCAGCCTGACGGAACCCCACAGACCACCTTCACATGCCCTCAATGTGTCTTCCCGAAAATACAGCTGTTTAGTCTCCTCCCAGAGATCCACAGTCTCACTGGAATGATTACTGGCCCAAAGGTACAGCGCTCTTCTGTTCCATTTATACGTCTCTCATCATTTGCACGGCAAGCAGTTTTGTGACGCTGGGATATGTTGACAGTCCGCGAAAAGGAAAGAAAGGTGCGCTCCTAAAACAGAAATCAAATCCTGGATGATCCCATTTTAGCATTAATCTCAGCACAAAACAGAGATGCAAGCAAATAATGTGATTAAGAGGCACTTTGATTAGAATTGGCACCTGATGAATTGCTCTCAGCACTCTACACCCCTAAAGATGGATATATATATGTTGCTAAAGAGAATCCAATTACTCAGAAATTGTTGTCCGTGGATAGGATAAGAAATTGATATCAAACGTTTCGGTCATGATTAATGTCGCACCGTGCATGGGCCAACAAGAGGTGCTTCCAGCGATGCGGTTTGATGTAGTACGGGTTATTGACTGATCGCGGGCCTTCATCGCAAAAAAAGTGTGTACTTTTAATCATTGAGGCTCAAGCCTTCATGGTTGTGAATTGTGCATTTCTTGCAGCCCATAGAAATGTGTCTAAATCAAGGCAGTGATGGAGAAAAAAAAGTCAGATAAATGATAATGGCAATGCAAGAAGATATTGAGAGGGTAATGTAACACAAGTGTCATGGCGCAGACATTATCGGTTAAGGCTGAGGTTATTTGTGGCTCACTGAAGATAAAAGCACCATTAAAGCGGGGTGATAGAACTTCCCTCCTTTTCCCTGGGCTGTGAATGTGTCAGGGCACCAGAGTGTAGATATCCTTGGATTTGCATTTAAAAAAATGTGTGCAGGGAACTGCAGGAAAGCAGTAAAACATTGGGTGAAGAATATTCTAAAAAAGATAAGTTCAACATCAAGTCATTTTAAGATCTTTTACCTTTCTGGAGAACTGATGGTCCTGCTGTATACGATTTTTAAATGTTTTTGAAAGAAGTCTCTGCTGCTCACCAAGGCATACATTTAATTGATCAAACATCAGTACGGTTAAACATTTTAAATAACTTTTTTTTTTTTTTAATTTATTCATTTGTCTTGTAGTGTCACATGATCCTTCAGAAATTATTCTAATATACTGATTTGTTGTTTAAGTAACATCCATAATTATCAATGTAGAAATCAGTTGCTGCTTAACATTTTTTTTGTGGAAATTGTGATCAAAAATGTTCAGGATGAACTAACAGACAATTCAAAAGAATAGCATTTATTTGAAATTGAAATGTTTAGTAATATTTATTAATGTATTTTACTCTCACTTTTGATCAATTTAATGCATCTTTGATGAATAATGATGTTGTTGTTTTTTTTTTAATCTTTTTTTTTTTATTTTATTTTTAATCTCCCAAACTTTTGAAAGGTTGTGTACATGTACTTATAGTGATTACAACAACTGGGTAATAACTAGATAATAACCATGAACCTACCCCTACCTTAATCCATGTAGTTACCTTATATTACTCGGGTAAGTTTAAGTGCACATACTGTAAAATAAAACACAATTGAATATCCCCACTATGAACATTATGTAATTATAAAACCAATTTAAAAAAAAAATGTTCACTCAATTTAGCATCAATAAAGTATTATTCTTTGAAGTCATTGACAAACTGACAGCTGGCCTGAAGAGTTCAAACTGTTTTATGACCAAAGCTGACATGTGTTGAGAGTGATCTCGCTACAAACTGTTAATAACAGGCCATTCAAAAAGTCGTCAGTCATGTAGTATATAACGCAACAGACAATGAATCCGTGTGACTCTCGCCAGAGCTCTCTGACAACCCTTTAACTAACCATATGTCAATCACTTCTGATTGCCTGTGAATTCAACAATATTAGTTTGTTTTTCAGGCCATTGTTGAGTCAGTAATGAATGCCAATGTTCTTTTAGTTGGTCACAGGTGAAAAGAGAGCCAATTTAGCTCAAGAAAAACAATATATTTACGAATTGCAGGTCTGACTATTAAACTAGATCGTTTTATTGACAGGGTCAAATGAGCTGTTGCTTAGAAAATCATTAAAAATATTATCAACTAATATTTTTGTTTTGTTTTTTAAACAATATTTTTGTTTCATGTTAGTGGTATTTTTTACAATAATTATTCACATAATTTTACATTACAGTATTTAGTTACAGAATATTATAAATATTCATATAATGATGACATAACATTCACTTATAATAAAAACTTAACTGCAAGCAGTAATTACGGTGCCGACCAAAGGAATATTATGCACGTTGCAAAACTATTTTATTACTTCAAAAATTGCCCCATGCAGAGTTTAAATCAAGATACTTTAAAGGGGTCATGAACTGGCTTTTTAAATTTTATTATATTGCTGTCTGAGGTGAAATTATGACGTTCGCGTCGTTTTTGCATTCAAAAACATCAAAATGAATAAGTAGTCTGCTATTTTCTAGCACCCTAGCTTTGAGACCAGTTCAGAAACACTCGATTTTTAATGGGTGTCTTGCACTAAAGACTTGGAAGTAAACGCCCACTGTTGTGAGTGGATAACAGTTTTCCATATTATAATGAGCTTTTCAACTTACCTCGTCGGTGTACGTGGGAAAAATTGTTTTGAAAACTCCACTGTTGTAAAATGGCAACCGGAATGATTCGCCCATACATGTTCGACCCAGAGTCCGTGTGTTGCACAATTCCTGTCAGATTCAAGATGGCACAGCACCGTTCTTTACTCTTAATTGGTCTACAAATGCAGTCTTGTTTACAGAACAATCCTCAGTGAAATGAAGCGAACAGACGGATTTACCTCATCAGCTGGAACGTCATTAAAAATAAAGTTTTGCATTCCTATTGGAATCCAGAGGAAGCTTAAGCAGCGACTGTCTTCTTCCACAACCAGGCACTGCACAATATTCTGTATTGCTCAGTAGCTCAATCCGGTTTGTCATCACGAGGTAGGCCTATGTTATTTAGACTACCTAACGTTATGCGTGTAATGCGCGAATCGGTGGGCGGGGCTAAACCGGCCGTATTTTAAGTAGGAGTTGATCTTCTTCTTCGGGGGTGGTGTTTTTAACCCCTTTGATGTCATAGTTCCCCACTTTTAAAAACAAGTCGTTTGCGTGGCTGGGGCTGACTAACAAGGGTGTTTTCAGTTCTGAAACTTACAGGATATTCTTCTTATTGCTACTGTAATATGATGACCTCTTAGATGTCAAAAGCTCATGGAAAATTAGATTTCTCAGTTCATGACCCTTTTAACTCTTCAGCCCAAATCTTTAGAAAGACTGAAATTATTGTCTTGTAAAATATACTATAGTAATCTGTTTTATGTACAATTTTGAAAACAAAGAAAAAAGAAAAAAAAAAAGATCACCATGTGACTTTCTCTCCAAAGTCTTCAGATACATACCCAGGACATGGCAGTCGGTTTTTGGCAGCAAATGTTATGATACAATTATAAATGGTGGGAAAAGGCAAAAGCAAATGTAATGGATGTAATATAAGTACATTATAAAATAAAATGGTTGTTATTCATGTTTATAAAAGATATATGCTATCACTAGGATATGTTTTTTTCTTACCCCAATCAAAAAAAGTCTTAACTCGCCACTGATTATGGGATAAACTGCACAAGAACAATTGTAAGTTGCTTATAGTTTTTTTTTTATGGATCTCTAATAATAATTTCAAGATTTATCAGAGCTGAAATTTTGTACAGCTTAATGTATTCTAAATCAAATTAAATAGACAGTTTTCTGACTGTAAACGCATTTTACCTTAAGTACACTATTCACAGACATTTTTTCTGGATTTATGTAACATTTTTAACAGAGCGAGAGGTTTAATTATAGCCTTACTCAGAATTATACATTTATAATGCACTACTTCAGAGTTGAGACGCACAATATCTACAGAATTCTCTCAGGATCCTTTTGGGACTCCAAATAAAGAGATGAATATATATATATATATATATATATATTTGAAAACACCCACCAGTGGGGTGTGAATGAGTAATACCCAGACACAGTCAATATAATCAGTAAAAGCTATTAACCTAATCAGATACAAGAGCAGCACAGGGACAGAGAGTCTATGACTAA
Source organism: Pimephales promelas (assembly GCF_016745375.1). Next base: position 2,525,322 of record NW_024121166.1, read on the forward strand.
AATCTGCCTTAATCCACACAAAAGTCAGCTGGAAAGTTGAGGTGAATCCCATAGCATTAGATTTTGTGAGCTGTTTCTAAGCTATTTAACATCTGCATCTTTAATTTATTACTTTACCATCCCATTCCTGGGAAATTTGTTTTGGACAACATGACACGACCAGCACACTCCTCCCACCCTACAATTGTTTGAGCAGTATGCACCAGTCGTGCTAGTTTTGATTTTGATTTAACAGTCAGATTTTCATACCATGCACTCCAAAACAGACAGATAAAACAGAATTCCAAACACTTTTAACTTTCGCTTGCTGCAATCTTGAACAAAGAGTGTTGATGTGTATAAAGTGTATATTGTTCATATAAACTCAAGTATTTAAATGAAGAAACTTATCAGGTTACAAATGTAACCTGAGAACAGGGAACTCACACTGCGTCAAAGCGCTAGAGAAACAACTCAGCGTGACTGATGACTGAAACACTGTATAATCACGACAACCTTGTTGGCTGGCGTCAGCCATGATATCTACGTTCGTTTAAACTTGAGGAGGCACTTAGTGCCAACTACTCTGCTAAAGGCACTACAGGGGATGTTCTCAGTGGTTGGTCTTTGGTTGGTCACAAAACAAAGACCTGAGGCAGACAGTCAGAATCGATTACCATCATCGGTCCGGCTTGTTGGGCCTGATGTTATGGACTAAGGGTGAAAGAGGAAAAGGAAGGTTTGCACAGGAAAGGAGGCGATTACCTGTCTCTGCTCGTGCCAAGACGCTCAAGTCTGGCCTGAGCTACTTCCTTGACACCCTGGTTCTTCCTCCTGGACTCACGCCGCCTTAATGACCTAATTCAGCCAGGAGGAGGGGCACAAGTGGCGACTGAGTCCTGCTGATTCAGTTTTTCCCACATCTTAGAGCAAGTTCACACACGCGCACTCATGGTAATTCTCTCTAATTCTCTTGACAAACTAAAAGACGTAGGATGAAGTTTGTTTATATTACACAGCATGCTAACTTGCATTTTGCTATCTGTTTAAATCCACATTTCATACCAACAACAGCTCAAGAGCTGTGGTTCCAACCACACAATTTTGCAATGCTGTTTTTTGCAAGTCTTCATTGGAACTGTGGTTTTGGGAAACAGTGAATTGTTGAACTAACTCAGATTTGTTGAGGTGAGCGTATTCTTGTAGCGTTGCGGCCTGTTGCGTTTGTGGTAATAAAGATGACTAAAAGGTTTTTTATGTTATCCAGTGATAGCAAAAGAACATGGCGGATAATATTTCACCTCTGCGCCAGTACTACTCTTTACAGTTCACTGCTCATGTGGATTATGTAAATAGCAAATCACAAAATCATGTAGCTAATGCTCCCTTGATAATGATAACTGCTCATGCAGTACTGTCAATAGATTATGAATATGCTAATACAAGAAGGTCAAGTTTAAATATGTGGTTCAAATTACAGTAATTCAGCACTTATTGAAGTATTTGTGAAAGCATATATTTTTTTCTAGTAAAGTTGCCTCCGTATGCTCTCTAATGATCTGTGTGTGTTAGAGCTGAGGATAGCCCAATGAAATTCAGGCCCATATCACTTATTTAGGGGGAGGAGAGGGGATTTGTACAATTTGTCTAGGTTTAGGGGCGGGGTCATTTATACGAATAGGGCAACTCGTAAAATATGAATGATTTAGCAACGAGTGAGGTCATATAAATTAGTAAAAAAAAAATAGCCACCTTGTAAAATTCACACGAATTGCCGTGAGATTGGGTGGAATAATATATTGTGTACTGTATATTACAATATATTGAATAATACATGTGGAACTGCCACTTTTCAGATATTGAAAAATATGTGACAATATATTTACTAAATATGTGTCATCTGAATATATGAATATATTTAATTTTATATTCAGTCAGTGACTGTTCGTTTTTTTATTTAAGGGGCCACCGGAGGAGATTTGAGATCTGTAGTCAAAAAAGATTTGACCCTCCCTTCGCCAGCAATAATTATTTTTTGTGACTCTCCCCGAAAATTTATTGATTACTTCTGGACTGGTTTGCGCTTGCTAAAGATTTTCAGATAGCCATTGTTTTTTTTACAACTATGATAAGCGACTAAACTCCTCTTACGAGGTCTGTAACGATAGACTGACCCCCAATTTCCACCAATTGCGGAACAGCTGCGGATCCGCTCAGGGGTGCGTTTCCCGAAAGCATCGTTAGCCAATTATGGTCGCAAGTTGGTCGCAATTTCCATTGAACTCTATTGGTAACGACGGAAGTTGCGACCATAGTTGGCTAACGATGCTTACGGGAAACGCAACCCAGGAATGCCGGCGGAGTCAATAGGTTTCCATTAAAGTCAATGTGTGCATTTTCACTGGCTGCGGAATGGCTGCATTCCGACTCCATCCCAGCTCCGGCGACTTGCAGCCCACCGGAGAAGATACGCAGAGTTTCTATTTTTGCCGAGCACAGAAACTAAATAAAACATCGTGTGACCTCGTGACTTCAGCTGTGAGTCATGGCCGCAGCCGTTCCGCAACAAATCCGTATCTGGTAGGTATTGAAGGACGGCGGAGCACGGATCCGACACGCAGCGGAGCCGATCCGCAGCCGTTCTGCAGTTGGTGGAAATCCGGGGTAAACCTATACAATTTGGTTCGTATCACGATTTTTGATTTGAAAATCATGATGTTTTCGGGGTGCTGATGCAGTGACACGTTCATGTCAAATGTAAGGGTGGCGCTGCCAATAAATATCTTAAAGCGTAAACCACAAAGAACCGGCAAAATTAATGATTATGAATATGTCAAACACAGCAAGGAGACATTTTAAATGTTTATTAATAAGTCTTTGTCAATTTCATCCTCAAATATAAAGTTAACAATGCTGACGATCTTCGCAGTAGTGAATGCGCCAGAGAGAAATGCACGTTGATTAAAATTAAGATACAATTAATATAAAACAAAATTCACTTTAAAGAAATGCTTTGTGCTTTCTGTTTGAGGTCTCGGTGACAGTTTTAAAGTCACTTTCAGAGTGGTCATGTCCATAACGGAGAACTGTCACGTCCGTAACATAATTTTTTTCCCCCCTCATAAATACGAACACGAAAAATAAATATAAAAAGAATATTTTGAACTGTTTAATAATCTAAACAAATAATCTTTTTCCACTGTAAAAAAAAATGTTCCATGTTAAAGGTTCTTCCTGGAACCAAAGATGTCAATAAAAAACATTTTAATTTTTTAAGAGTGTATCATGGAACTGTTAATGCAACATTTTGTGCGAGGAAGCGACAAAATTGAAGTCATTATTCACTGATAATAATATGTGATGCAGTATATGTACATATATCTTCTGTGGAAGTCGCATAACCAAAACTTTTTCATCCAATCATTGCATTCGGTTATGCAGAGCTGTAGACAGCAGTCACCAATCGCCAACAAACAGCAGCCACCTTTTACAGTTCCTCCTGAACCAAGACAACGAGCTTATGCTGCGTTCACACCATGTCGTAATTACCGTAATTAGGAGACGCCAACCCAACTCGTGATGTTCACGTCCTCAGACTTGGATGTGTTTCTATGGCAACGCTATTAATTCTGAAATGTATCTGCAGCGGTCAGGCGGTATAAGTCAGAACTCTTTAAGTTGTTTATGCTCTTTATTATTCTAATGTTATGTGCTTTGAGACGTGAGATAATTAAACGCCGTCTCTCATGACGCTTTGCTGACTCTCTCTGGCAGTGCGCGTTCATGTGTTTTGAAGGAGGCGTGGCTTTGCAGACGCTCTGAAGGGAGGGTAGGATCTTGTCCTTTCCAAGCTAGCTTGCTATTGCTAACCTCTCTAAATTTGCCAATACTAGTTAACTAAATTACATCAGACACAAAATGGTTTTGGAAAGCATTCTGAAAAGATAGGATTAAAAGAATCAGTTCTTCTCTCACGAACAAAGCAAGGAAAAGGAGGATGTCAAGTTTTTTTGTATTTTTTTGTATTTTTTGGTGTTCCTTAGACAAAAACTTACGATCTCTGCCAAAACGCTACCTCATCCACAACATATTAAAACGTTTTCCAGGACACTTAAGGAAGACTTACTACATACAGTAGGAGCTGGAAAAAGCCACACGACACCTGCTCCGCCAGCTTTTTTTTTTTTTTAATCTCATCTTACTAAGAATACTGTTACTAATTACACGTATAATGGCAATACCACATAATATCATCAAATCCACTTACTTGTGTTTTCTATTGGTTTCTGTGTAACATGAATATACAGAAAAGTAGGACATGCCTGCAGTGTCCTTTCTACAGATTTTTCTTCCAGTTTAAAATCAACAACACATAGGGTTTTGTTATTTTTAGTTTTGTGTTTATTGTTTGTGGGTTTAGCATCACTGCAGTCATCCAGCTGTCTTACACGACATCCACAAAGCCGGGCCGAGCAGGAGCTCGTGTTCCTGTCATGTGAACCGTCTGATTAGGCTGGAAAGAGAAAGGAACAGGGACTGGAACAAAATACGGCTCTCTGATAGCTTTGACAGCAGGTAATGAGCCACTTAATGAAGTCCAGGGTAATTTCGCAACCACAACAAGAGGGAGATGCAAGCCGTGCCGTGTTAGGTCCGTAACAGCCTTTAATCAAATGGGAAAGGCAGGCTGAAAATGATAGCCTGGGTCTGTGGGGATTTTGACGGCAACCGCAAGGTAGCAGGTGCTTCTCTTAACCTGTTGGCATGGCAACCACAGCGTAGGTTCTTCCCCAACAGAACATTTGCGGCATCTCCAAAATGATCCTCACACAAGAAAATATGTTTGTTTTATTTCTGTTCATCAGGAGGCATTCCACTGCCGCCCACACATCTGCTACTGTGACTCTGCCTCCTCCAGGTTGTGTGTTTACCATTTGCATGTTTTCAAGATTTCCTCAATCAGCAACATGATGCTTTTCCTTTTTCGTCATAAACAATCAGTGCTTTTCAGATCCTGGTGGAATAGCGTGAGAAACAATACTAAGAATTAGTTCAGATACTCGACATTCCGCACTGCAGGGGTTATCAATATGTCAGGTGAACATATCATGTACCATAGAGATTTGATAATACGTTTTTTTGTTTTTTTTAAGAATTGGATAGAAGTCTTTTATGCTCACCATGGCAGCATTTATTTGATGCATACAGTAAAAACATGAAATATTATTGCAATTTAACTTTTTTGGATTCCAAATTAACAACATTTTCTCAATCAATCCTTTTCAAAAACTTTGTCTTACCCTGATTTGAAGTGTTTATTTTTTTAGAAATAGCATGATCTTTTCTTCCATCACTCGCCAGTGTGTCGTGAGAAAGGTCGACATGAAGCCTTGTTTAAAACAAACGCCAAACAGAGGAGAGTCTGCTGGCAAAAATGTGAAAGAGCTTGTAATAAAACAAGAATCAACATTGGCTTGGCTTTTCAGAGGATGGCGAGAACTGAGGGATTTGAAATGTTGTAAAAGCAATTTTTCTAGACATCACTTTTGGCCACTACCATACAGTATATATTAGCATGAGCAACTCAAATATTTTATATTTGTTGTATTGAAGCACCAATGTTCTGGGCCTGTTGTGAGTGCTGCTCTGTTTTTCCTTAAAAAAATAAATAAAAAAAATAAAAAAAAACACAAATAGGTTTTGTTGAAGTTCCTAATTACTTCTCCCAGTCTGTTCTTGATTACCCCCTCCCTGCCATGCAAGCTGCACCAAAGTGCAGGCAATCAAAAATCACATGTCCACTCAATTTAGTTTTCTTTGATTGATGCTCAACATGAGCTAAGCATAAAAAATGTGACAACAACAAAAGCAAATCTGAAAATCGGAAAGCATATAGCAGAAAACATAACATGATGTTGAGCACAAAATGCCCCTAAACAGTTTTTTTTTTTTACTTTTTGGACAAAATAATCGTTTTTTATTTGTGTAATTATAGTATTTAATAAATAAACAAAGACCGTAATTATACGTAATTATACTGTTTTACTCTTGTTTTTCTCATTGCAAATTTGCCAAAACATTTGCATGAAAATACAGAATTTATATCAACTCCCAAATCTGTTCTTGTATAATGAGTTAGATTTTGTGTGAACTGAGATTCACTCTTCTGCCCAGTTAACTTACATTGCACAGTAATGGCTAAATTCATTTTATATCAAATACAATGCATTCATTTCATTGACCACTTGAAAGAATTAAAAACACATAATTTTATAAAACATAAAAATATATAAACACAGAATATATACATGTATACACTTGACCCAAACTCCAATAAAACTAAATCCATTAAACTGAATTAATATAAACTAAAATAAATGGTCCCTCTTGGCTGGATCATGCTTAATACACACTAAGACCAAACATTTATTATGAGCGAATGTTATCTGCGATTACATCAAAGCGCACCATCAATACAAATATGAAATACTTATAATTTCCCTACATTTTATGGACTTAATCATGCAGATTTACCAAAGGTGTTTTTGTTGCTCACCCCTTACAAACAACAACAATAATGTATTGATTATGATTGCAAAATAATGATAATAATGTTGTATTTATATTGTTTTGCATTTATGCTACCATTTGTTTAATAATAATTACTGAATTAATTGTAATTACTCATTTTATAAATATAATGCATGTTCTGGCTATTTTTCTTTTTTTGGGAGCACAGAATGGATCAAATGAAACAGTTCTTTAACATTAGGTAAATGCATTAACATGTTAACATGCCTAAGCTGAAAGGTGTGCATCTGTTGTACCAATGTCAATTTGTCTGTCGATTAGCACCGCCTTAGGAGTTATGGTTCGAATATACCTTTTGTTTCTTGTTGCACTTTCATTTGCTTCTGGTGTGGATGGAAGTTTCTTTCCCAGCAAATCAAACATGTACAGTATGTGCTGGTGCATATACAAACATCCTTCACTCCCACTCTCCCTCTTGTCCTTTTGAGGATGTTCATATAACTTGCCAGCACCACAATTAACTCCCAGAGGGACCTGCTCGACCCCCGTTTGTTGAATCGGATTAGGTCTCTCCCTGTCTCCTGCCAGCTTATCTGGGGCATGTTTGGATGGCGCAGCAACAGGACAGGGACACATGCCTGGAAATAAGCGGAGTCTCGCGGTGATAGCCTCCTTGCTCACCCAGCCATGAAGGTTAAAACGTCTCATTCTTGCCTACAGTCAACCTTGCTCCATGACTGTGAATAAGTATGGAGGAATTCTGCAGACGTCTGCGTCTGTTGTCATGGGTCAGCAGGTAGACAAATGATAGAGAGCATGCTGGGGGTGCGGTGTGAACACAGAGGGCAGAGAAGTCAATCAATGGATAGAAAAAAAGAAATGTGTCAGACATCACAAAGCAGCAAGTGCACAATATTTTCTGTATTTATGGTTTTATTGATTTGATCCTTGCTGATGCTGTATTGTGTGGCATTATGAGAAACACTATAAAACGATGTGCGTGTCAGAACTGACCTTGAGGGTTTTTCTTTCATGAACCTTAAAGGGGTCATGAACTGGCTTTTTAAATTTTATTATATTGTTGTTTGAGGTCAACTTATGACGTTCGCTTTGTTTTTGCATTCAAAAACATCAAAATGAATAAGTAATAGGCTATTTTCTACCTAGTTTTGAGCTTAGCTGAAAAACGCTCGGTTTTTATGGGCATCTCGCACTGAAGACTTGGAAGTAAACGCCCACTGCTGTCAGTGGATAACAGTTTTCCATATTATAATGAGTTTCAACTCACTAGTCAGTGGACTTGGGGGAAATTGTTTTGAAAACGTCCAATGATGTAAAATGGCAACCGGAATGATTCGGCCATACATGTTCGACCCAGAGTCCGTGTGTTGCACCATTCCTGTCGGATGCAATATAGACGGCACAGCTCCGTTCTTTACTCTTAATCGGTCTGCAAATCCAGTCTTGTTTACAAAGCAATCCTTAGTGAAATGAAGTGAACAGATGGACAATGTTTAATGTTTTAGATTCATTCTCGTGTAACGCAGCACATTTGAGCTTCCCTAAGAACCAATGAGGTTCATTCTCCTGTGTTAACCAGCATGTTTGAGATTCCGCAAGAACCAATGAGGTTCATTCTCTAGTGTTACAGTATGCAGCACGTTTGAGCTTCCATAAGAACCAAGCAAGTACAATTGAGCTGAAAAAAGACTTAGTTCAATCACAAAAATCAATTCTGATTGAATCGTCCATATTTGTTTCCCAAAAGCATTCTTAGCCAAATATGGTCGCAAGTTCCTTCATTATCATAATAGTTCAACGAGTTGGTGTTTCCTGAAATTGTGGTTCCAAATAACATCCGTGAATAGCATCGCAAAGTTGTGTGACTGGAACGAAAGCTCTCAACCTGTGGTTAGAAGCCTAGTTTCTAATTTTTTTTCATGGCATATGGACTCATGATGTTTGACAAAGTTCGGGAGGAACGCGCTCAAATGATCTATTCAATCGTTACATCATTCCAACCAGCAGTCAGCAATCAGTAATCAACATTCCTGACGATTTGGGGGGTACTCTGGGTTCAGGTCAAATTCCGAGCTCCCATCCCCTCGGACAGCACGTCAAATACATACTACTTTACTCTGGTCTTGATTTAATTTGGGCTACGTCTTTTCGATTGTCAAGAAATTTAAAGCGCAGTTTTTGAAGAGTGTGCATAGTACATATAAGGAGCCTGTGATTGAATCCAGAAATAAAGCAAAATTAGACCATGTCCGCAATGTATAGCAAAACATCTAGCATTAATTTGATCTCCAACAGATTCACTTAAAATAAGTTAATTCTACCACCTGTGTTACAGCAACCAATGTGGCTGAATGACAAATTTGCGAAAATACTGTTTCGGGAAACCAGCTATTTCTTCAATGATGTAGCATACTATGGTAAATAAGCAGCGAGTTACATTGTTGTACTAGAAACTCACCCCTGATCAGACCGATTCATGAACAAACAAGCCTGTTCTTTTCGATTAACAGTTGATTTGACTGATATTTATTTATATATATATACGGATACATTATTTAGATAAATAAATAAGCACTTGTTCACACACAAGTTCACACAACGTATCTGATTATGAAAATGTGCATCACTACCCACATTTCCAAGAGGACACCATTAGATTCTCTCAAACCAGCACATGTAATTGATTCAATAATACAGCTGGGCTGCATTAGCCACCAGCCTTTGCTGGGATGTGCTCCCTGATGGCCGTATAATCAAGGAAGTGCTCTTTGCATTATGTCCCAGTTCAAGTATGAATGAATCATTCTCCATCAGCAGACATCTATGTGGTCCAGCATCTCACTGATAATGTATCCTGTGAAACCGAGTAGCGAATGAGCCACAGCGGGATGAGGCCTGCGAGAGGATACCTTGTTTCAAAACAGACACTGTATGTCCATGGAAACATTCAAATAAGATTATTTAATAAAGCCCTAATCAAGGAAGTAGGAAAGGAAGTAATTCCTTATATAAAGTACTCAGGTTATCAAAACAGATATTAAGTGTGTAGGGAATATGCTACCAACAGATTTGAAACGTGGAATTTTTGCATAATCAGGATACATAAATATCTATTACATACAGTGACAAAATAATCAGATCACCACTACATGTAGTAAAAAAAAAAAAATATTGTATCTTAGTTTTATTATGGATATACAAAGAAAGATAGTAACTACTATCACCAGAGAAGGATGGAATAGGAGCACACTTTGTGACCGTTTCCAAACATTTCTCAAGATGTTGACTTTTGGTTCAGTTTAAAAAAAAAAAAAAATACTCATTTACAAATTAATTCAGATTTTTTTTTATTATGTGGGAGCATCATTATACCAGTTGGATTATTTTTGAGTGTTAAAACACTTCTACATTCGAGTTAAATGGCTTCTCGACCAAGAAAAAAATGGCAACAAAAGCTAAAAAAAATTGGCAAAAAAATTCGCAAAACGAAAAATACGTACCTATACGTACACACCACTGCATATTCTAACAAAAAATGAACACTAGATGCATAAAACAGCACGCATTTTTATCGGTTTTACACACTATTATGATTACAGGGGCAGATAATGCATTAATAAAGATTTGCATTAATAAAGATAAAGAATTTTTTTTTTCGTTTTTTTCCTTGCACAGTTATGTTATATATATATATATATATATATATATATATTTTTTTTACCATAGTGCATGATTGTAAACAAATATATTTTGGAGATTGCATCACTTAACCAGCTCGATATGTTCGGTTTTGCTGAAGCACAAGCTCTCCCTACATTTTGTTTCGAGAAGCTATTTTATTTGAAATTTACATCACAATGGAGAAGAAAAGACAGTTGTAACTTTCATGCCGACTTTAAAAACTGAACTTCTTTTAACTTGAGCATCGTGTTTTTAGACTGCTGTGTCATGCGCGTGACAGTTTTCCACATGTAAGCTGAAAAATATGACAGAAACTACAATGTAAAATGCTCTATTCATCTATTCATTTCTCTATTGTAATATAGATCTTCAAACAGCAATATAAAATATTGGAGAAATGCTACTCATCCATCATAAACAACGTGAAAGCTTTGCTCCAGCTGCATGCGTTGGGTGTGAAATGGGCTTTATTGTGTGTTTGGATGAGGTTGCTGATTACATTTTTGTAATTAATTAGTAATTTCTCCAGGAACATTCGGCTCTAAATTCCTCCCATCTCTGGCTGCTGCTGACCCATCCAGAAAACAAAATCCCCTAGTCCGTTTGCCTTCCCAACACATTTCGTCCCTGATCCTGGTGTCAGCTTGTGAGGGAGAAGTGTCTAGGAGGGAATTCGGTAACCACATTATCCATGTTCTCTGCAGCGGCTGAGTCTCCTGGAACCGTTCAAGCGACAGATCAAAGCCTCACGCTCTCTCTGTGCTGGTCCAGCTACTTTGGCGATGCTACCCTTCAGCTTTGGCTTCTGCCTTCACAGACCACGGCTTGGATTGTTTCCTCAAGTGCGGACATTCGGCTTTGATGGTCAGTTTGCTGTGACTGAGACCCAAGGGTAGGCTTAGAAGAGCTGAACATAGGAAAAGCGGATGAAACGGAGGCCGTAAAAATGAAAACGTCTCCTTTCTATGGACAGATTTTGTCAGTATAGCTTCACAAGATGGAATTAGCATGTTTTTGGTTGTGTCTAGCACTGTGGGATTTGAACCAATACATATAAGCAGACGAGATATCCCACCAAATGTCTTTTTTATAGGGGGGCAACATTTAATTAACTGAAAAAGCTTAATAAAATTAATCACAGACAAGGCTTAAGCTAGATTAAAAGGCATGTTTGAGCTGTTTTAACTGAAAGCAACTTTATTTGTATCACTCTGTTTCCCTCTCTTCCCTTACAAATGATTCAGTATGCTGTGCGTGTCACAAACCCCACATGACTATCATTTAAGTGCCCCTCCTTCTGCTCCAAGATAAAAGCAAAGTCTCGGCTGGACTTCCCTACCAACACTAATTATTGATATGCATTTGTCTGGTTTGCATCAGCCTCCTCTGTGATCTTGGCTTGTGAGGTGCGATTATTCCAGCAATTGTTCATGGAAAAATGCACTGGGACAGGCAGGGCTGTTTATGGATGCATCTCAGCCTCTTAAATTATGGATTTTCTTTGCCCTGAATCTTCCTTCGCTGCCCCTATTTGCTTTGTTATTTTTATTTCACTTTTTATGAACAAGACTGAATTGTCAGAAACAAACATGTAAATAGAGCTACATTAAAGGTTCAAATATTTATAAAAAAAAAACTCATATTCCGGATTTAGACAAACTAATGCTTATTCTTAAAACTAGCCGAAAATCATATCTCAGTAAAGACAATCCACACACACATTATGTTCCAAAACCTATGAGAGCTTTCAAAGGCATTAGAGACTCAGAAAATGTTGCTTATAAATATAGTAAGCTGCCTTTTGCCTTAAATAACCTTGTGAAATTCAACTTTTGAAACAAGAACTAATAACAGAAATAATTTAAGTTGCTTTTTATTTCCTTAACTTTATATTATCTGCAAGTACACTGTAAAAATATTGTTGGTTTAACTTAAAAAAATAAAAAAGTAACCTGGTTGCCTTTTAAAAATTTTTAAATTAAGTTCATTGAAATAGAAAAATTGAGTTAATACAATGAACGAGATTGATTTAATCAGAAACTCAAAATATTATGTTATCTGAACTACATAAATTATCCAAGTTGATTTGACAAAAGAAAAAAATGCTTTGATTACAAATCATGAAAATATTTTTTTACTAAAAGTGAACATTCAATTAAGCACTCTTAATTGTACTTTTATACAACGGGGAAATCCTATTGGGTTTTTATTGAGGGAGCCAGCGTGAACACTTGGCCTATAAAATGACGTCATACCTGCACCACTCGATTGTGCAAAAGAAATGGTTTAATTATGTTTATGGACTAGCAGACAGCAAGGCAGTCGGATTAAAACCATTGACTTGACTAGTAAATTATCTTCGAATCATTATAGTCATTTTCTGTGAGGAACAAAATAACAATTTCTCTAAATAATGTGTCCTGAATAAATGCAGATGTTGACTAATATAGATTTTCACAGTAAAATGCACATCAGCTGTGGAGTTTAATTCGTGACTGCATTGGTCTGGAAACACTGTTCTGGAAATTGGCCATATGGTTTGACAAAGTGAGGTTTCCCCTGAGTGATTGCACGGCGTAGGAGTGTGAGGATGTTTTGCAGAAACACCTTTGAGTAGGCTGTGACATTACATGTCTCCAGATTCTATGCTGAAAAAATACAAATGGAGTGAGATTTCCAGATGCACAGAAACAGGGGTGCATAAGGTTGACCATATTCAGCCACTCAGTCACTAATAGACAATTTATGTCAGCTAGACACAAAAGATGAGTCTGAACTCTGAGGTGCAAGTTTTGTCGGAAGAAAGAATTGACTTTTAAGACTAAAAATGTCTATGTCTGAGTTAAGGGAAATTGGATGTAATGAATGCGGCACCGCTGTTGAAGGTGGCCATCCCCAATCCAATATTTTATACAGCAGAGCAGTTTTTACTGTAGCAAGACAGTCTCAGATACATCATTTAAATAAATTAGGCACCAATTTTAATCACAAACAAAACATATCAGCTATGGTACAATGATAAAATCATTCAACTTTCCTTTCTAACAGAGGTGGGAATACATTGATGTCACTTTCACGCCGTAACAACCCCCCTTTGCCGGACTGAGTGGCAAAAGATCTGCTGCGTGACTGGATTTAATAGGGGAAACTGTGAAAATGTGACTAAAAAGAACGATTATCAATTTAAACTAAATGTTGGACTCAATATAGTGTTCCTTACAACTTACTACAGATCCAGCAATCCATGGATATTGACATGCGGCCAGGAATCGTGTTGCCTGACATTTATGTGCCTGATTTCGACACCGGGGAAATAAAAGCAATATAGACCTAAATATAAAGTACATTTGCCTGCAATATAGGTAGGTCTAAATCCGGGTGATCACTAATATCAGTGTTATATATATTAAATTTATGAATTGTTAATATATACATATATATTTACACCTAGAGTCAGCATATTGACACGAAATGATAACTGCAAATCCACCTTTCACTGACTGGAGTGCAGTTGTTCCTGCTCCTCTTTCTATAGTAATCTGTAAAAATATACCTCCGATTTTTTGTCAAATCTAGTTGTACAGTCAATTGCAAAGCTCTTTCCCTCTTCATATGTGTTGTGTTAGTTTTTTGCAGCATTCACGCTAACAACAAATACAGCCGCTCAGTCTTTTTGCCACTCACTGTGAGTAACTGCAGGCACTCCGGCTGACACATGTATGTCACACGCATACCCTATATTGGAACCTGTGGGAGGGGCCAACATTATGACATCATCCCAGGTTCAGAGTGATGAATTGTTTTAGTGGAAGCGGGAGATGGAGGATCTTCTTTCTGAAACTCACTGGAGGACTTTAGAAATAGGGCAAACTGGATTACCTTTCACCAGCACACCATCATACTGTCTTCACTGATGAGAATTCAAATGTAGCTATGATTATTTACATACACATTATACAGTAATAATGTGTGTGGAAGGCTCATATCTTCAAAAATCAGGAAATGGAAAAAGCACTGCATTTTTAAAATAAACACATCATCAAGGTTGATATTGTGGCTTTATATATGGTAACACTTGCATTTGTTGTTACATTGTTAACATTTTACCAAAATCAAGCTCAAATGGAGTTACTATGTTTTGCCTTGTGAATTTTGGAGATTTTCAGAATTCGATGTGTTTTGTACATCGCATTACGTTTTTATCGACTAACAGGTTATAAAGTTTATTTTAGCTATGTGGGTGCTCATATTTTTCTGTTATTTGTCTAATATCTATATGTAATTAAAGAGAAAGGTAATGTGTCACATAAGTAAAACGCTATGACTCGACGACAAATGCTAGACACTCTTCTCCACTCCTCAAATACATAAAACATTAGTTTTTCTATCAATCTATCTGTTTTTTGTTGTTGTTGTTGTTTGTTTTGAGTAAAGGAAGTGCTGTGCTTATTCAAAGAACCAGTTCTTTATTCACCGTTTGTTGCACTGCAAACAAGCAGAGACTTTAAGCTGTGTCGAATTTATGTCCATCGTATGCACACTTCAAAATCTCGCTGGAAGAAGCAATTCATCCGGGTATTTTTTGCATACTCTTTTATGAGTAGGGTTGGGTATCGTTTGAATTTGAACGATTCTGATTCCGATTCCGATTCCTTGTTTCGATTCCGGTTCCTAACGATTCTCAATTCCGATTCTTTTAAGAGGCAGGGTCAAAAAAGTTTAGCTAACCTTGCTAACCAACGGTCTTTCGGAAGGAAATAATCCTTTCTGAAGGAAATACTCCTTCTGTCACAAATACTCCTTTTGTCACAAATTTTGCATTTTGCAGAGATTTCTTTATTTTTAGAAAAGTGAAGCCACACTTTGGACCGCCAACGTAAGCTACTCATGTTCGACTCGTGCGGTTATGCCAACACTTCCGGTAGACGCTTCTTCGTTGGTGTTGTTCAGCGGTTTCTTCTTCCACTCCGCGGACTGTGAATATCGAAACTAGGAATCGAAATTTTAACTTTTGAACGATTCCGGGAAAAACGAAAAGTTAGTCCCGGTTCCAATCGATACTCGATTCTCGATACCCAACCCTATTTATGAGTACTGTGAATTCTGACATATTTCGTAGGGAAGTACAGTATGTGATTTTGAATGCAGCCATAGTTTCTCAGGTAATTTACAGTACAGCTCTTTAGTGTTCATTTATGTAGGTGATTACTTCCATGACCTGACAAAACAGAATCCTGTTTCGACAAATTTAGCACATGTGAAAATAATTTAGCATCTTTAGTGATAATTGTACCGCCTGCAATTTTAATGTTTATAAAGGGAAGAGAAAATGAACAGTTAGGAGTGTGAATCCACAGACAAGAAAATTCCCAAAAGGAATGTCACACGTTAAAATGAGACCATTAGAATTGATCTAGTCTTTTATTATTTATAAAAAAAAGAGAAATCACACACCATAAAAATTACATGTACAAAACTATAAGATCTTAAATTGATTTATGTACAGTTACAAAAGAAAATGGCAAAATAAAAAGTGACCAAACAACTCAAATTAACATGTATACTTGTGCTCCCATTTGAGACTGCTGCCGCCGTCTGTTCGTTGCTTTGGGTCCCATGAGTTTCAGTTCTCACTGGGCAGGAGGGTCATGGATGACGCTGTAAATCCAGTTGAGATGGAGGAGGTGGTGAAGGGCAAATTGATGAAAGTGCAGGAAGCACAGACATGCTGTTTACTTTGTCCCATCTGAGTTTGCTCTCACTGGTGCAGTTTGCATGATTGAATGGGAGGAGGATGATGAATATCTAGAGGAAACAAGAGAGAGAAACAAGATCAGAGCCCTTGACAGAAGGTGTTAGGCGACTGAAGAGATAAGAAAAGACAGCAGCCCTTAGTCATCGTGGAGCTGCTCTCGCAGGTCAGCTAACATACAATTTAGAAGAATGATCCACTTCGATACAATTTAAGCTCTATCGACAGCATTTGTGGCACGATGATTACCAGAGTGAATTTATTTGTATGGAAAAATATCGAGAATTCCATCCGTCTATCTGTCCAACGCTATCTCACGATCAATTCGTATGAATTCATATTTGTGCGATTTGTCTAAACCCACGTGATAAGTAGGTTAAGGGGCGGGGTCAGGGGTAGGTAATTCGTATGAATTCATATGAATTTGGTAACTCGGAAAATATGTACGAATTAGCAAAAATTGTACGAAGCGAGGTCACATGAATTTGTACAAAATAGCCACCTCGAAAAATTTGTACAAATTGCCGTGAGATTGAGTCTGTCTGTCTGTACTGCCGTTCAAACGTTTGGGGTTTTATTTAATAAAAAGTAAAAGAAGAAATTAAAATTTTTAAATAAAAGTAGTAGCTTATGCTCACCAAACATTCATTTGATCAATAATAGAAAAAAAAAAAAAAAAAAACCGAAATATTACTACAATTTAATAACTGTTTTCATTTCACTACATTATTCCAGTAGCCATTTACTACAGGACCAAATGATACTATTTTACTATTTACTTGATATTTTTTGTGGAAAATTGATTCTTTAATGAAAATAACAGCATTTATTTGAAATAGAAATCTGACAAATTAAAATTGGCTATATTACAATATATAAAATATGCATGTAATGTATATATATATATATATATATATATATATATATATATATTCCTGTGGATCTATGGTGGATTACTGTAACACTGTCACTTTTACTTCAATTTGCAAGCATAAATACCAACGCATTCTCACCCCAAGGCGTCACCTTTGACCATGCTTCAATATTTGACGTTTTAGGCGCCCTTTAGCATCACTTACATGACGCGATCCTACGGCGTCATCTAACTGACGCTAAAGGAAAGCGTCAGTTGGAGGACGCGGTTAGGTTTAGGTGTGGGGTGGGGGTAGTGTACACGCGATCCTAGGGCGTCATCTAACTGACGCTAAAGGGCGCCTAAAGCGTCAGATATTGAAGCATGTCCAAATGCTTCCCAAGGCGTCAGTTAAGTGACGCCTTGGGGGTGAGAATGGGCTGTAAATATATACATATGCTAAAAATGAAAGGGCATAGTCAAACAAATTCATCATATGACCAACATTATGACACAAATGCTGTGGACTGAGTTTAACTTCATAGTCTGAAGTCTTCAAAGACCAGAGGGAGTGGATAAAATTGGCTTTCATAAGTGGTGCTTGTGACATCTAAAATTATATTGATCTTATATGCATAAAGGAAAAAAAAAAGGAATCAACAGCAGTGCTGGCATTCTGTCAAATCTATGATGGTGGTCTCCTCTTTGGGCTTCTGGACCCTTTGGATGGGAGAACAGCTGATATAAATGTTAATTTGTTGGCAGGAGCAGCAAACGGTGCCGCCAAGCTTGAGAGGCCATGAAAGCAGCCGGGATTAGACAAAATCTCTGCCTGTGACTCGACCCCATGCCTTTTCTGCTTCTTTCAGATAATGTATTCGCCGACACCAACATTAACAGCTCAACACCTGGACGAGGACCTCCATCCATGCGCTCAGCAAACAACACAATCAGTCTTATATCAAAACCTAAATGAACATCCATCAATATTGATCTAAGCATGTCACAAGTGATTTATTTTTAGCTCGGCCCTGACAAAAGAAAATTCATCGGCATGAATTTGGCCTCTAGAGCGGCCATATGTTCCAAGCAAGCGTGCTCAGCTCCGAGACAGATTCTGAATGTTTCTCACCGCATGTGGCCTCCGAGATGGATCTGTCTGGAGCCTTGTGGCAGAGATGTGATAGAAGACCGAACACACAACTAAAATTATCCAAACACAGCTAAGATCAACAGCTCCAGGCATTTGCATATTAAGTGAAGTTTCTGTTCCTGCTTGGTTTTAATCTCAGCCGTTTTCTTCTCTCACCTACCCAGAAAAAAAAGCCGTGCGGTTCCGGTGTTTAATCTTGTTAGGTGAAAAATTTATGTTTTCAGTTTGGAGTAAACAGACTACTTAAGATATATGGGATGTTATACAAAGACAAAAGATATGCCGGTTGTTCCGGTGAAGAGACTATTTCGAGAATAAGAAAGAAGATAAATTAACTTCAAACTACAATCCCATTGTGTTATAAAAGCTTGATCCCTCAGCTCTTCAAATGCTTGGCCTGAAATCTATTTATAATTCACGGCAATTAAGTCTAGATTTGTTAATATCTTTCGACTGCACTGAAGCGTCTCCTAATTTTTGAAATATACATGTCAACACCAGTGTATTCAAATCAAGTCAAGTCTAGTCAAGTATATTTATATAGTGCTTTTTTTTTACAATACAGATTGCAAAGCAGCTTCAATCACAGTATCAATCAAAACATAAAAACAATGTTCGTTTCTTAGTGGAAAAACATCCACGTTTGGTGGAGATGATCAAGGGTATTACTGATTGGTTAATTAATTTGAATATCCCCAACTGAGCAAGCCAAAGACAACGAACCGAAAAACTACGTCAAGTGACCTAATGGTGTCCTAAAACTCAAAAATTTTGGGTCTGTAAAAATTTTAAAAAAATATATATTTTTATTTTTCAGCAAGGATGCATCAAATTAACGAAAAAAATGACGGTAAATACACTTATATAATATTTCAAAAGTTTTATATTTCAATTAAATGCTGTTCTTTTCATCTTTTCATCACAGAATCATGTTTGTACAAAAAAAGCAGCAAATTAGCATATTAGAATGATTTCTGAAGGATCATGTGACTGAAGGCTGGATGGAGTAATAGAAAGCAGATATTTTACGTTGCGGTTATATTACAGTTTTAACTGTATTTTTTTAATCAAATAAATGTAGCTTTGGTGGATTTCTTTCAAAAATATGAAAAATATTACCTACCCCAAACTTTTGAATGGTTGTGTAAATATATATTTTATTTTATTTGTGAACAAAAGTACACATTTAAAAGCATCTTGTTCTTTTTACAACAGTTTTCTTCTGTTGGCGGTGCAATTTCTTTAAATCAGCCAATCGAGAGGACCTTTTCAAGACTAATCCATGTTTAAATTAAATTGGTGAAGAACTATACTAAACCCGTGAAAATGATGAAAACTTTCGCGTAAACACGTCCAATATTTTTCATCAGAAAACGAGGACGGCATTCAGCACTCTTATTACTTGGGTTCGGCTGCCATTATAAGCTTTCATTATGAGTTATATTGGCGCACCTTGTTTCTCGTCAGCACTATTGATTCTGCAATTGAGTCCAGCCTGACCATTAGATATCAAATAAAGGAGTCTTTCAATGGATTTTGTGCAAACCCAGGAGCAAACAGTGAATGACAGTTGGGCATAAATCACAGAAGCTCTTTAATAAAACAGCAGCCTGTCATGCAAATGACACACAGGGGAATGACAGCCACATCATTTTCCAAAAGAGAGAGATAAGTAAACTCCATTTCAAATCTAATCACTTTCATGCTAACCCATTTAATCGACGCACACACTTGCATGTACGTGTATGGAAGAATAGATATATGCATAATGTTCATCTTATTCTGCATACACTGAGTGTAAACAATTTAAAAAAAAAAATGAGACTAAAAAATGCTACAGTAAAACCGTCTCGGGTTACAACTGAGAAGGGAACGAGAAACTGCGTTGACTACAACACTTTGAGGAACGCCCCCCAGCATGAATGAAACTAAGCCAATCTTGATTGGTGTTGCGTCATGAAAAAGGGACAAAAGGACGCCGGCACACAACAGCGTCAGCTTCTGTAATGAAGCAAGTCGCTTCCAGGCAGGGGAAGGCGTGGCAAAGGTACGCAGTGTCTCGTTCCCTTCTCAGGTAACCCGAGATGTTCCCTTTAGAAGGAACTCGAACTGCGTCGACTACGACACTTTGGGGAACAAGTATACCCACTATGCCACAACGGGCCTTGCTTGTTCCAGTGTGAAGCTGTGCACAGGCACACGTAGGACGGGTGCCAGGCGAAGGGATAACCAGGGGAAAACCCCTTGGTTTTCAACCACCACTGCAAGGCCCCTTTGAGCCCTAACACTCTCTGAAAATGCTTGGCCTAGCTTTATCCTGGTTACCGTGGCCAGGATGGACTCGATCAGTGCAGGAGACAATTGTTCCCACGTCGTGACTGATTCCCACACCACTCACAGGAACATGGTTCTCTGGGCTGGTGCCAATACGCTCTTTTTCATGCTGAGACTCAACCCCAGGCTCTGAATGTGGGCAAGGATGACATCTCGATGCCGAACTGCCAGCTCTTGTGACTGGGCCATATTAAGCAAGTGGTTGATATAATTTAGCACCCTGATACCCTGAAGCCTCAGGGGAGCTAATGCTACATCCATACATTTGGTAAAAGTGCAAGGGGAGAGAGCTAGGCCAAACAGAAGAACCCAATATTGGTACGCTTCGCCCCCGAAAGCAAACTTCAGGAACTTCCTGCATGTGAGATGGAAGGATGGATACGTGGAAGTATGCGTCTTCAGATCTATCGTGACAAACCAATCCTTGGATTGAATTTGATTCAAAATGATGGGAATGGTGAGCATCCTGAACCTGAAACTCCTCAGAGACAGATTCAAGTGCCTGAGATCTATTATTGGACCCCCCATCCCCCCTTCTAGAGAACTATGAAGTCATCATCATGAAAGAAAGCCAGACGGGAGCACAGCACTTAGATCAGTAGCTCTCGAGGGGGCGTGCAATTGGTGTGTGTCCCCACCCATGATATAACGAGGTCATGGATGCACTATATATATATATATATATATATATATATATATATGTATGCTTGTGTACTGGCAGACAACATCAGATAAGAAACACATGACAGACAGACTTGCTGAAGAAAGACTTGCTGGGTGGTGGTGATGGCGCAGTGGATAAGACACATGCCTTTGGTGTGAGCGACCTGGGTTCAAATCCAATGTGAGACACCAATGTGTCCCTGAGCAAGACACTTAACCCCTAGTTGCTCCAGAGGCGTGCGACCTCTGACATATATAGCAATTGTAAGTCGCTTTGGATAAAAGCGGCAGCTAAATGAATAAATGTAAATGTAATGTAAATGTAAGAACAGAAACCTGACGCTATTGTGTGCCGGCGCCCCTTTGTAGCTTCCGTATATCCTGTCACACGTTACATCACGACGCGACACCAATCATAATTGGCTTAGTTTCATTCATGCTTCAGAGGCGCTACGCTGGGGGGCGTTCCCCAAAGTGTCGTAGTCGACGCGGTTCGAGTTCCCTCAAAAGCTGTTAATTAGTGAACTGTTTGTTACTTTTTCACATGGCAGAAACATTCTAAACTGTTAAACGTTGCATTATATATATATATATATATAATTTCACTGATATTTTACTGACATTCTGAATAATCTATCAATTTTCCAAACCGTCTGTCCTACGTAAGGAGCTATCAATAAAATTAAATACAATTTAAATAAAATAATGACTTTTTGGAAGTAAAAACTATGAATTATAGGCCTATGTATAGCTAGTTTTAAAGTAAAAAAGAGCCTGATCCCATGAAAGTTCGTATCTATAGCACAAATGTCATTTCTCGTGCCATTTATATGCCAAAAATATATATTTTTTCGTGTATATGGTACGCGTTTTTCGCATGGTACGTGCTTTATGGCATATAATACGCACGAACTCCCCACTCCCCTCCCCCCTAAACCTACCCAAGGGGTTTTCAGTGCGTAGCATATGCACACAAAAAAACATTTTTGGCGTAAAAATGCCACAAGAAATGGCATTCGTGGTATAGATACGCACTTTCATGAGACTGTGTTGGTAAAAACAGTCAAATAACATTCCCAGAAGTGGCTGCGTGACACATCACATGAGTATATATATTCATTATATTTTTATTATTAGTAATGCACCATGTTATGTTGCATTTTCTGTTAATGTGTATTGCAGTATTTTTTTTTAGTGTTGTGTGTAACCCTGATTGTTGTTAGTGTGTATGACACTGTTTAAATAGGAGTGTTGGCATAATCTGATTCATCATTTTGCTTTCTATTTTGTCATCTGTGTTATAATGGTGGTAATCAGATACGTTTAGGTAAAAAAAAACCCAAGCAGATTTTGTCCAAGTAGCTTTTTACATTAACATTATATCGCTTACTGATCTGGTTATAAAATACAGCGCCAATACAGTATATGCCATCCTGAAAAAAGTTAAAATTAGGGGAAATCTCACCTGTAAATTCGTGAAAAGATGCTTAATCACCAGTAACCCGGTGCATTCAAATAAAAATTGGAAAACTCTCAATTTTGGTGAATGTTTCACATTACTGGAAAGTGAAATAACAGACATATTAACATTGTGAATAATCCATCAAGATTCCAAACCATCCTTCTTTTGAAAATTAAATGTATTTCTTCAAATCACAAGCCATGGAATGTGGGCATTACATCCTGGCTGTTGCAATATTCGGAAAGTCCTTAAAATCCAGTGTGACCACCTCCGAATGAAACAAGTTTTGAAGAAGTCAATGTGGGCGACCATTTAGATCCATCTGGTTAATCTAAGCACTGAGTAAATTGGCGTTTTCTCTGACCCTATGAGGGGAGCATCTGGGCTTATTGAAAGGGCAAATTCGTGAGTCATTATATGTTTCATTCCTAATTTCAATCAGCCAGAAAAAACAAGCTGAAGGGTCTCAAAGAAAACAAAACATTAGCAACAAAACCATCACCGAACCGTTAATTTCCAAGAACTCGGCTGTACTATGTGATTAACAATGTTGTGGTAATTACTAATTGCGGAGTACTTATCTCAAAGAGGTGGAAGGTGGAACAAAGAATTAAGGTATCAGCAAACATCCCCTCTGGGTGAGCAGACAGAGGCCAGATAACATCGCTGTGTTCACAGAAAACAAATCACAAGAACAGCTAATTAAAACAGCAGAAACTATGTTTTTCACAATTCCAATCCAATCCAACATTGGTAAAGGACATTTCAAGGTCTTTACCATGAGCCAAACGGTCTAAACCAGAGGTGCGATTGCATTTCCAATCCCGATATGATTCATTATTACATATCAATATTTAAAACTGCTCTTGTAAGTACAATTTCTGTTTTAATGGCCTTTCTGTGATTAAATGGCAAATAAGTAATCAAAACGGACAACCTGCATAAGCGTCTGTGGCAGCAAAATGTGTTCAGTGAGATTATCGCTGTGTCATCGGCATGGAGAAGTGATTAGTCACGTAATGATTTTTTAATTGGCGAAGAAATGAGGCTTGACAAGTCAAAACGAAATGCTAAGTGTGGCGAAGGGGTGCCAACAACTAAAATACTGTGTAATTGCAGTTCAGTTGGACTATTTTAGTTTTAAATATAACAACTTAGATGCACCACTGAGAGATGAAGGTCTGAACAGGGTTGGAAAGATCAGACATAGAAAGTGTATATTATTTTAGCAGCATTTCTCCAGTCTTCAGTGTCACATGATCGTTCAGACATCATATTATCTTGATTTGCTGCTCAGGTAACATTATCATCAATGTTGAAAACTAACTTCGCCCAAACATTTAAACAGTAATGTACAATGAATGTCACAGTAAGAAATGACTGGTCAATTTTCTCTCAGCTTGTTAGATGCCTGAAGACCTATATGTAGATAGTTTGTCAATCAAGATCACAGAGGCAGATCTCAGTCGACAACAGCTAGGTTCGATTCACAGCTGCATTGAAACAGGGGAATAAACATCTCAATCCATCTTAACTTTGCATTTCGAACTTTTAACTGCTCTCGTTTCTCAAAGTCATGGAAAGCAGGTGCTTTGATTCTGGGATCAATAGCCATGTGAAGCGCCAATCGTTGGCCTGTCAATTTATCCTTGTCGGCTCCTTTAACAGGAAGACTTTTAAACAGAATCCCACTGATTGGGTATGACATCGGCATCAAACACCTTTCTTAGGTCACAGACAGCCAGGCCACACGTGTCATACAATTCAATCAATATTTCATCAAGAGAGTTGCAACTTAATCGACAGCTGAAGTTTCTGAGTGCTGTTTATTCTCTGACACATTGTGTCACCATTAAGTATTAAAACAAAAAGGATTATATTACACATAAATGTATATTTACAGGAGAATAAACATATGTATATATATATTCCTATTTCCTTAATATCCTAACTAATTCTGCTTCTTATGTAAATTTCTCTTGATTTAAGAATTTTTATATATCTGTACTGGAAAATCCTGAGTAAATAAAATATTATTATTTTTTTGCAGCGAACAGTGAAAGTGCCTCCAGGAACATCCAAATCTTCATTTACACTGTTAAAAAAATAAAACTTACTTTTGAAGTTATCAAAAATAAAAAATGACTAGAGTACTTTTTACAAGAAAATAGTAGTTATTTCTATAACTTCAAAAATGCATGTTTAATTCACTGTTATCTGTAGATTTTTTTTATTTATTTCTGAAATTATAAACTATAACTTTTTTTGTTGTTGTTGACGTGCTATTTCGATGGATTGTCAAGTGTCTGAGTAACATTCCCTGGTGCATTTGGCTTGCGTGCAGCATCCTATGTATTTCTTTTGAGATGCCGTCAAACCTCTGTTCTGACGTCACCAAGCATGAATGGTGAGGGAATTTTTAGCAACAGTTAAAATAAAAATACCAGTATGATCAAATAATTCATGAGGATGTTGTGCAGTTACTGAGCTTGAATACAATCCTCATAGGCTATCCACTGTGCAACAACTATGCTTTTGAGTCACCTTAACTGTAATGTAAATGATGAACTGTGAATGGCTCCATTATAACCTCTGCTTGACATCTAGTCTTAAATGGGGAAAATGTACATACTTGGCATTTACTATGGCCTTATGTTGGCATTTGTTTGCAGTCAGGGGTGATACTTGGAGATGAAAGGTACTGATTATGCAACACAAACAAGTTAATTATATTTCCACATGAGTGATCATGAGTTTTGGTAGAGCTTACATGAAGCTGAGGTGCAAGACATTAGCTGATAACCTCAGGACAGACACAGCAATGTCAACACAACACAAGAGCTGAGAGCAAGCTTCCTAATCACTGACTCTGATCTCTTTTGAGTGAGCAAACCTTTACTCTCACACAACGCGAGATCCGAGCCACTATTATTTATTGCAACGCATACCTTAAATCTATTCTACGCGCTTCCTCGGCAAACGCGAGATCCCAGTCACAGAATCTTTATTGCAGAGTAAACTCGTAATCTACACGCTGCCTCGGCAAACGCAAGATCCGAGCCAATATAGATTCTTTATTGCAATGCAAATCTACGCGCTGCCTCGGCAAACGCGGGATACCAGTCACAGCATCTTTATTGCTGAGTAGACTCGTCTACACGCTGCCTCGGCAAACGCGAGATCCGAGCCACTAGATTCCATATTGCAATAATTCAGGACAATTCTTATGGGACAAACAACACCAAATAAGACAGACAGTTTGACACAGAGCGCTTGCTGACGAACAAAAAGCTGACGTCTCATGCGTGCCGGGTCCTTATATAGCTTCCGCCTATGTGCCGTCACACATTATGTCATGACGCACCACCAATCAGAGATTGGCTTAGTTTCAATAGGCTTGTTTGAGATGCGCCTTGCCTCGCCTGAAATGTATGCTGCGTCCCAATTCGCATACTATCCGTCCTAAATACTATTCGAAAATAGAATTAGTGCGTCCCAAACCGTAGTATGTTGAAATGAGTGTTTCAAAGATACCCGGATGGTCTACTTTTTCCGGTCAGAATCCGAAGTGTAAATCGATGCACACTCTTAGGGCTGATATTGCCCACAACTAATTGCGCGTTGGACGAGGATTCGAGTAAAAAAGTGTAAAAAAAAAAATAAAAAAATAAAAAAAAAAAATAAAAAAAAACTACAGACACGGAGGTCGCGCGAGTCCCGCGGTTATTTATGTTGAGAGGTTTAGATAAAGAGGTTTGAGTGATTAATTATCACTATCTAACCTAACGAAAATAATTTATTCAATGTTCTCCACATTAAATTGCATCTGCAGCAGCATTGTGAACATTTGTAAGGATACATTTAGCCATTACTTTTTAAATGCATCATTATATTCAAATAGCAAAACACGAGGAAAGTATCCGCATTAAAGACCCACGATTGGCAAATGAACGTGCTCCCGAAACAGTAGGAAATCAAATTAGATTGAATGGTGGATTTTAACTGTGACAAGATGATTGACAGGGCAGTTTATGGTGACATGATGCACGCAGCACGCGACAGAGATGTCCGTTAAAGATGACGTGATAGTGCCCCAGACAGCAAACTGACATTGAATCAACGTGGAAACGACGTCTCTCATGACATTGAAACAACGTTGATTTTGCTCATCGAATTAACGTTGAACCAACGTCAGACGCGGCATTCTTCAAAGCTAAATGAAAATCGAAAATTGGTTTGCTTTCATAACGTTGAAACAACGCGTTGATTTCAAGTTGATTTTCCGTTAGTTTTGAAAGAATGATGCGTCTGACGTTGGTTCAACGTTAATTCGATGAGCAAAACAATGTCAGATCAACGTTGTTTCGATGTCATATTTTCACGTTGATTCAATGTCATTTTGCTATCTGGGGCGTCCCAAAGCTTGCCTACTCTTTTGCTACACACTCAAAAGTATGTACTTTTTCTTCACAAAAAGAGTACTTTTAGGGCGTAGTATAAGTAAGCGAATTGGGACGCAGGGGTAGTCGAGAGTAGGCGGCTGCTGTGAGAGGAATAGTGAAAAAAATCGCAGGCAAGCCAGACAAATTTTGGTTCTTGCAGTGGATCAGGCACCTGTGAGGTCAAAGACTGATATCACGGGATTCACGCTCGTGCACGTGTTGCTAATAAACTGGATGTGATTTAAGTTCTGTTGCTTTCATATGAAAATAAATATAATGAACAAGACACCCAAAGTACTTGTTATTTAATTACAATCCAAATATGTGTTTATCACTCTTTTTTTTTTCTTTAATGCAAATTAGTAAAAATGACATCACGTAATAACCCATATGGCACTGTCAGAGAGTTTTCACCCATATGTATACACATAAAACATGATATCAGTTTTAAAATCATGGAGAGCAACTGCGCTCAACTGCAGAATCCGACACTTCCGACTTGCGCTTGCGAGAATTTTTTGACATACTGCACATCGGCATGACATCTGAGCCAGGCGGTGCGCTCTCAGACACATTTCTAACCCGCATGCATCACCGGTGATCGGTTCTGTGCAGATTTTGCTCATCTCAAACAAGCCTATTCATAGGCGCTACGCTGAGGGGCGTTCTCCCGAAGTGTCATTTGACGCAGTTTGAGTCCCCTCGAAAGGGAACTGAATTTTAATGGAGCCTTGCTATTATATTTAAAGGGATAGTTCACTTTTAAATTAATTTTTTGTAATGTTTTAGCTTACCTCAAGGGCATTCAAGAGATGCATGTGTCTTTGTTTCCACAGCAGTTTCAATTTTGGTAATTTTAGGTCAAACCTTTCTTATCTGTCAGTCATATAATGGAGGTCTACGGTCACCACCTCAAAGAGCATGCACAGAAAAGTCCAAATTGAACATGATAACATGGTTACAAGAGGTAAAAACTATATAAATACTGTCTGTGAATACTGAATACTGCACTACTGCATTTGTTTTAATGTTTTGATTTGAAAACTAGATTGAATTTGAAGAATTGCAATAACTTTGATTTCTATTATGTTTGTGTAAGATGAGCCCATCACATACAAAAGCATTATTGAGAACATAACATTCTACATATTTTTATTGACAAAAAACATTTTATGTTGTTAAACCAGTGAGAACAATTGTGAGAATTTTGATGTATTGCATGTTGATAGAATGTAAAATGTTAGACCCATTCAACTTTAAGGGAATGTTTCAGTTTGCATTAGCAGAGACACGTTTAAGGTGAATATTCGCTTTCCAAAAGAGCAAGTGTATACTCACCCCTTCCAGTGAGGTGTTATTCTCGAACCCAAACCGTCCAGTAAACAATGCATACTGAAGTCGGCAGCAAACACATAGACAGTCCCGGCCGCGGGGTGTAAAAGGCAATATGTTCCAAAAGCCAGCAATGGAGAACATTTATTGTGCTCCGTTTTCCATTCGTTGCAGTAGTGGATTGAGTCCTCAAATGTGTCCTGGTAGGAAACGGTTGGATAGTCCTTGGAATACAGTGTGAGAAGTGAACACTCAAGGGAGAAAGTCCAGCAGGGGTTCAGACAAATTATTCCATATTCCTCTCCCCATAATCAGATGACCTGGCGTGCTCTGAGGTGGGTTGGAAACAGAGAGAGAGAGAGAGATACAAAGAGAGAGGCCAACAATAAACAAAACAGTTTCAAAACCCAAATGAAGAGCAGATGTCTCAGCTGGTAGTGCAGATTTTTTTTTTTTTGGAAATACAAACCAGAATAGAGAACAAGTGCATCTGTCACACTACACAGAACAGAGATGAAACAGAGCTGTCATATGCACCAGACATGCCTTCAGAAACGACGCCAGAACCCGTGTAAAAAAAACAACAAAAAACTGTAGTATCTGAGTCCTATAGCTTCATCTCAGGGGGTTTCCAGTCTCTTACAGCAACGTTTTGACCATTTACAAAAATAAATGAACTTTATAAAATTCCACATAGCAGATGATTTTAGAAGAAGTAAAAAAGAAAGGTGGCATTACTCTTCAGGGATGATGGCTGTCCTTTACGGGACAGCGGAAGGAGTCATCAAATTTTAAAGTCGCTCCAATCTCGTTGAACTCTCTTCTCGTCACTGACCTGTGGGCTTGCGGTGTCTAGGGAAGACAGAAAAACAGCCGTGAGGGACGGGTAGGACTGTGCTAGTGACAAGACAGAGGGGTCTCGCGCCTCTCTCAATGGGAGTCTATATGGCGGAGGTGAAGGACAACAGCCGGTCTGTGCTGGCAGAAGGCCTAGCTGATCTTCTCTACTACCACAACTACAATATAATGTGGCACAGAATAGATAAATAAGGGATAATATTCATTCAGCTGATTGTGAAAATGAGATGAAGACTGACAAGGTGATCGGGAGGCAGAATAAACCCTGAAATGCGATACCAAAATATGGTAGTAATACTGATACAATATTTTACTTGTATCCCACTTATGTGGCTAAACGCAATAAATACATAGACTTGACTTTTTGTGGCACTTAATTATAATAAATGTATCCTTCAAATCTTAAAAGTACGTTTATTTTTTATTATACAGAATTAATGAAATTGCATGCTGCTTAAGTGTGCTTCAAGAGTACACTTTCTTGCCTGTTTCTTAAAGGATTCAATAGTCCCCAGTCACTCGGAGTTACGTCAGATGTCTCCGTTTTCTGATCTTTGTAATTATGCCAAACTAAAAGTCATCAGTTTAAATCATTGTTTTATTAATATTTTGTTGAGTTAAAAAGTTATTTATTAAAATAGTTATTATGTGAATGTAACATATAAATGTACATGTAAAGTACATGATAATAATTTTAATTTAGCATGTCATATGTCAAGACAGATGACACCATACTTTATCATACATTTCCGTTAGTACATTTGGAAGGTCACGTGAACCATATGACATGTAAAGATGCACTTAAGTTGATTAATTTCACAAACTACAATTTCATGCAAGTTTACTATACATTTTCAATTTATTGCAATGAAGTGTCT
Source organism: Pimephales promelas (assembly GCF_016745375.1). Next base: position 2,555,261 of record NW_024121166.1, read on the forward strand.
GAGAAAACATTTCATTGAGTTTGCATTTGAGTATATTATTTCCATAATAAGTACTCTTTTTAAAATGATGCTAAAGTCAAGTGTACAAATGAGTGCTGAGATATGAGACTAGTAAGCTGCTATCACAGAACAGGGACAAGGGTCAAATATACAACTGGAACTGACCAATCAAGATCAAATATTCCTGAGAGCCGTGTAATCCTGACTCTTCTGCAGTGCCAAAAGAAATTTTCTGCTGGTACGAAGTCTTTTGATTTACAAGCAAACGTCTTTCAGATGTCAAGATCTGTCACTACTTGCTGTTCAACTAATCAGCAAACTGTTTGTTGCACATGTAGATCAGAAAGTAAATACAACATAGCATTCCATAGACGGATTCCTCTGATGTATTATGTAATGCACAAAGCCATTTTGTATCACTCCATGTTGTTTATCGACCGTGTGTTGGTGGGATGCCATTTTTGGATCAGTAGCATACAGAAATGGAATCCTGTGAGGTAGATGTTGAGGCTTTTAAATCCAATATTTTGTTTTGTTAAGCTGTGAAAACTTATGTTAGGTAAGGTATGATCAGAAATACAATTAACATATTAGCATGACAAGTAACATGAGTATCAAATATCTGTGCGTATTAAGTCAATTCATATGACATTGTTATTTGATATAATCAGCTCATACTACAATTCACACAGTAGTAAAACAATTTATAATTTTAAAAATTTCCAAAAACATACTGTGTTGATATACTATATGATTATCCCTATTACAGAACAAAAAATATTCTCAATGAAGTGACTATTTGGACTCTTTCTAAATAAAAAAGTCAGCCAATAATAATAATAATAATAATACAATTTTCCCAATTTTTTATACAAATTATAGATTTGATGCACTGTAAAAAAATATTGTTGGTTTAACTTAAAAAAAAGTAAGTAACCTGGTTGCCTTAAAATTTTAAATTCATTGAACTGGAAAAAGTGAGTTAATACAAAGAAGGAGATTGATTTAATCATCAGAAACTCAAAATACTAAGTTATCTGAACTAAATAAATTATTTGAGTTGATTTGACAAAAGAAAAAATGTTGTGATAACAAATCTTGAAAATATTTTTTTTACAGTGTACACCAGGCTCAACATTCAACCCAATTATTAAAACTATTGTAAGAAAAATGAGTTACATACTATCCACACATATGTTTTTCTTATATATATACTGTGTGTATATATATATATATATATATATATATATATATATATATACGTGGTACAGGGTTGAAACTAATCAGAAACCACATATAAATTTATATTATATAAAATAGCAAATATTATGCACATATAGTATTCTACTATCAACTCAAGTTGTCTATGAATATCATGAGGTTAAGCCTCTAATTTTTCTGACCATTAACTAAAAAAGCTAAAGAGTTAGCAACTGAAAGAGCCTGTCTGAGTCATCATGCTCCTTCTGACATAATACATTTTCATTCACATCCTGCGCCAATTTTGTTGATTGATGATTGCAATTAATTTGTGGTCATTACATGTCTGAGTGACTGACGGGATCGGGAGACTCATGGAAGTCCAGCCTTCTGCATCACCAGCTCTTGACTGAATGGACTTTATCGATTTAAGGATGAGGTCCTCTTGAATTCCACGAGCATTCACCTAGACTCTAAAGACTGCAATTACCTGATTGGACCCATAAATCCAAATTCCACAAAGGGAAAAGCTCTTCAAGGAATACCTGGACGTGGCCCATTGAATTAGGTGAATAGCTCTATTCCTGGCAATTACAGAAGTCTCTCTCTCTCTCTATATATATACAGTGCAATTACCTGAAAGCAACCTTAAAGTCCCCATGAAATCAAAATTGACCATACTTACTTTGTTTGCCTAAATTGATCGTTTTGTGGTGAACAATTCATACATGCAAGTCAATCCACACAAAAAAATGTTTTGGCTTCGTAATCTTTAATCAAATTTTGAAAATGCCCCTCCCCTCTGCATTGGAGGACCTTGCCCGATGACGTAGGCTTTTCGGTTTGGGTGTCTCCTCCTTAACATCTACAACCACGCCCCTCCAACTGACAGCTGCTGTGTGTTTGCGAGCGCCGAGCGAGCATTGATTGACAGCGTCATCCTCCATTTCAGAATGAAACACCCATTTTTCTAGATCCAATCAGGTGCTAGTTGGAAAAAAAGCCACGCCCACTATTTTGCCTCATTTAGTATTCCGTTTCTCTCTGAAATACGTCACAACACTGGAGAAAAGTAGTTTGCAATTTCCGGTTCACGGGGACTTTAAGCATTTTAAATCAAACGATTTGCCTTTGGTTTTGGTGTGCTTGCTGTTGTCTGGTACCTAAAACGGTATTACTGTAACTAACGCCGGGTACACACTGCACAATTTTCCAAGTCATCGGATCGCTGTGCTTCTCACACTACACAACTGTCTGGGGTACCATTTAGTTGCTTCTAGTTGCTCACAGTACGCAACATTTTGATATAATCACTTTGTCTGGTGTACAAACTACATTTCACAACCAAACACAAGCAAGAATGGAGACAAGAAATAATGAAGCTCAGAATAAACATATAAAGCTCCAACTCAATCTGGAACGGCATTAAAACAAACCATTTACCATTGCCCATACCTCTGGAATCCTTCTGAAGTCCATAAAGAGATGCAAACAAGCTGTTGAAAGTATTTGCCAACATCTGGAGTAGGCAAATGTCGGCCGTCAACTGGATGCGACTGGGAGGTCACCTATGACTTGCTCTTGCAATTATTCATTAGACGTCATGGATCACGCATTAAAAAGAGACATTTTTGGAGCTTTACGAAATAAATGCTTTGTTTTTAATAAGGAGCATGTTTTAAAGGCACACTATGCAAGATTTGTACCTTAATATAACAGCTTCAAAGTCGTTTCGGTGGTAAACATAGTCATAGTAGGGCGAATCATCCTGGTAGTAAAGCTGGTGGGGACGCCGCCGGAAAAAAACAGCAATGCAATTTGAGAGCGGCGCCCCTGACAAATCTCGCAAGAATCACAAAATGCTTTACGGCAACTGTATGAAGTATGAAGCTACTTTCGTGCATCCAAGAAAACTTGGCTACTCAGAAACGTACACATGATGCAACAGCGATGCTGACCTGGTGATCTTGTTGATGGACTTCTCTTAAAATCTCTTATTTGTAAACTTGTACGTGTTCTTTTGTATGTTGCTGCGCTGGCTTGTAGTATGACATTTTTTTACGGTGCTGTTCATTCATCCATTGTTGATAATTAGACCAGTTCAATAATTCCCAAGTCTAGCAAGCTTTCGATTACCAGAGCAAATGAAATTATACATTAGTCCTACACTATAGGCCATTTACTTTTGATTTAGCAGAAATCATGTAAAAACGACTTTATTATTATAAAGTAGTTTAACACTTGACATTTAGTTATTATCATCAGTAGTTCAGTAGACTGTGCAGTAACAGGGGAGTTACGGTTATTTACGACAGTGCACTTGCAAAATACACCACAGCGGCTCTAGGGGTCGCTGTTTCACAAAAACATCAGAGCTTTATAGTGTGGCTTTAAAGGGGGCTTTTTCCATGTTTAAGTGCTATAATCGAGTAATCCAGATAATGTGAAAAGTGACAACCCAGAAACTTTGTTTTGGTAAGCCTTTCTCTGCAAGCATGGGAAAAAAATAAGCCATTCAGATTTCGCTCCCCTTGTGATGTAGGAAGGGGATCTTATTATAATATTACCGCCCCTTAATCTGCACGTTTCCACCCAATGTATGCAATGACAACAATGTCATCAGTTCTAACACAATGGTAAACGTTTGAGCAAAGTATGCAAACTGTTCTATCGTTGCTGCACAGAACACTACTGTATGTCCCAGCCAGTGTTGTAGTCGAGACCACCTCACTCGAGTCCGAGTCGAGTCCGAGACCAGAGACGGTCGAGTCCGAGTCGAGACCAGTGAGGGTTGATTTGATTACCTAATTTAATTAGAGAAATCCTTTTTTTTTTTCTTTTTTTTTTTTTTACTGAATTTACTTAGAGTTTAAAAAATATGATCAGTTTAGGGTAAAAAGGCCACATAGTAGGTGGTGTTAAAAGTAATTTTATTACAATTTGTCATGCGCAGTTGCGCACTAGAAAATCACCAATCACTGGGCGTGTCAATCAATTTAAAGAAATATTTTATTAACATACATTAATAATCATGAAAAATATTTTGAATTGAACTCGAGTGGACTCGGGAATAAGTCCGAGTCCTAAAAAAAAAATGTTCGAGTACGAGTCAATTCCGAGTCCAAATGCACATGAGTCCATGACAAGACCAAGACCATTAAAATATGGTCTCGAGTCCGAGACGAGTCCGAGTCTCGAGTACTACAACACAGGTCCCAGCATCAGAGGAGACAAGAGAGCAGTGGATTTATTTTATTTTCAATGGAAATCCCCCTAAAACAGTAAGCAAAAACCTGCTCGTGTGGGTTAATCACTTCAAGCCGGAGTACTTTCGCAACCTTGGACAGTACAAAGCAGGATTTGCTTCAGAGTTAAATCAATGTAAATCCACAACAGCTACATAAATGTATCCACTAACCGTCCAGGTGCATCTAAAGGTTACAACCTCTTTCTGAGTCTCTTTGTAAGGCTGCACTACGCTACTGGTTATTTCTGAGATTTTGGATGAGTGAGATTATTCGCGTTTTGTTTTTAGCTCGTGTAAAAGGATCGGCACTCTTCTAAACGGAGGCGGGGAGCAGCAGCTCATTTACATTTAAAGGGACACACACAAAAAGCGGCAAATTTGACAAGCTGTAAGAAATTATCTTCAGGGTTAATTTGAGCTGAAATTCTAGGTATTCTAGGGACACCATAGATTTACATTATCAATATACTGTATGCCACCTTTAAGGTATGAAACTTTTAATGGGACCTCTTTTATGTCAAATATCAATGCAAATTTGATCTCTCATGTCTTGACCTCTTTAACAAATGTAACCATTTTCTCAAGCGCTACCACATTTTCTTTGACTTACCTACTTGTGTGTCCGTTGTGCTTGTACCCTCTTTTGAGGACAGCGAAGGACGTCTCTTGAGCTCTATACAAGTTCTGGGATGGTGCCTTTGTGAGGGGGAGACTATGTCCTCACAGGTCATCTCTGAAATCTGCACAGCTGTCTCAGAGTCTGTGACCAGCACCATGGCAGTGGAGTCTTTTAAACTAGCGGTGGCCCCAGCGGCAGCCCCTAAACCCGCTCCCGAGCTCTCCTGGGGCTCTACGATTTTGGAGCTGGAGCGCGGGACCTGTCCCGCCGCTTGACCCCCGTTCGTTTGCGAGCGCACGTTCGTCATGGCGGTTCCCTTTCCAGAATCTGCCCCCTGATGGCTATAGACTTTATATCGGATCATGAGGATGATGATGAAAACGAGGACGGAGGCCACGATGATCCCTCCGATGATGATGATCATGGTGCCGCCCAGGAAATGGCTTCGGAGCGACTGGCACTGGCTGTACTCGGTCTCCGTGACGAATGAGACGCAGCCCACCTGGCGCGTGGCGGTCAGCGAGGTCACGCCGTCGTCGTACACGGCCAGAACGCAGAGGTCATACTCTCGTCCGGATACGAGGTCTCGCACCAGGAAGTCGTAACTCGTGGAGGGAATCATTCTGCAAGAGAGGCAGGGAAGAGTTGAACATTATCATGTATTCCTCAGATAATACATGAATATAATTAAGATTAGCCAGCATGTGCATGTATTATCTATGGCCACATGATCACTGTAGAGAAACTTGAGTAATTATATCATAATTTTGAATATTATGGACATTATGTTAATTATGAATTTAATATACTGCAATGCAAGTTCTAGTCATTGCAGAACTACTTCCCATCATGAAATACAGTGCAGGCAAAAATGTACTCTTTATTAAAAGGCTCCATCAACATAAAGTCAAAATCAATACCCAAGATATTACATTGGTTTCCAATAAAATGTACAACTTGAATAAGGTATGCTGCGAGTGCAATGAAAATCTATAGGTGCAGGTGTATAAATATGTTAGAGACTCTTCCCCGGAAAATCTTTTGTTGGCGTGGGGGTTGTTATACATATTAATATATCATGTATCTTATACATGTATTCATTTTAGCACATTTTATCAGACACTGCACTAAGATCACAACAGACCAATTTTGATCGGATTTGTCTGTTTTGTTATTATAATTTACTGTGCAATTACTGAGACAGTTTGGAAAATACATTATTTGTAGGCATGTATTGATCTGATTTGCATATACTACAGACAGTGTGTGTCTTTAGTATTGCTTTTAAAGGGATAGTTCACCCAAAAATAAAAATTCTGTCAGTATTAACTCACCCTCAAGTTGTTCCAAAGCTCTATGTGTTTATTTGTTCTGCTGAACACACAGGAAGATATTTGGAAGAATGTTTTAATCAAACAGATCTCATTCCCCATTGACTACCATAGTATGTATTTTTTCCTACTATGGTAGTCAATGGGGAATGAGATCTGTTTGATTAAAACATTCTTCCAAATATCTTCCTTTGTGTTCAGCAGAACAAATAAACACATAGAGCTTTGGAACAACTTGAGGGTGAGTAAATAATGACAGAATTTTCATTTTTGGGTGAACTATCCCTTTAAAATTATTACAATTATATTTTTATGGGACACCGATGGAGAACTATGGTATCCATAACACAGAGCTCAACAGTCATTAGATTCAGTTCAGATAAATCCTGGTTCATGTTAATCTGTGCATTTTCAAGCACCATTACTGTACATAATAATCCCACATATCATGACTAAGCATCAAAAAGACCATTACAAGTCGTGGCATACCAGGGTTAATCTCAGTGCAAATCCATTGATATTAATATAGCACATCTGTATTACACTGCGTGTACAGTATACATTAAATGTACTTTGAGGGATATTTTAGCATTAACTTTATAATCTTATGTCAGATTACTTGCATAGTACTGCTTGTAAAAATAAATTACTTGCTTTTATGAGTGCTTCTCATGCCAAAAAAAAAAACTAAGTTCTGTCATGAAACTCTAGATGGCACGGCTGATCCTTAACTCAATCTGCTTGCGCTTACATCATCCTCTGTATGATAAGGAATCTGATTGGTTCCTTCTGTATCAGCAGCCAATGAGCTTGCTGCTCAACTTTCAAATACTTGAATACTACTTTCAAATGCAATACCCTTCAGAAACCCTGCGCTTTCAGAAACCCTCCACCTTCCCCAGCTCCACCTGTATAGATCTGCTACGAGTAATTCATGTATGCTATTGTAGAGCAGCAGCATGTTTTACTTCCTCACGGCAATGTGACGTGCATGTATTGGACGTAGCATGTCCAGTACATGCTCTGAAACAACAGCAGCAGCATAGAAAATGCAAAGACCAAACCTAATCTATAATAAACACATCTCATAAAATGCATAATATACTGTAAGAGTGCTGATTATTAGATGGCAAAACTGGAAATCTATAGCTACTGATAATTTTTTTTTTCTGCATTCAGGGATATTTTGATTGAGCAAGCATACAAGATTTGAACTGCTGAACCCGAGAGCAGAGGGAAAAAAACAGCCTTTAATTCCACAGAGGTCACTGGAAAGTCAAGTTGGAAGATGTTTTAGCTCCCATACCTTTTTCACTAAGAGTATGATGGTGAATAAGAATATGGTGCTGTTACACATATAGGTCAGCCAAAAAAAGAAAACCTCATGTTTATTTCAACCCTTTATGCTGTGATTTTTGTTTCTCTCACTAGAACACAAAACTAGAAAATGTTATGCAGCTCCTGCCATTAAAGCCAAAAAATGTAGCTTTATGTGAAAAGACTGAAAATTCAAGTAATGATCCACACTTTTATGAGAAAAAAATGGTTTAATTTAGTTCAATATGAAGAGTTCAGATGCAAAAGCCTCTAAATGCCATTTGAAATGTTCTTCTTTAATGATGATTTTTTATCAAACTTCTATATTTAAGTTCAGTGATTTCACTTAAATGGCAATGATAATTACCTATTAATTGTTATTTAAGTGAAATTACTGAACTTAAATATACAAGTTTGATAAAAATCATCATCAAAGAAGAAAATTTCAAATGGCATTTAGAGGCTTTTGCATCTGAACTCTTCATATAGAACCCTAGAGTTCTAAGCTAAAATTTAAAGAACCATTTATGCCAAAAAATGATTACTTGTTTCTACAAGCTGCTTAATTCATAAAATGCATTACATGAATTAATTAAAACTAAAATCCATAAAATGATCCTATGATAGGAATCCCTAAAAGGTTTTACATGTGAAGTGCCTGACAGAACCCTTTAAAGTAACCTATGTAGAGTGCATTTTAGGGGCTGTTCACATAGTGCATTTTCCATTCCACTGCTCTACTTTTCCATTATTTGATGTGTTTGACTGTTGCACTCACATCTTGCGTCTTTTGCAGTGTCTCGTTCATGACACCGTGTTCTAAAAGTAAAAATCTAGTCAAGGCGAGACACGGCATGCAAAAACATTGGTAAAAAAATTGGTAAAAAATAAATAAATAAATCACAGGTCAATTTTGAGATTTTGGGCTATTTGTATTCAATAAAATGTTGTCTTTCAGACTTGTGCTGAAAAAAAATAAATCCAAAATACACATTTAGGTCTTTATTTTACTACACTTTGTCTGTTTGCGAGTGTAGATTTAGCCTAAATTCCTCAAAAGTTGGCATTTTAAATCATCCCGCTGCACCGTAATCGCGATCCATACCGTCATCGCACACACCGTTAGAAAGCCCTCTCTCCTCTTCAATGCTGTCGGATCCAAATATGGTCATTTCCTGTTTATCAGCAACCAATCATTAAAAGTAAAATGGGCCATTTACAGTAACTCGAAATGCGCAATCCCATAAAAATCTTTAACGGCCGTTTTCTCAAAATGAGTTTTTTCTCACACTTCTAGTGACGATTTTCCACTTCTGTAGCGCCAACATACACCAAACTTTACAGCTGTATTCCTAACTTTGTGAAGGTTTGTTCAAAGGGATTTGTTGATATATCATTCTTGGCCTGATTTATATTACATTTTATGCCTAAAAAAAGGGCGGAAAACTATTTTTTAAGGCTGTTGGCAGCATTTTCTGATTTACAGGGTAACAAAAGGAGATTTTCAGCCTTCAATCCCCTCTGAAAATGTATTTTCATTGAATGTATCAACAAAATGCAAACATAATTTTGAACCTTGTTTTTTTCAATGGTCAGATTCGACATGTCAAAAAATATATGCAAATTAGCACATGTTTAATTAGATAGACTGATTAGCATATATAAACATAAAATTACAGAAAACTTGCAATAGATTTTTTTCTCCTATTTATGCGAGTAATCAACTGGTAAGGTTTCATAGTGACATATGTAAGTTAAAATTTTTTTATCCTATTCACCTGCAGTGTCTTGCCTTTTTACTTTTTCAAAAACGCATCTCGAAATCTTGCGTTTTTTTTCACTGGTCACTTTATTCTGTATCCATTTTATTCCAAACAAATATTTTGGTTTGGAAGAACGTGAAGGTGAATACATGACAGAGTTCTCCTTTTTTTGTGTAAACTATCTCTTTAAAGCTTATGCCAAGTTTTATAAAACAAAATAACAATGATAAATGAAGAAATATGCATCATGTTACACTGTGGCAAGGGAAAAACAAGCAACTTCTGATTGTTGATTTTAAAGCCCTCTTTGAAGTGTTCTCATTTGGGTCCTTTCTTCTGTTCATTCAACAAGAAACTGTGCTTTTGTTTTTCCCATTGAAGATGACATGCGTCAGATCCCTCCGCACCTTAATTCATTACTCAAACACACTTCACACACACTCGCTTCATTTGCATTTGCAGTCGAGGACCTTTCCTTTTTGTATGATATTAACGCCACCAGTAAAGTATCAAATTATTACAGAGGTATTCCAGGCCATCAAAGACCCTTGAAAAAATAGCTATTAAAAGAAAAAAAAAAAAAACCTGCTAATAAAGAAACAGAAAGATAATATAATAGAGGACTGTGTGCAGCTGCGACACAATAAAAATTTTCACATTTAAATTCTGTGAACCTATAATTTGGTGAACAACTGAGAATCATTTTCTCTCTGGTGCCACTCAAATCAAAGCCATTCTCCATTTTTGCAAAGTGGTTTATTGTTGTCATACTCGATTCTGTTGATTTATAAACATCCCCAGCCTTATAAAGGCTGGAAATAAAGAAAAACAGTATCGAAATTCTGCAAGTTTAAGCTTTTAAACACAGAAAAAATGCATTACGAAACAAGTTATTAAAACAATGTCCTTGAGGGAATCATGTCCTCCAATCCCTGCATTCAACCAAGAGTAATAAAGCACTGCTGCATGTAAATAACACAACTGCTAAGCATAACACTGTTAGTGCACACCTGCCACAAACCAATCAGTCATTTATTAACTTTACTGCAAAGAAAGTATAAGAAAACTAAATATATTTCAAAGAGAAATCACATTAATATGCTGTGGGGGGAAAGCAATTAATTTAATTGGCAAGGTAAAACATTATCCCCTACAAAAAAAATAACTTTAAGGAACGCCTAGATGTAAGGAACTGCCTCATTTGTCATGCTTACAGACAAATGGTGCACAAAATAGAACATACGGTGCTTTTTATAGCAGGCCGGGCAAAAAAAATCGAGCAAAATATGCTGTAAACCTGTTTGTCAATGCAGTTTTCACATTATAGGATTTTATTAGGCAATGTGTAAACATGAAAACCCAAGTGGCATTAAAAAATCCTGCAAAGGTCTCGCTGTTTGTTTTTTGATTCACTAAAAAGAACTGCTTGAGTGAATCATCTGTTCAGGAATCGGGCTACTCTGGTCATGCATGCTTTTGATTCTCTAAAACGAACTCATTTGTTTGCGAATCAGACAGGTTACACTGCATGCTCTTGGTTGATTAACAAATTACTCTAATGAGTCAATTCTTTTTAGTGTATAAAACTACGCTACATTGGATGCGCTGTTTATTTTTGATCACTAAAAAAGGAGACGATGTGATTTATTTGGTCAGGAATTGGGCTACTCTTGTCTTGGTGCAATATATATATTGGCAATATATATATATGATTGGGCGGCAGTGGCTCAGTGGTTCATGTGGGTTGTCCACAAACCGAAAGGTTGGTGGTTCAATCCTCGGTTCCACCTGACCAAGTGTCGAGGTGTCCATGAGCAAGACACCTAACCCCAGCTGCTCCCGACGAGCTGGCTGGCGCCTTGCATGGCTGACACCGCCGTCGGTGTGTGAATGAGTGTATGAATGGGTGAATGTGAGGCAAATGTAAAGCGCTTTGGTGGCCATTAGGTCTATGAAGGCGCTATATAAATGCAGTCCATTTACCATTTACCATATATATATATATTTCTTTTTTGGGGGAACTGCATTTTTTTGGAACTGCATTATTTGGATCAGAAACTTTAAAATGATCACTGTGTACAAAATATTTTAAGAAAGTGAATCACATAGTCACACACAGATATCAAGATTTTGGATATGAGTCACAACAATGGTAACAACCAAAACAAAAAAGCTTGGGAATCAAGGATGTTTTGTACTATGAAAGCTATCCATCATGCATTACAACGTGAAGCATTTTATTTATTGTCACCATTGTTGTGATTCATATGCAAAATCTTAATGTCTGTGTGTGACTACATGGTACATTTTCTCAAAACATTGTGTAAACTTGCTTTTTGTCCACCTTCCATGCTACTAGCCCAAATAATGCAGTTCCACAAGGTTGGTGGTTATAAACTCCCGATATAAACACAAAAGTCTAAACACAACGTTAAATGCTCACTTTATGTTGATTTGATCATCATCAACTACGAGGAGCTGATGAGAGCCAATTTTATATTTCTTGGCTTTCTCCGTCACAACAATAGTGTTATTCAAACACACAGTTACATAGCCAAAGAAAAGCTAAAGTATGAAAAATTGGGACCAAAAGCCCAACTACAGCAAACACTGATCACCACAATGGTGACTTAAAATGAAACAAATATCACCATCTAAACAATGTAAGGAAATTACATTGAAATAAACATGAGTTTTAATTTAAGTGTTTATTTGGTCCAGAAACAGTATAAATTGTCTAAATGAGACCATATATAATGTTGAAAATGCCCACATTTGAACTAGTTTTTAACCTTGTACGAAGGATGCATTAACGTCTTTTTCAGACGCCCAGAACCTGTCAAAAAAGACGTCATAAAAACTTTCATTCTGGCCCCTCTGACTTCTTTTTAACGTCCGACTTTTGTGAAAATGACGTTGAAAAGACGTCTTTTGGACATAATTTTGCTCAGTGCAGGCTACTCTGCTTCCACCGTTTGTTTCTGATTTACTAAATAAAACCAACTTATACGAGTAATAAGGGAGCATTTGTCCACACAGTAAAGGTACTGACCCAAAAACACTGCACGCATTGCAGATTTTTCCAACAGGGGTGCATTTTGTCCATACGTTAGCATCCACTAAGCTTATTTATTTGTGAAATAATCAGCGCTGTAGTCTCCTGCGTACCTGACCAGTTTGTTAACAAGGGTCTGCTTGGGGAGCATCGTTGAGTTTAATCTTTCTGTACGTGCGAGCAGAATCCTGCCACAGCAAGATTGGCTCTCACAGGTTATGATCTCAATGCTGCTCAGTTTCAGGGACCAATTTATTACAGCAATTTATCTCATATCAGGCCACAGCTAAAAGCATGCCTGCCAACTAGCAGCTGAAAAGCTATCCGTTACAAAAAGCTTTATTCTCGTTGCATCAATATAATAATCAGGCTCTCAAAACTGTACAGTTACAACTGTGCATTATTTCTGAACTCCCTGAAACACCTTGATTGTAGTGGAGTTTTCTTCTGGGAATGTTCATGTCACAATATTCCTCATTTAATTAATTCCTGCTCAAGACATACACAAAAAGGCTGTGTTAGTAGTGTGTTGAATCTCGTTGTTATTGTAAGGGGCGTGACATTTCTGAAACACGGTGGAAGCAGTTTACCAATCATTCCAACTGACCAACCAGAGCACAATTCGCTTTTCAGAAGGACGGGCTTCATGGAGACAGGAACTAAACAGGGGTGTGTTTCCCGTACAACTATGTAGTTCACTACCATGGTACAACCACGTTGGTTTCGCACGTGGTGGAGTAATAACTACTTTTAATGAAACTGTTTGAGATCCAATTAACGCTAGATTTGTTCATATAAATTACAAACATGTGATCTGAGGACTATTTCTGATTGTTCTCAGTTATTTTGCTTAATTATCTGACTCAATATTTGGCTCGTTCTTACATAGTAGAGCACGTTCGCACATGAGCACTCTTCAAAATCGGTACTTTAAATCTTTTAACAAACTAAAAGACGTAAATTGCATTTGTATGTATTCTAAATAAAAGGCACCGGTCGTACTGAATGTCAGCTTGCTTATTTTGCTCAAGATAAGAATTTATTACATCCAAATGTGCTGCAATATAGAAACGATGCCTCTAACCACAGGTCGAGAGCAGTCGTTCAAACCACACAACTTTGCGATGCTGTTTACGAATTCGTTGGAACGATGGTTTCGGGAAACACAACTCGTTGGACTATGCTGATAACGAAGGAACTTGCGAACATAGTTTTGCTGCATAGTTTTACGCAGCCCAGAGCGTTACTGACAGACTTAGAAGAGAGGTGCTGCAACAATGGCAAATATGTGATTTTTTTTTATGATTTATTTTTTAATCAAGCATAATAGGCCCCCTTTGAAAGTAAACTGTAAATACAACCGAGCACCCTAATTTATAAATCTAAATTGAATTTAAATAATTCTTAAATTAGTAAATTGTTTAATTTCAATATTTCCTGACATTAAACTCCAATAAATAAATAAATATATATATATATATATATATATATATATATATAAATGTCATACACGGACTTGGTGCAAATTATACAGGGCAGTGTTTCAGTGGTTAGTAAAATACTGGAAGTAAAATAATGAAATAATGGAAGTAAAATAATGCCAATGTTTTGTTTTTTTAATGAATGAATGAATTTTTATGAATGAATGGCTTGCTTTAACTCTTTATCTGGTCTTCGTCAACAACACGCGCTCGCATCTCCTGTTGTTGAAGCCGACTAACAGCAGATGGAGATTATGATCGGTAATCTACTGCTTTTCCTGCCGTTCCTGGATGTTAATGTTGAATTTACAGTCGAATTGGAACCACTGAATTTGTGGAAGAAAATTAAAGCGAAATTAAAAGGACCTAAATTTGTCTGTTGAATATTATAGGTTGTATTATTCACGAATCGGGCTAGCCAGGTTGTGCTGAATGTTTTTGAGTAAAGAATAACCAACTCATAAGAGGAGAGGAATTGGCCTACCCTGACTGGTCATGCTACAGTATATGTTTCAATTAATTAATTTCATTAACCTTTTTTAGCATATTTTTGGTATTTATATGAAGCTTCAGAACCTTTTTCTAGTGGAATGCAACATACATCTTTATCAACATGTTAACAAGATAGAGATTGATGAATTAACTAAGATATGAGATTTGTGGATTGATTAAAGTGTCTGCTCGTCTTTAAAGTCTGACTTAAATGTCACAGGCGGCATTGAATATGTGCCAGCTGATATCTGATTCTGGACCGTGGAAGCACACAGACATCAAGACAGACACACATAATGTTCTTCTGCCCAGCCTAGAACTCAAAAAGACATTCAACTCAGTTGGATGTAAAAATATGTCAGTTAAACTCAACATAAAACAGCATTCACAACACATCTCACAATATGGAAGTAAAATAAATCTTAAAAAATTGTGAAATGTGAGCGTTAGAAATGTCTTCAACACCCACATTTGAGGAAGCTTTTGACCAGATGATGAAGGCTGAAGGTCAAGCTCACCCTTGAGAGCGTCTTGACATATTCCAATAGTGACGCTTCTTTCTTAAAATCTATTATTATCGCTATTATTGCTATAACCTTTACTACATGAAGGTTAACCAACATTAAATTACGATTGTCCACTAGCCTACTCATGCAATTTCAGACAGGCCACATTACCTAAAAGTGCAGCCTGAAACAATGCCTGAATAGCTATTTGGCTATTGGTTAACATTAAAATGAAAATAAAATTAAAACAAACAATACACTGACATCCAAATCTATTTTTGGTTTAATGTTTAATTCAATGCTTTACTTGTCTGTCAAAATAGAATAATGTAATGTTTTATTTATTTAACCATCTTCATTTGAGGGCTTTTCTCAGCAGATTTTGACTTGTGTGATTATTTGACTGAATTAATTACGACAAGACACTCTGATTAAGTAATGAAAATGACAGGCCTAGTTATTACATTCTAATGAAATAATATGAAGACAAAAATATGAATTTTCCTTTTTTCCCTTTAGAATTAAGTGCTTTGATAAATCATACACAATATGACTATTTATTTTTTTTTTTAAATTCTATTTTACATTGAAATCGTACTAAAGGGTGGAATAGACACACTATTTACTTACCATTCAATTTTCTGTAATGTTTTTGAAAGATTAAGCCGCCTAGTCTGCATTTATTTGATCAAAATACAGTCAAAATATGATTGCAATTTAAAATAGCTGTGTAAAAAAATATTGTTGGTTTAACTTAAAATTAAGGCAACCAGGTTACTACATTTTTAAGTTCATTGATATGGGAAAAAATAAGTTAATACAAAGAAGGAGATTGATTTAATCCTCAGAAACTCAAAATATTGTTATCTGAACCACATAAATGATTTAAGTTGATTTAACAAAAGAAAAAATGTTGTGATTTCAAATCATGAACATATTTCTTTTACAGTCCCCAGTGTCGCATGATTCTACAGAAATCATTCTAATATGCCAATTTGATACTCAAAAAACACATTTCTAATCATGAAAACAGATTTTTTTTTTTTTCTGGAAACTGGCTCAGGTTTTTCAGGATTGATGTGAAATAGGAAGTTCAAAATAACAGCATTTTTAGGAAATATAAATCTTGTGTAACATCATAAATATCTTTACAGTGACTTTATATCAGCTGTATTGTATTTTCTGTCAAAACAAACAACCGAACAGGCAGTCAAAGCCATAGTACAAGTTGGAGGACAACAAAAGTCAACCCAGACTTTAAGAAACTTCATGTTACATGGAGCTGTACTTCATCAGAGATATCCAGAAGCAGTTGACATTGGGTTGTCAGACTGCCGGCAGGCCTGTGGAGAGGGGGTGGGGGTGTAAGGATGGAAGAATGGGGGTTTGGCCCATTCCTTATTCCCAGAAGAGAGCCAAGGAGACCATGAGCCTCAGGCAACTCAAGATGTTCTCTATCTCCTTTCCCAGCCATAGAAAAGGTCTGTTTCCAGTTTGCATGCGA
Organism: Pimephales promelas; assembly: GCF_016745375.1. The sequence continues at coordinate 2,571,776 of NW_024121166.1, forward strand.
AACGGAGAGCCGCGATGCATTTGCAAGTATCGCGTTCCCAGAGAAACCCTGGGAGTCGAGTGATGAACAAATACGTTTTTCAAAAGTTGGAGACATCCAAAGAGCCACTAGGTAATGAATTCTCCAGACTTCACCCCGTTTCATGATACTTCATTACCATTGGCTCCATCCTCATTTACATTCCGTGATAATAATCGTATGCAGTTGCATAACAGCGTCCTCATTCCAAACTCATGATAACGTGGAGCCAGTGCCCTCCGTCCCAAATGCACATTACACGACGGCGAGATTCTGCGTCTACCTTGTGTATTGTGCCAGGACTTGCATTATTGATGTGCGGTGAATTTCAAAAGAGCTTTGCAGACGGGAGTCGGTGGGCGGCAAATACAACCCATGTCTCCAAGCCCTCAATGTCCCTCTCCTTCTGCACTAGGACACCAAGCATAACCGACTGCTGATTCACTTATCACTTATTCATAAGCTCACATCAGTGGTCTGTACCTAGCAAACATAATTTGAGTAATAGAGGTCTTCGCTTGAGTTTGGAGGTCCTTGAATATTGATCCTTGTAACCAGAACACAGATAAATGGCTGCTAACCTGAAAGCACAGTCCATCTTACCTGTACTGAATGTGCACTTGTATTGAGTTTCAAATCTTAAAAGTAGATTTGAAGAAAAACTGTTCTTGTAGATAATATAATATTAATGAGAAAAGTCAAATTTGACCTTAAACACGAGTTTTGTACACGCATGCAAAAAATGCTCAGCTAGCAGCAGAGAAATTAACTTATGCCATGCAAGATGTTGTTGAATGGCTTGAACACTCTTGTCTTATATATTAGTAAGAAAAGGGGTATGTTCTTAGGGAACGCACACTGGTTGCCGGTCGAATACCGTGTCCAGTTCAAGGTATTATTATACGTGTTTAAAGTGTACTGTAATTTCTTTTTTTTTTTTGTATGTATGAAGGAGATCTGAATGTGTGTGTTGTGTTAAAGTTCATTTCTAGTCAGTTTTAATAATCTTCTGTTGTGCTAGAAAGAAGTACATTTATAGATGTTCCGACTTAAATATTAAAGCACATGTAAAATACTAGATTATTATGTTAGTTGTGTTATTTGTGCTTGTTTTACTAAATTGCAAATTCATTATTTCAACATGCAATTACTAAAATTTAAATATATGAAATATAAGTTTTAATAGACATGGCATTACTTTTAACACAAATTTAAATAATTGTTAAAAAAAAATCCATTGATATCATGGTGACTTTAAGTGTATATTTATTTAAAGTATATTATTTATTTTAAATGCTAAAGTGCTAAAATGTACTTCTTTTCCACAAGGGTACAAACCAAAAGCATGCAAACATTTACTCTGAGAAAAAGTGATTGTTGGTGGAAATGTAAAGCCTTGTTAATAATTAATGCAATACATTTCCACTTTGCTCGGACACTCCTTTGGTTGTAAAAGGACACCACTTCACTCTCCTGAGTATAAATGAATGGCTTGTGTTGGTTTTAGCAGAAAACTGAATGACCTTACAGTCAACCGTGAAATAACTGGAGCATGTGTGTGCAGATCCATGCATAAATACCAGCCAACACACGCACGTCCTTGAGACTGCAAGTTGTTATTGAGATTCTGTAATGTCTGAAATCAACCTTCCAATTAATTATGGATTATAATGTTGGACGTTTTTGTATTAGAGGTCTTATAGGTTGCATTTATTGCTTAGGTAACATGTATTTATACATGGATTACATCCCACACTATTTTTTGTTTTCCCACGCTTAGTCTTCATTGTTTTGAAGTTGAGATCTAGGGATATGAAAATGATACAAAATTTATTTTTAGAGCTGTCAAAGTAGTTTACCCACACCTACATTTAAATTCATTTTTGACAGATAACTTTTTAATATGTACTTTGTTAATATCAGATGTCAACATAATAAAAAAGTACATCTTTTCTAGATTTATTGCAACTGAGAAATGTATTTACAATATGAATTTAATACTATAATAAATAAATAAATGCCCATTTATTTGCATTTGCATAACATGCACTAGTTATTTTATTGTTGCCTTTCGTACTTAAAATTTGCCCCACACAATATATATATATATATATATATATATATATATATATATATATATATACAGTATATATATATATATATATATATATATATATATATAGTATTTCATGTAAAGTGTGAAAACATAAAAAACTGGAACACTTGAAGGTTACGCGTGCCACAACTCAGCATTAAAAAACAGAAATGAGATACGAGATATAAAATAGTCAATCTGCTTCATGGCTAACTTAAATTTTTATTCCATCAGAGCATCGTAATTATGAAGAATTGTAGAGTTTGCCAACATTTAGCAGCTTAGACTTAAATTAAAGCACTTGTTATGTCATAGCCAATTATAAGAGGCCGTGGATTTACTCTGTAACTTACTGAAAATTTAAAAATATGAAAAAGTCCCATTTCTTTCCCCCCTTTTTTTGCCAATACCATTTAAACTCAACACTTTATTTGCATTCAATTCAATGCATAGGGTTCTATTTTCGGCAAACTGTCGCACTTGCTCATCACAGACCACAGTGAATAAATATGTTCAATTCGTTCTTCCTTTTCAGTCATCTGAATAACGTCAACTAATTAAGAAAGACGGAGACTGCTTGTTTCCTGCAGGTAAACAGTGGCTTGTGTGACATCAGTCTGACAGTCGCCCTGGAGTCGAATAATCACCGCAAATGAAGGTATAACGGTAGCTCGTGCTCAAGGAGATGTCTGATTGGAGTATGATTACATCCAGTCAGAGAGAATATCTCTGTATTGACACGAGAATGCGGCTGAAATTGCATTTGGGCGTGCCTGCCAGTAAAGAGGCGGTGACATGCCAGTGCTTTCCTCTGAGAAAAGCCAATTCTATCCTCACATGGCCCACGGTCTTCTGCTCGGCCCGCGCTAGTGTGAGTTAGAGCTGTCTCCGAGCTAATGTGGTGTAAAGTGAGCTGGGCCTAATAAAGCATGGAGAAATGGGAGTCGACAGACCCAAGATGTCATCAAGGAGTGGGTCAAGAAAATGAGACATGCTGAATTCTGCTATATTAGTCTGGCGGATCTCAAAACTAAGCTGCCACGTTTGTGTTTGAGTCTGTTTAATTGTCTGTTTAATTTTCAATCTGCTTATGCAAGTGATCAGATAAACTGTTAGATGCATCCTGGCACAGGCATTCGCAGTTTTTTTTTTTTCCCCCCTCGTAAAATACTCTGTAGAATGAGAACTTCTCTAATACCATCTGTCTATAATCAGTAAGTGGCAAATCATACTGGTGTTGTGCAAGTGTGGCGTCAAGCCTCAGAGAGGAGTTTATTAACATACAAATAAGCATAAAATGTCCAAAAAGGGGAATAAAGTGTCTATGGGGATACAAATACCCAAAATAAATAGGGGATCTGGTGTTCTCATTGAGCTGGAGCAATTGACCTATGGCGCTATGGCAGCTGTCACAGTAAGAGACATTTCACAGGTGGTTTGCAGTCACGTGATTGTGTTGACGCGCGGAATGCAGATGGAGGGCAAGGAGATGAAGAGCGCAATGGACGAGATGGAGGAAAATCCGTACTGTACTACTTTAGACGCGAGAGAAAGAGAAATATATAAACAGAAAATCAAAACATATGTTGGACGTGATCCTTACGTTATGAAGAGGACCGATTTCCAATTGAATTGAGAGATTTGCCTGCCATCGAGCAACTACCTCGTCTTACAGACATACTTTGACTTTACAAAGTTCAGAAACTGGTACGTTACACAAACAGCCACATAAGTGTATTTAAACACCTGAATAATGTAATTATAAGCCACATAAATAATGTATTAACTCACATTTGACGAAGTGATCACTGCACACACACACACACACATACAGGCATTTTCCCATTCGGCTCCTCCCGACCGCAGACGCAAGTTTGCAAGGCATTTTTCCCGGTGTTTTTCTGTCAATTTCTTGTATTTTACCCCCTTATGAACAACAAATTTGGGCACACGATAAAAACTCCTTGTGGTTTGATCGATTTGAGCAACTATAAACGATGCAAAACATAGGCATTTTGAGTGTGTTATAGTGCTTCCTAAATATAGAAAATCACTTCCTGCCCTCCATCTGCATTTCGCGCCATGGCAACGCAGTGGTGTGACGTCACGTGAAAACAAGCTATTGGTGATTTTTGGAGACAGAAAGATTATATATCATCTCAAAGTCACCCAAAAGGGCCTTAACTATGTATTGGAGGGTTATATTATTAATTTTTTTTGTTGAGAAGGTCAATGAAAAGCTTCAGCTCCAGGCAAACATGTACAGGTCACAGTGTAAACGTGATAACCCGCATATCGTTGCCATCACCGTTTAGTGCGACAGTATTTACATGAATCATTCAACACAACATTGTTAACATTAGTTAACTCGGTTATTTACAGATACGTTAATGAAGCTAAGTGACATGATGTACAACGCAGCTAAAAGCTAACGTTAACGTTTTCCAATGTTAGCCTAACGTTACGTTAGATATTTTAAAGATAACGCTCAAATACGTTGTTGATTTAACTTAGAATTAAACCTTGTTTCATTTATTCACATTTAGGTGGTGTTGTGGTCTACTGCATAACTTAATCACACAACTTTATACAGAGCAGACACTTATCTCGGTTGAGATGTGGCTTGGGAAAGGGTAAAAAACATACACACCATCGCCGAGCCTCTCGGGAACTTAGTGTCAGAGTTGCATGTTCCTCCATGCACACTGTTTGACCATTTTAAACTTAAAATGATTAGAAAAACGAATGAAAACTGACTAACTGCAATGCATTTAAATGGACGTGGAAGCAGAGAATGTCCGAGTGTATTGGGTAGGTTTAGGTCTGGGGTGGGGTTAGGGTTAGACCACTAGGAGACGCATTCTGACCCATATATATCTGCGTCTCATATTGACGCTAAAGGCCAATGCCATGTGCGTTGGATGTATACGCTTTGGCAAAAACATTAGTATATGACGCCTTGGGAAGAGAACAGGCTGGTCTAATACCTTATTAGATTGTTGTACATAGAAAGTAGACAGTATATGAAAGGGTATTAGCATATGCCGTGTGGTTGATGTCCAGTGTCGCCAGCTGAGCAGAAATACATAATCATGTTTGGATTGGTCCCCTCATAGTTGCGTTGGATTTTCTCTTTAGCGTAAACGTTAAGAGGTCCATCTATCACTGTTTTTCATGTTCATATAGTATCTGGAATAAATATACAGGCTATAATCTGTATATTAGAGACCCCAAAAAATGGCAGGTACTGGTGTTTCGCAAGCGTTCGGGCAATCAGTGTACCCTAAAGTTCCTATAGTGCTGGTGTAGACCCTACTGTGAAGTGCAGTAGGAGCTAAATTAGTTCCTCCAAAAGGAGTTTCTATAACTAAAATCCTTTCTAGTTGCGAACACGTTAAACACTTGAACACATTCTAGGAACTATGAAAAGGTTCCTCTGGTGCAAAAGCCCCTATTTACTTATTATTTTTACACCATCTATTGGTTTTCCCACCACTATGTCCCCTTTAGGGTCTCCGTACATGTATCCTGTCATTGATGTAAACGTTATAAATCTAATATCCACAACTGCAAATTCATTCGGACATTATCCCAACACAATGCAAACTAAACCTCGCCAGAGGGCTAGGCTTCCAACAGAGGTTTCTTCTTACTGTATTTCACAGAACATCTTTAAATCCCACCTAAACGCCTTAATTAAATATTAGGAGTTCATATTCACATCTCAGTACTGGACTCTAATGAGTCTCCAATGTTTTCGATCAGCCATGGATATTTGAGCTGGCCATAATTGGAAGAAATACAAAACTGGAAAATACACCAGGGGCAACAGAAGCAGAAAGCTATGAGAACATGGGGAGTCATCTTGCTGCATAAATGCCGTGGGCGATCTGGCCACACTGGGAAAGATGCATTCCCGCAATTAAATCGGTACATGCTTAAACAGTCCTGCTGACTCCTCGCTGTACCTCTGAATGCCATATCGCACTCAGCCAAGGGAGGAAACTGTTTGCGGTAACTGCCTGACAGGCTGGAGGAGAAGAGGATTGGATTGTGTTTCACAATGCCGGCTAAACAGCTTTCAATGCCAGTGGTGTGGCTAGATAGGGCTTTTGTAGAAAAGCTGCTGTCCGACAATCAACTCGTTAAGTCTCGCAATATGGCTTTCAACTCGCAGACCTTGCGTAGGCCCAGGGGTGGGAAGTGAAGGATGCTTCATCGTTTTATTGTCACATCTGCCAAAGCAATAGCTATGATTTTACACAGGCACAGCATAGTAAAAATAAATGGCCTACTGGATCCAGGTCAAGATCAAACACTCAACAAACGAGACTCATTCGCAAACTGCCCGGATAATCCATCAGTTCCAGTCCGGAAGAAGATTCCCAGGCACCTTGAATATTTCTATATGAATGTCTTAAAAGGAAACCTCTCTCTCTTTTTTTTTTTCAGAACATTGACTGGTTTTTCTTCTGCCATATCTTCAAAAAAAAAAAAAAAGATTTGCTGGCCAAAGTTGCACAATAAACAAAATGCTGAGAAAAAAAAAAGAAAAAGAAAGAAAAATGGTCTAAGAGAGAGAGAGCAGAGGAAAAAGCTGGTTCAACAGAAGAGCGTGGCCTCATAAATCTCTCCTCTTTCCTTCTAAGGATCGATTGATTTGATAAACGGGGAAAAATATGGTGGTGCTAGTCACTTCTTCAAATCTGCCTGGTTTCACTGTAAGCACAAGGACTTTAAGTAGCTCTAGGAGGAGATGGTCTGGCTCAGAAATTCCTTTATTGCATTAAAGTGAAACCTCAGTCACACGTGCTATCTAAAGGGCTTTGCTGTCTAGCTTAAGGGAGGGGGTGTACTTACATTACAACGGATGCATTTCGTCCTACATAGCGTTCTTTTGATGATTTGGAACGATTTGGTATTGAGACCCTTGTAACGCAATCATGATTATTCATAGCAAATGTTGCTACTGAAATGGACCGCTCAATCAAAATTGTTTCACTCTAAAATTCACTTTACGGTTTTTGTTCGGGGTCTCAGACCCCATGGTTATTTTGAAACTAAACTGTTCAAATCTTTTGAGAGGTTCTTTTGGGTCAAAGCCCAGACCGATATTACTGAGGCTGTATCCCTCAGTTTTAAGCTCTTTTAGAAAGGTATTTGCTAGGGCCACTGTATTTGGGCAAAAAAAAAAATCTAATTTCTTTTTTCATGTGAATACAATAGGAAAATTTATAATAAGAATAGAATATGAATTTTAAAAAAATAATTTGTTTGTTAGTAGGGCTGCTCAATTTGACTAAATAGTTTGTGATTATATCTCATTTAATATAAAGTGGGACCTTAAAATTTAATAATCACACTATGCCATGTCACGATTTTTCATTTTATTTTGATTAATCATGCAGCTCTAGAGACTGCTATCCATCCAGCGACATTGTTTGTGTTGGGGTAAGAGCGAACCCGGCAAGAACCCATATTAGAAAAATACAATGATACAAATAGAAGTTAATGCTAAATAGAAAATTATATTCTGAGACCCTGAACCCAAGTGATGTTTTTCAGGAAGATTAAATTGAAATTAACATTAAGATTAGATTATGAAAAGTCAAAATGGCAAACATAAGAACATAAGAAATTCTACAACACAGAACACCCAATATCAGTACACTGTAAAAAAAATATTTTCAAGATTTGTTATCACAACATTTTTTATTTTGTCAAATCAACTTAAATCATTTATTTAGTTCAGATAACTTATTTTTTTGAGTTTCTGATGGTTAAATCAATCTCCTTCGTTGCATTAACTCACTTTTCCCATTTCAATCAACTTAAATTTTTAAGGCAACCAGGTTACTTAATTTTTTAAGTTAAACCAACAATATTTTTTTACAGTGTAGATAAAAAATCCCCAGTGTCGCAGCTTACTAATACATGCTAATTACACCCCCACAAGGAAAATTAATTTTATGCTTCGTTTAGAACGACGGCATATAGAGGATTAAAAAGACATGAAAAATGAACCAAACGATTTTTTTTTTCAAAATCAATCTTTAGTAAGTGGCTGATTCTCCAAAAATGTTAAATAAATGCAATCCATAAAGACGAGGTGGAGACATGTTTAACAGTATAACTGAAAGTGTTTCACTTTTAAAATACCTTATTCTTCTACCCCTGCTAATAGTACAAATCTTTGTATAATTCTCTCTAAAACACTTTCAAAAACAGAAAAAAAAGAAATGTTTTAGTAGTACTAATTAAATGTGTTTTGTGATGTAATTTTAAAGACATTAACATATTTTCATGATTAAGAAATTGAATAATAGCAGCCAAGTTCTTTATTATTGCAATTAGGCACCAAATATTAAAACTAACAGTTAGTTTTTAATAGTTGTTAGCTTTATGCAGCTATAATTGCTTATTATTATTAGTAGTACTTTTGCCATTATGTTCGGTTAGAATGTGTTCTATTCTGAAATTTCCTTTTTAAATGATTAAACCACTTTGTATTCAAGAAGAAAACATGGTATGAGGCAGAAAGAACACTTCATAACAATGATTCCAAGTCATTTTGTTTCGCTAGATTAGCATCTTTTTTTTAAGGCTACCTGTTGTCGGCTGTCAATAAAATCACTATCTAGGGCAGGGAGAGCTGTTTTATCTGGAGGGCTATGGCATGTCATTTTAATTAAAGCATGTCGTCTTGCACCGGTACAGAGGGAGGGGAGTTATAGTGACGTCCATAATTAAAAATTGATCTGGGGCACTGCAGGAATGATAAAATTCCTGGGAGGGAGGATGAAAAGAGGAGGATCGGTTGATCGAAATGCAAACTCAACATTTTGACAGTCTGCACCTTTAGATGTATATAAGGTATGCAATTGCAATAGGGAATTATTTTTTTTTTTGCATAATTACTCCAGTCTTCAGTGTCACATGATCCTTCAAAAATCATTCTAATATGCGGATTTGTACTCAAGAAACATTACTTAATTTTATCAATGTGTGCTAATTAATATCTTTGTGGAAAGCATGATACTTTTTTTCAGGATTCTTTGATGAATGGAACTTTAATTTGAAATACAAATATTTGTATAACATTATACATGTATTTGTCACTTTAAATACATATCTTTATCTTTAAAACCAAGCATATCTGCTGACTCTGTTGATTTTCTCCTTGATTCTTTAGTCTAATTGATGATAATGCTCCTGTGAATGTGAACGAAGAACAGAGGTAGACAAAAAAACACCTTGGAGAAACTCAACAGCTGTGCAAAATATGAAAAGACAATGCAGAAGAGCAGAGCGCATGTGGCGGAAGACAAAACTTGTAGTCCATTTTAACATTATGTGCTTCTCTGAGAAAATCAATAATATCAGAAAGGTGATCAGCACATCCCTGAGTAGCTCTGGGGTCAGGCAGATGTCTGTTTTGGAAGAAATTGAAGGAAAAATTTTGGAAGAAACCGTACAACACCTTAAAACATCAATCTGCGGCCTTGACGCACTTCCCACATCTTTTTTTTTCAAAAGTGTGTTAAACAGCTTAGAAGCAGATCTCCTAGAAGTGGTAAATGCCTCACTTCTCTCTTTGAATTTGTATGGTGAACTAGTAGCTCTATCAGCAAGATTGACAACAGAAAAATGTATTACAATATTAGCAACTTGTCAGTGATCTACTATGCATAAATATAGTATTTGTTCACCAACAGTAATCTAGATTACAGCCTCTCGTCACGATGAGGCAGTGCTATCACACTTGCAGAGATTTTGGCATCTGAAATGGAAGGAATGGTGCAGATAACACAGACTTCACTCTCTCTTCTGCAGTCCAGTGATGCCCTTGCTGGGAGTCTTTTTAATCAGCTCATCAGTCATTCATGATGAATGAAACATTAGCCCTTCTCTGTCTCCCAGTTCACACATTAACCATCTGTTAATCAGGACTGATTGGGCACAGCTACTCTTAAGTTCACCCAGGGAAACATGACCAAGACATATACTTTCCTTCCCCATACTCTTTCCATCACAGCAGGCAGCCTGTCTTTATCAGTCTGGCGGTGTTTGTTTGCCCGTGTAACATGCAAGTTGCAACAACCTCATCTGAGACACGGGAAAGAATCCTATAGCAGGTTAGAAGCCTGGTAGGAAGATCCCATGCTAATGGCCAGCACTCAAAACAGCACACATCTGTGGTCTCCCCAATAGAAATATATTGCTATAACATGGCACTACTGTATATTAACCCATGGTTAACCCAACCCATATTAACCCAATTAACCTATGATTTTATTTACTTATTTAGTTTCATTGACATGTTCTACCTAGTTGCATTGTCAATACATCCGAAATCACATACTCTGTTGAGTAAGTCCTTATAATCAGTCCCTCCAGAAAAACGCGATTATGCGATCGCTGAATTCAATGCAAAATCAGCCAAAGTCTGCATATTTATGCGGGGGCCGCATTTTTTCAAATACGCCGCACTTTCTCCGCATAAATTTCCGTTTTCCGTGCAAAATATGCGGGGGTTTGCATAATTTCATAATCCTCGCATTTTCGTTGCAAAAAAAGTCACATGTATCTTAGCAGAAAGTTGAAAAATGTTGCGTTTGCTTCACACAAGAGCAGCCATTTCCCCCTGTTTCCATGGGAACGTTATGAAGTGACGCAATTACGCGACGCCAGACAGACTCACAGAGGCGATTGACATCTCACAAATCGAACTCGTATAACTGTCTGTCACACGTTCTACCGTCACATCGTTACTTAATAAACAACATTATATAAAAGAAGTAGCATCAAACAGAAATTACCCGCACACATGGGGTGTTCGAGGCGCACATATAACACTGCAGAGAGTTCAACAGGGAGCGCGCAGCTCTTAAAGGGGCCACACCTTATTTACACTCGTTACAGTCTGAAATAAACAAGATGAGAAATTAAATATTCACAGCACTTTCTATGATGTAGTATGCTTGCTTATCAAAGGAAGTAATAAGAAATGACTCTTACATTAGCCTAGTGAGAACAGGATGTTGGGGGAATCACTTTTTTTCTCTTTTTCATCAAACCACAATTTTTGCAAGTTCCCTCAATTTTTGCAAATTCCTGCAATTTCATTGCATAAAATTGCATAAATATCCCGCATATTCCATCGCATTTTTAAAGAAAACGGGCCGCGTAATCAATCAATTTTTGCCCGCAACAATCACAAAAAAACTCCGCGTTTTTCTGGAAGGACTGAAAACTATTATGGTAAATGTTATATATAAATCGCAAATATTTTCACAAATTTTTGGAAATTACCACCACAAAATCAGTCATTTTGATCGCAAAAATCACAAAAAAAAAAAATCGTGAAATCCTGGAGGGACTGTATAATAAGTATTTACTTTTATATTGTATGAATGTGTGTAGTGTGAATGTAATCTCCATGTCATCATCATGTGACCTACCAGCGTCAGCGTCAGTTACGCCGCTTCACTGCCATTCACAAATCCTCTCCCCTGACCTCATGGGATTGTGAAGTGTCCATCATATGCACACTTCAGAATCTCATCGAAGGTAGTAGGTCATCTGGGTACCAGCCTACTATACTATACTATACTCTTGAATGAGTACTGTGAATTTGGAAATACTCTTTTTCAAATTTTCCTTGAGCTTTTGACATCTAAGAGGTCATCATATAAGAATATCCTGTAAGTTGCAGAACTGAAAACGTCCTTGTTAGTCCAATAAAAGCTTTTATTGACACCAGGCTTAGCAAACGACTAATTTTTCAAAGTGGGGAACTATGACGTCAAAGAGATAAAACCACCACCCCCGCAGAAGATCAACGCCTACTTCAACACGGCCGGTTTAGCCCCGCCCACTGATTCGGGCATTACACACATAGCTAAATAACATAGATGCCTACCTTGTGGGTCAAGAGTGAAACTCATTATAATATGCAAAACTGTTATCCACTCACAGCAGTGGGCGTTTACTTTTAAGTCTTCAGTGCGAGATGCCCACAAAAATCATGTGTTTTTGAGGTGGGCTCAAAACTAGGGTAGAAAATTCATTTTGGTGTTTTTTTTTTTAATGTAAAAACCAATCGAACGTCATAAGTTGACCTCAGACAACAATATAATAAAAATTTAAAAAGCCACCAGTTCATGACCCCTTTAAGGATTTAGGATGCAGTCTGTGTGCCTTGCTTGTTACCATGGTTTCTAGTTGACTTGCGCACCTGTTACTTGTTGTTAAATAATCATTCCTGTGTATTTAAACCCTCTGTTCAGTTCAGTTTGGTGTCCGGTGTCTTCACTGTTAGGTTTGCTCCAGTTTATTCAGTTTTATAAAGTTAGATTTATGTTAACGGATCCTCTACTTGCTTCATCGGTTTCAAAAGTTCCAACCCTATAGGGTAAACACTAATATGGTGAGCTATAACACGTAATGATGGGTTCACGAAAAATTATAGAACAAAATACATATAACCAGAAGGAAAAATCTTCCAAACAGTTCATTAACTGAACTGAACAGAGGGTTTAAATACACAGGAATGATTATTTAACAACAAGTAACAGGTGCGCAAGTCAACTAGAAACCATAGTAACAAGCAAGACACAGACTGCATCCTAAATCCTTAAAGGGGTCATGATTTTTTCACCACTAAAAAGAGCTTTTCGGTGGTTACAATCACATTGCTATTGAACACAAGTGGGTGCCAGGCATGCAGGTTGCACCAACCATCTGTCCCGCTGTTTCAACAACAACCATATCCACCTTTTCATCCAAAGGCACAATTTACATAGCCTGCTTTTAAAGCACACATGATATGATCTAATTAAGATTTTAGGGAAGCTCTGGACTTTGCTTTTGTCTGGCTGTGAAGTGGATAATTGCTGTGTTTCTTTAAAAGCATCTGCTGGGGGCCCAGTGAAAATAAATTTTCAATGCTGGTTTAATATCCATTAAGAAAGCAATTAGCAGATTGCTAAGAGTAAAACCTTTCTGCCATTTGTATTAACAGAACACTCATCTGCCCGTGTTGGGTGGCAACTAATTAAAACTAGCAACAGTACTTACTTCAATTCGTCTTCAGTCACATGTATGTAGCTCGGCTGTTTTTAAAAAGTCTTGTCAGTAACAAAATGTTTTTAAGTTTTTGATCTAGTATGTACTGTATCTTTTTTTCACTATTTTAGCTTTATTTTTTATCATAAAACATGTTTAATATGTTAAGCTTTAGTTATCAATTACAGTACAACACTGCTTCCAGGTAGTGTACAGTATTCAAGTCTAATGCAACTTTATATTAAATTCTTATTATTTATTTATTGCCATCGTTTTGATAATGACAATTCCAAATTGGTGAAACCACTAGTGAAAGTGCTGTTCTTATCTAATTTAATAGATTTTTTGGTAACACTTTACAATACGGGTGCACTAATATGCATTAATTCATGCTTAACTAATGCACAAATAATCATGAGTTAATGTATAACTCATGAAGAACTAAACCATTAATTAATGATTACTGCATCAGGAACTAATAAAGAGTCTATATGATTAATAGATTAAGTAATACATGAATTGCTATTAATTCAATGTGTCATTGTGCATTAATTCCTCAATAACATATTTTACTAACTAATAATGTAAATTAATGTGTTAATTACCACAATTAGACAAGGCTATGCACTTCAACTTCCAGTTGTCTACTTTAATTAATCATTAGCTAATGATTTGAAAGGGTATCATTATGCATTATGACTTTACTTGTTGGGGCACATCATTGTTAACTAGTCATTTAGTAATTGTAGTAATTTTCACATGAATTTGCACTAACAATTAAGTAATTAATCATGTATTAATGCTTATTAGTGTACCTGTCATATAGGTTTTGGCTCATTTTGGTAATTAACATATTAATTAACAATATTAGTTAAAAAAAATGAGTTATTATGGAATTAATACACAATTACATATTTAATTAACAACAATTCATGTATGAACTAATACATTAACCTTAAAGACTGTTAGTTAGTTCCTAATGTGGTAATCATTAATGAATAGCTTAGATAATCATTAGTTACACATTAATTCAGTATTATCTGTGCATTAGTTAAGCATGAATTAATGCTTATTAGTGCACCCGTATTGTAAAGTGTTACCTATTTTTTTCTTCTTCAAATCCATTATCCATCCAAGCATCTTACAGTATGTTCAGTGACATTACCACTGTGTGATTCACAGTAGTGCAGAAATAACCAATAATGCACATGAACATACTCATACTCATGGTGCTGTCACTCGCACCAACTGTGAATTTCAGCACATCATTCACTCTATTTGCTTGTCAGACTGTATTTATTGTCCCCTATTCAGACAGGTTTTCCCTGAGGAGTTAGTGTTTTGCAGAAAATCCTGTTTAATCCCATCCGAATTGAACATGTCCGGCTAACTCTACTCCTTCATTGATACTATATGGTTGACCTTGTCAAGTTCACTACCTGGTGCACCTTAATTATAGATTTCAACCTTTTTGACAGGGTAACATAACAGTTGGTGGTTCCACTACTGCTGGCATCCCATCCAATGTACAAAAGTAAATAAAGAAAGTCTGAACACAAACTCTTTTGAACTACTTTAAAAGTCAAGTATGGTGCTCATTTGATGTCATTTGGTGCTCATTTGAATTCCTCCCTTAATTATACACATAATACTGTAATTATATCTCATAAGTAAGTCTTGCATGTTTCAATGGGTGTCCGAATCAAATCAGATAATAATTGTACAATTGTAAATGAAACTTTGTTTGGAAAATTAATCCTATCTGAAAAGTGCTTATCAGATTTCAGAATTAAAATTCAAAGCAAAATTCAGCGTTTTGGCTGTTAAACAACAAAGTGCTCAGTCTCTGATTTACGAGGAGCTGCTTTTAACCACTTTTACCAGCTTATTTTCTGCAGTCTTACACAAGGCTTTCTTAAGGATCTTTATTTAGGGAACACAGCTGTGCTCTTTTCTTCCTCAAAATAAAACACTCAGTCTCAGAGAATAAAAGTATTACCCTCACAAGATGTGCTTTAAAGACAAAGCCAAGCATATGCTGCTGCTCGGAGCATTCTTTTGAAACAATGACAAATTGCAACTGAACTTAATATGTGATCACTGATAAATGTGTGTGCACACCTCTAAGCCATTTAATCAACCCTTTCAATGATTTTCAATGACAATTAAGGCACATTTGTGTTAACTCTCCTGTACACATTAGCTTATGGCTAAACTAGCACCAAATGCTACTTTCAACCAAATGACAGTATTGAATGTGATTTGGATCACCAACCTAAATGTGCTTTCTTTCACTGCTTACAAAACTATAGTATGCCAAGTATGCCAAAGAAAAGTAGTCCAAATACATAGTTTCTGGAAAAAAAAGTGAGCGAAAAATACCCGAATGTTCTACCACTTCCGATGAAAATTTACTATCCCTTGAGGCCACGGGATAGGATTTATGAATGGCAGTGCCGCAATTTGAGTCTATTCTGGAATTTTGAAATGGAAAATGTGTAGGAACCCAGTAACCTTATTCATACTATATAGAACATAGTAAATTCAGATTCAAATTCCTACTCAGATAGCATGCAATTTCGGATGCAGCGAATGTTTATGTTTTGGCTCACATTTTGCCTCTACTTCGTTCCGATTTTCTTGGACATCTATTGGCCTGGATGAATAAAGTTTTTATTTATTATTATTATTATGTTTTTTTTTTTACTGCAGCCACTTCATACTAAACACCTTTTTAAACTTGGCTTTGTGATTGTAAAATCATCTTTTTATTTACTTTCAATTCATATTCAATTGAAATTCAGAAATACAATTAGAACTTCAAGGTTATCAATTCATTTCTGAATGATGCACAACCCTGGTAAACCCATGCATTTGTTTCCAAGTTGTTGCTTTGTTTGTACACGTTTTTAATCATGAACTAAACTGCATTTGGACTTTTTAGAAATTTGACTCAGCTTCAGTGGAACCATTACAGAAAGCTCAATGTTACACAAATTAAAACAAAATGTACAAAAGGGGAACGTGGGGATCAAATGACACATGAAAACAAAGAGCCCAACCAAACACCAGCCTTACAATAGGCAGCCTTTCATTTACGGGATAAAAAATGCACAAAGTAACATGTGCTGGTTTCTTGTCCCCTCCAGCTGTCCTCTAGTGTGAAAAGAAAGCAGAAACCTATTTTGATATGTCTCTATTCGTCTGTTCTTTCGGAGAGGCATTTCAAGGTGTTACTCTTAGCTGTCAGTGGTACACGTACTTCCTGTGGCAGCCTGTCAGAGGGAAGTGTGGCCAGCGTCATCACTGATAATAGAGAACAAGTGCCTGTCCAAATACAGCATAGCTTTTATGGATTTTTAACTGTTTTTGTATGCATTTACCTGTATCATGACTAATAGAGAAATATGGTACAATGTGGCCTAGACAAACATATTGACACGCTTATTCAATTAGAAGGAGGAGCATTGTGGAGATTTGGTTAAAAGGTCAAAAAAGAGAAGAGAAAGCTTAAGCAAAAGTGACTGGATGCCTTTTTTTAGAATCAATCGCTCTGCTTTAATGCGCATGAGGTTTGGCAAGCTGGACTTCTCCTTGGGATGACCCAGTTTCCCAGAATTTCTAAATAATCCACTCTTAAATGAATAGTTCAGCTAAAAAAATTAAAATATAAGTCTTTTGATGTTATATGATAGCTTTATATGAATCAAAATTAAACTTTGTTATGCCCTTTTCTAAAATCGTCCCCTCTGGACTCCTTTTGTGCTACACGGAAGAAAAAGTATCATATAGGTTTGGAAGCACATGAGGGCATTTAAATAATGACCGAATTTTCACTTCGGGTGTGCTTTAATGTGTTTAATATTTTGGGTGGCTTGAATAATTTTACGCCATCTTTATATTATCTGCATAGAGATAGCACTACTGTCGGGAATGTCATTAGTACAATTCATTTGAATTTATGTATAATTTTCATTAGTGCCCCTTGCCTTTTTCTTCAAATTCAGCATGTACGGAATGTTCTTGTATCCCGGACCCAACAACATAGCCACCATTATCAATGATTCATAAAGCCAAAGTAGCCTATCTTTCATCCCTTCAGTATTTCTTTTCTTCCAGGAAATGTGTTTAGCTTTTATGGTCATTCGTTTCACTGTCGCACATTGCCCAAGGTTGTGCGATGGATGCTAATTCACGGTCTTCCCCAGCACCCAGACTAATTAAACATACAGACCAGCTGTGAATGAGAAAAATAGCACAATTTGTGTGGATTCGAAACTTTAGAAAAAGACAAATTAGCCTGGTTTGTGCCCATCTCTCCCAGCACATATTTTGTTTTCTCTTTCACATCAAAAAGAATCCTCTGTTAGTCTGACCATAGAGTCATATTTTCTCTGATATTTCTGTCTTCTTTCATGAATGGGATTTCTAAGGCTCAAAGAACATTGTGCACAAACACTTTGAATTTTGGATATCCCAAAGCTTTAGAAAGTGCTCTGGGAATACATGGCTCATAAACAGTGCAACTTCTGACAGATGAAGCAAACCCTTTCTCTTTTATCGAGACAAAGACATCCTGCAGTGCAATACAGATAAAGTTGCGCCTGTCATTTTTTTGTCACACTGAAAATGAAGCATAAGGCAAGTCCATGGAGATGAAGGCCATTGATTGTTCAATTAAACAATGCAGATGCAATATTTAAAGTGGGTCCCAGTAATAAAAGAAAATCAATTGAGATACTTAACAACAAATGAACATCATATCATTGTAATACAGTTATATAGGAGAAAGCTATGACGTTAGATGCCCAATTGCACCACAATAACATTGCACAACTGTAATTAGATTTCACAAAATAATGAGATATCTTACCTGTAGACCAAGGTGTCATCTGCCGAGCTGTTGTACTGAATCTGATACATCCTGATTCCAGGGAAATGTTGTTGCGAAGGCCACCTGATGAGTGCAGAATTTGCCGTGAGCTCAGCAAGTAGCACTTTCCTCTCCTGAGACCTGGTCTCATTGCTGACTGATGAAGTCGACTTAGCAGAGGTTAGAATATCAGACGGACCTGGATCAGGTTCTCGGATTCGGTTGGTGCTGTTAGCCAAGTGTGGCAGGGGGCTGACCACCAACTCCACCGTGCCTGTAGATTCCCCCGCGGCATTTGACGCAATGCAGGTAAAAACTCCAGTATCCTTCAAGGAAGTGATGTTGATCTCCAAGCTCCCGTTGCTAAAGGATAAAGTGCGGGAGGTGTTGGCGATTAGACGGCCCTCTGGGGAGATCCAGTGAACGTCTGGGTCTGGGTCCCCATTGGCCTTGCATTTCAGGCTGGAGGGTTGACCTTCCATGACAAAGGTTTTGGGAGATTTCCTTGTAATCACAGGGGGATCACAGATGAACTCCTCTTCTGGAATTGTCCAGAAGTACTTTGCCATAAGATCGGGAGGTGACGCGCAAGTTTCCAGGTCATCCTCTCGCGTTACCCTCCTTAGCCAGAGTAGTTCACAGTTGCAATGTAGTGGGTTCCCTCCGAAACTTAGGACGAGGGAGGAAAGGGGTGACCCTTTTGACTTGGCATAAACTGGTATCCTAAGGAACAATGGGTCAGGGGGTATTTTCTTTAGCTTGTTGGATGTCATATCCAGACGTGCTAGTTTGTGTAGGTTCGAAAAGACTCCTAGGGGGACATGCTCGATGAGGTTATGGTCCATGTTGAGAGTGTTCACATTGGTGAGGCGTCCTATAGTGTCCCATGGGATATCCACTAGGTTATTGTACGAAAGATCTAGGTCCTCGAGAGTCCCCAAAAAGTCATCAAATGCATGTGGTGAGATGTTGTGCAGTTGATTGTTGGCAAGGATAAGGTGCCGTAGGTTGGTGAGTCCTCGGAAGTGGTCGTCCGTGATGACGCTTATGCGGTTACTGTCCAGGTGCAGTGCACGCAGCCGCTTAAGATCGGCGAAAGCGTAAGGCAAAATCTGGCTGATGGTATTGCGGGACAACGTCAGGTGCAAGAGACTGGTCATGTTTGCGAAATCCCTCCTCCTTACTGCGGTGATAAAGTTCTCTGTGAGACGCAGCTCCACTGTACGCCGGTCGATGACTGTTGGCACAAAAAGCAGGCCAGTCTTGGCACAGAGGATGGCTAGAGATGGAGACAGGTTCTGGCACATGCAACGCTTGGGGCACAGCTGCCCCGAAGCAGACACAGCCAGGGCCAGGAGGGAGAAGGTCAGCCACTCCATCTCTCGGGGGAACTGCAAGACAAGGAAACCAGTGTGCCAGTGTGACAACATGTAAAATGTACTCCACAGCTGAAGTTCTAAGCCAATGACTTTGTAAAATGCAATTACATTGTATTGGATGAATATCCCTAACACTGGCCTAGACTAAGGGCAATAGTTTGTATTTTTTTTTGTCACTATTTGGCACTGTATACAAATCCACAATCAAATTCATGTTCTTTTTTGGGCTCTCAGAGATTCCAAGGCTCTATTAAAGGGATACTCCAGTTTTTTGGGAAATAGGCTCATTTGACCACTCCCCCAGAGTTAAACAGTTGAGTTTTACCGTTTTTGAACGTATTCAGCCGATTTTCTGATATTTAGAAGAATATCAGTAACTAGACAGTTTCTGGTCTCATTGACTACCATAGTAGGAAAAAAATATACTATGGAAGTCAATGAGACCAGAAACTGTCTGTTTACTGATATTCTTCTAAATATCAGAAAATCGGCAGAATGGATTCAAAAACGGTAAAACCCAACTGTGTAACTCTGGGGGAGTTGTAAAATGAGCCTATTTCCAAAAAAAGTGGAGTATCCCTTTAACACCTTGGAATATGTACTTAACAATGCTCATGTGTATCAAGTTGAAACTTCTTTAGCTTTTATTTATTACTTTATTTCAATAGCGACAGTACACAAAACATTCCAGCCAAAAGATGAAAAATATGCATTTCAAATAGATATATACATATGTATGCATACACATATACACCTATAAAAGAACAATAGATAACTATTTTAGGGATACTTCCAACCCTGGCAGCATAAATATAAATGAATAAACCAATTAATTAGATTTAAATATGCATACAGCTCTGATTTGTTCTAAACCAGTGCTTAACCATCATTGTGAAAGGCTTTATACCATGTACTTATATCAATTGACAACGTGTCAAAACAATCAAATTGATCCCAATTAGGGAAAAAAAGTGATTAGAATGGATGGCAACCACATTTCGAAAATAGTGCACTACTTATTTTTAGTAAAACTGAGAGGTGATGCTTTAATACCACTGGGCTTTGACTAACTTATAGGGAAGGGAAAATAATAAGTTAGTTAAATTGCTCTCGTTGTTTTTAGACATACATTTTTGGGGCCTCTGAGAAAGAAAAAAATATATATGAATACCGTATAAAGGTTAAAGACTAGGTTATTTATTTCACCGTGCATCACAGCTTATGTCAAAAGTAAGAATCCTTTTACCACTGCAAAAGACAAATATGGCTTTTCAATGTTGTGGTTACACTTAAATGTAGAATCAACTCATAAGTAAGTTTGTGCGGAGATGATGCAAGTTGGCAGAAATATGTAACCCCTTCAAATTACATTAGAAAGTTTGCATTGCAAAAAAGAAGAAAAACAACAACAACAAAAAGAAATACAACATGTTTTCCTATATCAAACTAGATTCCTTTGAGTTCAAACTTAGAAATATCACATATTTAATTGTTTTCTCATCTCAATCTCAATGCAACCAGTTTTCATTTTACAGATAACGTGCAATCAAATATCTGCACTTCATTAAAATGTGTGCATCTCAGAAGGTCTTAAGGTAAGCGTAAAATAGGGATTAAGCTTTGTGAATATTAGGCTGCCACGCAACAGGACTGAAACCACAATATTACTGAAGCGAATCTGTCCTGCTGAAACAAAAAAGTATTTTGCTGAGATGCATCTTGTGAACTAGATGTATAGCTGTTATGGTGTGGTTATGCTATGACATCATACAGCTGCTCCTCTCGTTTACAATATTTACGACAATTTCAGCTGCTATGGCCATTGGTTTTTACAACATAACGGTCTATATGAGATTTGTTATTGGCCATTAAATTGTGTGTGACTTTGGAAAAAGGAATCATACACATGAAATTAAATCATGCTACGGTCTTCAATACGTTTTTTTTTTCATTGTTTTTTTTTTTTTTTTCTATTTAGGTATTAAGTACTTAGAAATGAACACAGATTGAATCCAGTGTAACCATGGTTTCAATTATCGGTGCCTTGAGTGAGCCAAACGGATTTGCATCTCATACATACAAAAAAAAAAAAAAAAAAAAAAATCCGAAAAATTCCCTCATGGGACTTGTTTGAAGACTTGTTTCATAGAAAGTTATCTCTAATGTACCATCTGATTTGGCATCCAGTTAAATGTGTGTTTTTCTGCACCACTGGCGGCAGCAAAAAGCCTGCTGTTCTTTGTACTTAATTACTGAATAATCTATTTAATTGTTGATGATGTGACATGATTCTGGATTGTTCTTCAAAACTCCTCTCAGATTTGCAGTAACAGGTCTGTAAGCTCAAAACTGAGCAAAAGTAGGTTTATTTAACTGACATGCTTCTATTTCAGCTTTAAAAATAGTATTTACAATAATACATAACAAGTTCTAATACCATTCAAAGTTTGGTGTCACATTTGATCTGTCTAAGTGTTTTACTTGAGTTGGACTTTGCTTGAGTTAGTTTTGCGCTGTTCTCAATTCAGTTTCCGATGTGTTCTTTGTTGATGCTCTTCTTTTGCCATGGTCTTTTGTTTAGCCCCAGGCTGTGTCCGAAATCGCCCCCTATACCATTAAATAGGGCACTATTTGAGAGTACAGCCATTTGTAGTGGTGTCACCATTTGTAGTACACTCATTAAATCCCATAATGCACCACAATGACGAGTGTATGACGGATATAGACTCAGATACTACCCATAATGCACTATGAGGGTTGTGATGAATGAATTCCTGCATCTTGCCAGAATATTGCGCTCACAAGCTGAATCATCCGTTCATTTTTCCGAACACAATTTTGAACAATTTCGAACACGTCAAGTGTGTGTCTGTGTATTTGAAGCCTGTCTTGGTCTAATCACCTCAGGGTTTTTTTTTTTTCTTTCTGTTTTTCGAGTTTTGATTATGGTTAGCCTAAGAAGTGTGTCCCATGGGTTTATTTTGATTACAAAGATAAAATGCTTGCAAATAGATCGAGCTCTTTGATTTTCATCTTTGTTTGCAACACCTACATGACATTTGGGGGCGAAGTGACACATTTATAAAATTAAAAAAAAAAAAAAAAAAGATTTATATTTCCAATAATTATTGAAATTAATCTTTTGAACACACTGTAAATAAAAAAAAAATTGTTCATGATTTGTAATCACAACATTTTTTTCTTTTGTCAAATCAACTTAAATAATTCACGTAGTTCAGATAACATAATAGTTTGAGTTTCTGGTGATTAAATCAATCTCCTTCATTGTATTAACTCATTTTTTCATTTCATTTCAATGAACTTAATATTTTAAGGCAACCAGGTTACTTCATTTTTTAAGTTAAACCAACAATATTTTTTTTTTTACACTGCATAATCTCCACAAAAAAAAAAAAAAAAAAAAAAAGGAGAAAGGTTTCCAGCATGTTTTCTACATTTATAATTAAGAAATGTTTATTGAGCACCAAAATCAACATATTAGACTGATTTCTGAAGGATCATGTGATACTGAAGACTGGAGTAATAGCTGCTGAAAAATTCAACTTTGTAATTGCAGGAATAAATTATTTTTTATTAAAAAAGAACAGTTAAAATGAACAGTCAAAATAAATAGTAATATATATACACACACACACACACACACTTTTTTACTCTCTTTTTGCTCAAAACCGGTAAAAACGCCTACAAACCTCAAACGTTTGAACGATAGTGTAACATTGTGTACATTTTAACATTTGTTGAAATGCAAGGGTAAAGACAATGGAACTCATTTTGTATAATGTACAGTTTACTGTATATTGGTCATGATTCGGACAAAGAATCCTGAATATGAAAAGAATATCAAGAGTAGAAATATCAAGAGTGAAAAGAATATCAAGAATATCAAGAGTCCTTCTTATGAATTAAGCTAAAGCCACACCATACACAGCATTTGGGAATTTCCACTCGGAATAAGTACAATATTGGTTAATGGAAATTCAGATACAAAACCTAAATACCATTCAGAACAGTAGCCAGTCCTTCTTCTTATAAGTCTCCATCTGTAAACAGCTTAGATTTAAAGAACGAAAGGTGGATAAAACTACCTGAAGTAGAAGGAGAGAGTGACACTTCTCCACTTTACTCTGATGTAAGTGAGAAGCGGTAAGTGATTTCCGGAGTCTTTCTACCGTTCCGTGCCTCTGCGACTGACAGAATTCCTAGCCCAGTGAGCTCTGATGCAATGGAGATGGATTACCAAGTCCATGTTTCTTTCTACCAGAGTGCCCATGGGCCCTGTGAGGTAAAAGTGTGGTGAATCGATATGAACTTCCTTTTCCGGGAAGGAATGAAGAAAAATAGCCTGACAGCACCATTATTTTTAGCTTGTTTTGTTTTTGTCCGTCCATTCAAAGCGGCTGCATATTAGTTGTGTACTTTGCTACAATGCATCATCATGTATCATCATGTGACTCAACCCCCTTTGTGCTTCAATCAGTGTCATCCAGTGGAGAGCTCTAGAATCAAGCAATCACAGTAATCATATGCTGCCCTGGGACTTGAGACGTGACCCGCAGGGCGGATGTCATACTTGTCTGTCACTCACAGTGTGCACCGAATTATGAACTGAACGAAAGCCACTGTATAGAGCTTTTCAATTAAAAATTCTCAAAGGATTTAATTTGACACAATGGAGGCCCAGTTGGGTGTCATCAAAGACGGAGCCCCCTTTGGGGTACACCAAATTGGCTTGCAAAACGGAGTAAAAATATAAAAAAAATAAAACTCTGAGACCAGCAGAGACACAGACCTGAGCTTTTTACACTGATATCTGTCTCCAGCACTCGTTCATCTCGGGTAAATTTATGCCCATTAATTCATGTTGCTATGACAATCCAAAACAGAGTTCATTAATCACATCCCATTATCAGGCATTTTATCTTAACAGTGGGCCTGTGGTTTGCTTCTCAGTATTGAACACTGATCTGAATTATATCAACACAATGACAACCTGCAGAATCAGGCGAGCCAAAACAGATGCTTTGAATACATAACACATTCAAACAACAGCAGTTAGCCATTTCCACCGTTTCTATGGCTTCTGAATCCATCACAATCCTCCTAGTTACCGAAGGCCTCATTTGACTGCAGATGTCCCCTGGTCCATTTAACTCGAGTTTCCAAATGAAAAGTTTGGAAGTCTTCTCATTGAATAATATGGAGACGTTGTACTCGCAGACTCATGCAGGATGGGTTGTTAATAGTTTGTTCTGTATTAAGTCTCAGAGGGAGATGATGCCCTGAATATCTTTGGCACTTGCAGACTTGTTTCAAATTATCTTTAGGTGGTCTACAAAATCCACAGATCCTTTATAGAAATTAGTAATGGGACAATTTACAAATCGTTCATAAATGTACACAGTAGGCCCATATGCAGTTGTTTATGCAGTTTGTATGTACTTTATTTTAGTACTATTGTCCTACATATTAGAAGGGAATAGTCAGGGCTAAACTCTGTGTAAAAATAATATTTAAAAACTTTGACAATAAATCTACAGTGAATCTTTTTGAGGATTCAGTTTGTGTTGTGTTGTGTTTTCTCCATAGGATTTTTCCACCTAACGCTTTCAGCTCTGTGATTGGTGGTCCAGCTGTCGAATTACAGAGGGCCAAGCCATAGCAAGTCAATGAGAGACAAATTTTTAAAATGTACCAATCATATCAGCCCCCTAAATGGGCGGGGCTTGTTTTCACCAACTTTATGACAAGTTACGCCCGCTGTGAGGAACATGATCGGAATAAAAACAACCCGCTGATTAAATAGTGCGATTCGCTATGGAAATCGCAAGCAGCATTAGTGAGGAGGACATTGCTAATTCATTATCCACGCCATTTTCAAGATTAACTTTTAAAGAAAAGCTGGATGTGATCTGCAAAGGAAGACCTACACCAGAATTTAATTTAGTGCAGAAAGCCACAACTTTTGAAAGCATTTCAGCCCCAGCAATTAGGCCTTTAAGGATGGCAGTATCAACCAAGTTTATGTAAAATCGAACAGGTCACGTGCCAAAATATTTCATTATGGCCGTCACTGTTTTATTTATGTTAAGCTTCATTTGAGAAAAGTAATTTTGCAGAATTACCGGTCGATCTGTAAATTTACCAACTCTGCAATCCAATCATTATGCACATTTGCTGTAATTCTGCATAATAGTCACTTTTTTTTCCCAAATAAACCATAAGTTTATTATCGTCTGTTACATACATTAAGCATCTGCTGTCTAATGATATTATTAATGATCAACATTGGTTCCAAAATGCCACGCTGTTCACTGTCTATGATGCGGAAGTTAATTTGGTTTGATCTGAGCGCTAAATCAAAATTTGTTTTGCAACCTGGCCATGTTGTCACCATATTCAGCTGAAATGCACACACCAATTGTGTTACGAAGCAATTATTTGTAATTAGGATTTGGATTTTATTACATTTAGTTTTATTTTGATGATAACCCTCAAACTCACTTCGCTGACTCCTTATTGCATATAGTCAAAAGTAACTAATGCAGTTCTATAGAAGAGGACGTGGTAAGCTAGGATACTTTTATGCTGAGTTTACTTTTTCATGACGAGGGAAGGGGGTGGGAGGGCCAAGTTTCAAGAGTCACACTATTGGCAACACTTATACTATCATATGCTAATGTCCACATACATAAGAACAGCTTTAACCTACTTTATTCATATAAATGCTGAAAATCTCTATCTCTACAGGTCACACTGTAGGACACAGAATAAATGAGCATGGAACCAGGCGCACATAAACAGTGCAAAATGAAATGACAGTAGGAGGCAAAACTTAAACTATTTTTAAATTAAATAATCTTTACTTCCTGTTGGGATTCTTATTGGCAAAATTATGCGAAGAGCACCAATATATTGCCTGGTTAAAATGTTTCACTCGACACCCATTACTAACTGGTAAAATGTTTTACACGTAAGGTAAATGCATAAACAGTCATTTTGCAAATATATATTTTTAAAAAGTTTCCATCTGTATTAATGTCCATTTTTGCAGTCAAACCAATTCATAAAAATAAAAGAAAAAGTCCTTGATTAACATTCCAGCTATAACCTATATACAAAGGTTGGCCATTTAATTGGTCGAATATACGGATAAAGCAGTTTTCTGACTTAAACTTCTGAGATGTCAAAACACACACAGCCATGGAAATGTAAAGCTGGGTCAAAAGAGGTAAAAAGCAAAAGTGGCCGTTTGGTTTGATGACCCAATGTGAATTACAGAGGGCATTCTTAAAGAGCTCTTTAATACACAAAGTGCTGCAGGAAGAGAAAACACAAACAACACATACTGAAACACATAATTGGCCGTGACCTTTGCGCAGGGCTCCTGCAGAACTGGGCAGCTCTTCAAAAGAGCGGTTTCAAGGAGAAAGGAAAACAGTGGCATACTCTGTGAGAGAAGCTTCTATTCAGCATCCCTACATGCAGCTGTCCCTCTAGGCCACTTTCTTTGATGTGATAAGAAAATTATTTAAAGATATACGCTGCCTTTTGAAGATAGCTTTCCATGTGTTTTCCATTTAGAGATATTCTTGTTGCTTTCCACAGTGAGTGAAATATTCTGTAACTGTCTGGGTTTCATCATTTCGGGAGTTCAGAGGGGATACTGCGCCTCTAGTGGCGAAAGCTAAAATTGCAATGTTATTTTTTGAGTAGGTCAATAAAATAAATAAAATGAATGAAAGAAATAGGTAAATAATTTTTGTATAAATATTTTTGGGGTAGAATTGTATAACCATGACTAAGCTCAGATCTGTTTAGACTGTATCGTAGAGTTTGTTGTTGTCATTATCAACGTGCATATTTGTTGTCCAATTTTTGTCTTTGGAGTGACTCCCGTCAGCATTTGTAAAGACCCGTCCGCAAAGACCCGCCCCCTTTAATTACTATTGCAATGTCCAACAAGCCATGTCCCACACTGTAAAAAAATATTGATGGTTTAACTTAAAAAAGTAAGTAACCTGGTTGCCTTAAAATTTTAAGTTGATTGAACTGGAAAAAGTGAGTTAATACAATGAAGGAGATTAATTTAACCATCAGAAACTCAAAATGATATGTTATCTGAACTAAATAAATTATTTAAGTTGATTTGACAAAAGAAAAAATGTTGTGATTACTACACTGTAAAAAATATTGTTGGTTTAACTTAAAAAAGTAAGTAACCTGGGTTGCCTTAAAATTTAAAGTTGATTGAACTGGAAAAAGTGAGTTAATACAATGAAGGAGATTAATTTAACCATCAGAAACTCAAAATAATAAGTTATCTCAACTAAATAAATTATTATAAAGTTGATTTGACAAAAGAAAATATGTTGTGATAACAAATCTTGAAAATATTTTTTACAGTGCAGTCATGCCACACAACATGATCTCACACAGTGAAAATACATTGCGGAGCAAAGAGGACACTGACAGCACGCTGACAGACAGAACAGAGCAGTTTCATTTTGATATGAATCAAAGACTCAACTTTCAGATTTGGTCATTTTTGAAAGAAATTGAAACAATAAATACGATTTTGTGTCTCTTTAGGCCGTGTGTCCACCAAAGCGTTTTTAGCAAGCTCTGCTGAAGACGCCGAGCTTTGAGCACTTGAGCGCGTTTTTTCAGCGCAGCGTTTTTTCCGTTGAGACGTTTCGTTGCTATGATACAGAATATCCGCAGCACAGTTTACTAGTAACTGATTTCACAGACAATTTGTTTCATACTAAAATTCGGTTAGCTCTGCCAGTTGATGTCATTGTACAGAAAGAATGTTGTGACAGTTGGTCGGTGTGGTATTTGTCCCGCCCCTCCTCCACTGTGATTGGATGGCTGGGTAAAAAATGACAGTGATGAGCACAGGGTTTTATTCAAAGTTGAACATTTTTCAACTTTCAGCGACCAGTAAAAAACGCTGGGCGCTCTGCGCTTCAGCGTGAAAGAAAAAAAACGCTCAGCGCCTCATTACGCTCATGGCGTTTAAAAAATGCGGCGCTCCCATTTAAAACAATTGAAAATGTACAACAGGCGCGTGGAAAAACGCTTTGGTGGACACACCAAACAGATTGCTGTAGCGCCTTAGTTAAAGCTGCTCGTGAATCGATCATCAATTCCTTATGGTTTATTTAAAGCATCAAATATAAATGGATGAACATCAGAAAGAATGTTGGTTCAACCATGAAAGACGTCAATTCCACCGAGAAAAATCCTTTTACTTTGTCAGACAAAATGGCAGTTTCGGCGGATTATGATTGGTCAGATCGCCTGTCAATCAAACTCCCTGCGAAGGGGGAACTGTGTTCATCAATCTACAGTGACATAATAGTCGCATAAATTCCAATATGACTGCATTGGAAAACAATCCGACTTTTATCTGTTTTAGGCTTTCTTCAAACTGACAACAAAAATCTGATTTTGTTGACTTTTGCGTCACTCTTACCACGACACACAACAATGAAGTCAAAACATGTGACGAAATTGCCGGAATTATTTATACGGTATTCAAATGGTAGAGTATGTCCAACGATTTTGGCCATGACTACAGCATGGAACATCACAAAATATGTACCAGTCTACTCCGACAGTTTTTCTTGTGAGACAGAGGAGTTCTACACTGCGACTCAACATATTTTCTGTAAGCCTCATCAAATACACGGGTATGTCTACATCATTAGCAAAGCAACACATGCAGATAGGTTGGTTGTCTGGACGCACAGACCTTAAAAAAATTGTCCCACTCTTGCTTAGAAAGCAATATCTATGGTCAAATGTCCAACTGATGTTCGATATAATTATCAATTTCAGATTTAATATTTCTCTTGCATATTTCCAGGATTGATTTGCCCTTTTAAAACCCTGTCTGTAAATCTCTAAGTAAAAGTACTTGAATCTAACCTCTTGAATTCTAAATGACTCAAATGGGTACGTACTAAGCTTTTATTGAGGCACTATCCCTGTAGAAAGCTGTGACTGTGCAATATTTTGTACTGTACACTCTAAAAATGCTGGGTGGTTTCAACCCAATTTTGGGTAAAATATGGACATACCCAGCCATTGGGTTAATTTTTTTAATTACATTTTTAACCCAACATTTGGGTTTGTCCATATTTTACCCAAAATTGGGTTGAAACAACCCAGCATTTTTTAGAGTGTAGGTTTATTAGCAGCTGCATTCATTGATTGCCAATCCTAAACATCCCCAGGCCCTAAGCATATATTCCAATATGTTAACTTGGCAAATATTTGTTTTGTTTTTTATAATTATAGCTTTTAAATATGTAAAGTCCATGCAAATTCCTTCCCCATTGCCTTGCAACAATTCTTTTTGAAGACAAACTTGCAAATACTTGTAATACAATGGGACTCAGCCTGCCAGTAATATGGTTATTTTAGTTGTTTTGGAGGGATATTACACATCCTGTTTATTGCACATTTCATGTGCCCTCATTTTTCTGTCATTGATGTCTAGCTTGTTCCCTAGCCCACTATTCTGAATAGCAAAATAAAGACAGAGGCCTATTTAGACTAGAAACAAACCTAAAACTGCCACTGAACACAACATTCACAATTTGACATCATCACCAAACAAAACTCAGCAAAACAGAAAGGAAGTTTGCAGCCGTCATATCTAATTCTGTCGTCCAAATCACTTCTTCGTGGAGATTATACAATTCCATCCTTTTCAATGTGATCTGCACATCCATCCTCGTTAAATAAACTTGATGCATAATGTGAAATAAAGCAAAGCAGGCCCCACATTTTTGCACACAGTATATGCAAAAATACGTATTTAGTGGAACAGCTTGTGATTAGACATTATAATGTAATAAAGTATACGAATGCAGTACGAACATGATCATATGGGCATGATGATGTATAGTGTTAGCAATGGAAACTAAACTGTTACAGTCATGGCATTTTCTCAGCCATTAAACATGAAGGTCAAACTTCATTGCACACACAAACACACAAATAAGATCTTATCAGCTCTTGAGACAGTAATTCAACACTCCAGAGAACACGCTGATTTAAACCCCAAACGGTAAGACCTCTTACAACGCAGTAATCTTTCCCTAAACAAAAACCAAATCACTGATGTTTACAGCCATGTAAGCAGGGCATTACATCACCAGAAGGGACATGCAGCAATATCTACAGATGTGAATATAGTGTGTCTTACAACTATTCAACTCTATTTAACCCTCTGGGCTTCTTCGGTCAAAAATGACCAAAAACTGTTACGTTTTGAAATGTTTAATTTTTTTGCTTGATCGGATCGGGCTGAAACTTGGTGACTTTTGTTGTATTACCTATATGAACACACAAAAAAATCAAGGAGATGATTCTGATTTGTTAAAGGGTCGTAAAAAAAAAAGTCACACTTAGCTTCCTCCCGGTCAAAAATGACCGACATAGGAAATGAATGGGAAATACGAAAAAATAGGAAAACTCAGAGAAACTTTTGGTGGTACAAGCTACAGATCAGCAACTGTGCAGAAAAAAAGTGTACAGCAATGAAGGGGTGACACTCTAGAACATCAAGAGTGCAAATAAGACCACCCCCCCCCCCCACACACACACACACATACACACAAACACACACACATACACAGATAAACTGGCAAGACTGCACCAGCAAATTTGTAGAATATGAAAAATAAAATCAATAAATGAGAAAAAAATCTTGCTCAAATGCGCACTCACACACACACACACACACAGACATGAGAAATCATGTCTAAACCAACAAAAAGAATCAAAAAGTCTTTCTATGTATTTGAATAGGAAGCTATAGGCAGCCTACAGGCTGTACAGGACATTGCACACATGTAACTATTTTTTAAAGCCACTAGGTGGCGCTCTTCTACTTGAATTTTTTTTTATTAGCTGACACTCTATTTTGATGTGAAATGTTGTATTTATTGAAAAAAAATATATATATAAAATAAAAATATGTATATTAATTCTAATGGAAAAAAATAGCTCATAAAAATTATATAATTAATGCAAAGTATCATAAAAAATTCACAAAAATTCTAAATAATAATCATAAAATATTATAGAACAAAAATATATTTGAATGGTTATCCTGGGAAGAAGTAAAGTAAAATTTTAAGGCTTCGTCCGTTTTTGACCGGGAGGAAG
Organism: Pimephales promelas; assembly: GCF_016745375.1. The sequence continues at coordinate 2,603,412 of NW_024121166.1, forward strand.
CTAAGTGTAACCCATTTACGAAGAAGCCCAGAGGGTTAAAAAAATAAAGAAATAAATAACACTGACACATGATGTGACCTTGGATGTTTAAAGTGGACTTCAGCAACAACAACAATAGCAATAATTGTCTAATAAAAGTATTATCTGGTGAAGCGGACTGCCACATAAATTGCCTAAAAAAGGCTGTAAAATGCCCTGGAATGAACACCAGTCCATTTAGTCCATTAATGCCTTTCAGAAGTACTCTTATTAAACTGATTTGAGGTTTTTGTTGGACAGATAACAGACTGCCTGAATGGATGTATTCTAGTCAGAGTGATTTATACTAATGCATCTGAATCAAAACATATTGTCTATTCAAACTCCATTTTGAAATCACTGTCAAATGAGTTCAAGAGGTTTCGCACAGTGAGAAAATCACTGCACGAAGAGCATCATTGTTATGATTGATCGCTTATATAAGTACGCTCAAACACACCGACTGATAATTAGATCAACGGCTTCATCAAAAATGCTGAGATAATTTAATCTGACCCAGTTTGTGTGATTTATTTTTCTAGGTCTTGAACTAAAGATGTATTTTTCAAGTCAATAATCCATCATAAGATGCTTAATCCTGCCCTACGAACACTCAACACACACTGTCCTCTCGGTTTGTCTAACTCTTCGTGATGTGTTAGTTTCGTAGTGAGATTCAACATAAGGAAAATGTAACCAGCGCATAAAGAAAAACTGTGCCCTTGAATGACTAAATTCTGTTGGGCGTTCTGCTGATGTTTGCTTTAATTAGCGCAGCGCCGCCTGGATACCCTCAGGAAAATAATCTTGGCAGGGAAGCGACTGGGTTTGATTCCTGCTCGGTACTGAGATAACCTCTCTCAGTCAGTGAACATATAATATCAGTCAGCTCCCTGCTCTACAGCCCAAATGACCCTGAAACGCTCTGCCGCCCACCCTCTCCTGATACTGTCATCTTCAACTCTATTGCGTAGTGTCTGCTCTACCGCTGAATGAGGTCATCAGACGGATGTGGTCTTGACACATTACAGTTGGTTAGCATAGACAACCTTTTAGACCCTTACTGCTATTCATTCATTGCCCACAGTGTGATAAGTTAGTTATATCAGTTGTTGCTGCCCTAACTCGCCATGTTTCATACTCCTACTGTGTATAACAAAAAAAAAAAAAACATCTATTCTCCAAACCACTTGTGTTGTGTCTTTAGAGTCTCGAGCCGCAAAACAAAACGAAAACAAATATAACTTCCAACAAAGTACAGGGCTGATTTTTTATATTTATTTTTTATTTTTTAAACACACAATAATATTGTATTTGTCACGTTTTCAATGTGTTTTAGTTCAGTTGTGAGATCTTGTCTATATGCACTAATCTGCATATATTTTCAGAAGAGAAATCTGAATATTGGATAAAGCCAATTTTGTTGATATGTTAGTCATAGGTTTTTACAGAGGGGATTTTGGATATCTCTTTTTATCACTATAAAAAGTTAATTTTCGCCGCGTTTTTAGGAAACTGGAACAACTGGAAAGTGTGGTGTATTTAAAGTGCTGTTCAATTTGAGATTTCTGGCTCAGAGTATGAGAAAAAACCCATTTTGAGAAAATGGCCTTTAAAGGGATACTCCACTTTTTTTTAGAAATAGGCTCATTTTACAAATCCCCCAAAGTTAAACAGTCGAGTTTTAGCGTTTTCGAATGCATTCAGCCAATTTTCTGATATTTAGAAGAAATATCAGTAACTAGACAGTATATGGTCTCATTGACTTGCATAGTAGGAAAAAATATACTGAAATATCAGAAAATCGGCTAAATGGATTCGAAAACGGTAAAACTCGACTGTTTAACTCTGGGGGAGTTGTAAAATGAGCCTATTTCCAAAAAAGTGGAGTATCCCTTTAAAGAATTGACATCAGCCAATGAGATTTTGAGTTAAATGCCCCATTGTACTTTCACGATTGGTTGCTGATAAAAAAGGAAATGAACAAATTTGGATCCAACAACATTGTACAGGAGAGAGAGAGCTTTCCAGCATCATGACGGGGTGCAGACAGCAATCGTGGAGCAATCGCGCCAACTTTTGTTGAATTTAGGAGAAATCTACAGGTGCAAATTGACAAAGTGTAGTAAAATAAAGATCTAAATGTGTATTTTGACTTTTTTTCACCACAAGTCTGAAGGAAGAAATGTTATTGAAGACAAATAGCCCAAAAATTACAAAATTGACCAGTAAAAAGAAAACAATGTTTTTGCCTGCCGTGTCTCCCCTCAGGAATGAATGCACAAACCAATGCTGGGCAATGCACCAAAAAAATACAGCACCATCATTCATTAAACATCATAAATTGCATCTATATTTCTGCCCTAAAACAATTTAAGAACTTGCAGACACAATCAACTGCTCTATATACAGTATGTACGTTACATTGACAGCACCATTTAGCTGACTTTATTCACTCTATGCATTCAGAGCACCTGCGTCGGGTTCACTTGTGTCTGTGGCATTTCGGTAATATTATACCCAAAGAAAAAAGATGTTTCGGACTATTGATGCGACATTTAAAGCCAGCTGCCACTGAAATTCTCTGGACTGAGGCTATTACCCAGAGGGCCTCACCAGTCAGCTCTGAAAGCATCATGTTTCTGGAGCTTTAAAGAACCCTTCACATTGAATTAGGCCAGGTAGGGTACGCGCCAGACCGTGGCAGGGCCTGTTTTCCAAAAGGAACATACTTACTTATTCTGTATTTCATTTTTTTCCCCTTTAGTTGACCTCTGACCTCAGCTGTGACAGCTTTTTTCACGAATGCTACTAGGCAGCAAGCAACTGTGTTTATTTTTCTTCTACAACTATGACAGTAAATCTATCAATCTCTATGCCACCAAGTATGAGTTATAACTAATGAATGACTAAGGCAAAATAACAACTAGAAACAGCTGTGGAAGGATATTAACAATCTGGGGATGGATTGGGCGGTACCGCCCCCAAAATGGCATACTAATGGCATACAAATGTTTAATTATCTTAAAAACTATTAATGATAGAGAGGTGAGGTCTTTTTTGAAGACAATGGTATACGGTGTACTCACTTCTTTGTTGTACAACTGAGTATAAGGCCAATGAAATTTATGTTGTTAAGAATATTATATATATATATATATATATATATTATAGCATTATTATCTTATTGTTTTAGCACTTAATGATGGCAAACAGTAAAAGATTTACCTCAGAAAAAGCTCTAGAACAATTACTGCAAGTGAAGAGGAGAAATCCGATCGGATGATGAAGTATTTTACTTTTGATTAAACAATTACAAATGTCTGTCAAGCAAAGGGGTTGAACAATATATTTTTTGTTCAAAAACGGTTCACTATTGTTGTGTGAGGTGTGATTTTCAGGAATAAATAACAAAAATGAAATTTTCATTTTTGAAATGATCTAGTTTATTGTACATTTATTGTATATGTTTCACTCATACTTTCTTTATAAGCACATTACATGCTAGCTTAGGGTCTTCTGAATCTATAGATACCAAACACATGGTGTTCCATCTCCATATGGTTTATAAGCCCAAATGTAAAAATAGAGAAAACTGACCAAAAGGGGCTTAGTCCCCAAAGGGTTAAATAACAGAAATATGAAAATGCAGTTTGAGTTGAATATAATACATGCCTGTTCTGTGACATGCAAATATAAAAGATGGAAACCATTAAGTTAGAATATGAGCTGAGGAGCTAATATTTTGTTTTATTAACTTATATATTTCTATTTTAATGAAAAAGTCAACTCTAACAGCATATCCTTGTCTTTTTGTCCATTATATTGCCACTCAAAAACAACATCATACCTCACATCACATCTAAATTGAATTATGTGTGGAGAGCTTGGTGTGCCTTACAACTTGATTATGTAAACACATCATATCCAGATGATTAGTCAATAGAAAGCAGTGCTTGACATGGATGTGTTTTGAATCACAGATCTGTCATTTTTGGATATGAAGTAATAACTGAGGAGAAAAACATTCAGGTAGACCTAGTTCTGATTTGTTTTCTAATCTTTATGTAGTCAATATCCGTTACAGTACATGGTTTACATAGTAATGGCTCCTGGATTTTGTAATGTATGAAGCTTATATGACATTGGGCATATAAAGAACTACTTGAAATCCGAGCTGAAAGTCCAGAATCTGACTCCAAACCATCATGGCGTTTTTTTCTAAACTCTAAAAAATAAATGTTTTCTATTTGAATATATTTTAAATGTAATTTATTCCTGTGATGTCAAAAGCTGAATTTTAAGCATCATCCCTCCAGTCTTCAGTGTCACATGATCTTTCAGAAATCATTCTAAAATATTGTTTTGCTGCTCAAGAAACATTATTATCAATGTTGAAAATGGTGATACTTAATATTGTGGTGAAAACCGTGATACGGGTGTAACCACTTCAACCAGGTCCCACTCGACCCGCTCCGAGCGGGCCTCGAACCCGGGTCTCCAGCATGAGAGTCGGGCGCTCTAACAAGGAGGCTAAAGACACAGCTTACACAGGTTTACTTACACAGGGTTAATTGATGAATAAAAATATGATAATAATTATAAATGTGCATTGTTGTTGAAAAAATGCTGTTTGCCTCAATCAAACCTAAATGTCTCAAAGAATGTTGATAAAGATTCCTCTCTCAGAGTCTCATCAAGTTACGGCATGACAGCTGCCAACATCAACATCTCTACTGCTTTTTCATGTGAAATTCCATATCTAGTAAAATATTAAAGGGGCAGTTCACCCAAAAATGAAAATAAACTTATCTCATTCCAAAGCCACATGACTTTCCTTCCTCCACAGATCACAAAAGGCAATATTTAGAAGTTGATATTTTCCATACATTGACCAGGCACCATAAAAGTGATTCCTACAATGAACTAATTCCATGCGTTTTGGAAGCTTTGTTTGAGGAAAAGTCCTAAATGTAAATTATTCACACACTGGTAATCACTGCAGCTCTCAAATCTAATTCACAAAAAAATGAGCCTAAGGGGAAGACTTTCTATAAATAACAACAAATCTAAATTTCAGTTTGCTTGGCGTCAGAACACTATCTAGTGCACAAGTCAAATGACCTGCTTTAAAGAAACATTTATTTTGCTTTATGCTGCTTGACATTCTGTGTTCACTCTTCATAAAAGAAGCAGTGCGTAACATCTTCTCTTGTGCTCAAAGGAAGAAAGTAAGCCATGTTTTTGCAGGCTTGTGAGTAAATGATGACAGAATGGTGGCTGCATTATTCCTTGAACTCCTCCCCTGCTGTGTGATTTGAAGTGTACCTCTATCTGAGAAGTGTAGAAAGGCTGGAGATGCTCATGAAGGCTCCACTGGCAGCGTTAGCTCGGAGTATAGCTGTAGACTCGGGCTGCTACATGTGGACAGGCTGGCAGAGAGCAAAGACTCGAGGCATCGGCCCGGGAACATGAGAGTATCTGCCGCTCAGAGCCACGGCTGTCAGCGTTGCCGATTTTGGAGCTCCATCCACCTGTGAAAGGAGAAAGGGAGGAGGGACATTTACACGAGACACAAAACATGTCTGTCTGGATTTTTCGCCTCTCGAGACAAGAAGGCCAATGCATTTCCAGGACAAAAGCAAGAGCTAGACACCTCCTTTTTTTTCCGACTCGGAAAACAAATGGAACGAAAAGAAAATGGAATGCGGCAAGAGCGAGGACATTAATAACGACCCAGAAGTGTCACGCTGTTTGAACGTTCCTACCATCACTCTTGATAATAGCTGCCATACGCAATATATTTAGCTCCATTCTCTTTGAAAACAAATCCTTGTTATTATTTCAAGTGTTTCTTTTACAGTTGTCTGCCTCTTGCATTGCTGGTGGTTGTATCTGTCCCTCTGGACAGTTGGCACAATTACAGTTTGTTCTGTTGTATTCTCTAAATTCATGCCACTGCACAAACAAATGATGCATAAACCAGCACTTTTTTTTTTCTCTCTGTCGATTGCACCATTTTAATTACTTCTTTCAGGGTGAACTGAGTGTAGGTGTAATGTAAAATTTCCACAATGAGCTTGTGTTTGATGAGTAAATCTCACAAAATGTCATATTTTAGGACCATTAGCATTGTGACGGGGTTTTCATGATCATTAATCTGATGACTCCAATTGAACTACAGTACATAATGCAATAGCTGAAATGAAATAATGCCACAAAGCAAGTAAAAGATAATAAAAGATTTTTTTTTGAGGGATTCTGTTGGTTGAAGTGTGTATCATAAACCCTTTCCCCACACACCCCATTTTGGCAAGTGCACTGTAAAAAAATATTTTCAAGATTTGTTCTTTTGTCAAATCAACTTTATAATAATTTATTTAGTTGAGATAACTTATTATTTTGAGTTTCTGATGATTAAATTAATCTCATTCATTGTATTAACTCACTTTTGCCAGTTCAATCAACTTAAAATTTTAAGGCAACCCAGGATACTTACTTTTTTAAGTTAAACAAACAATATTTTTTTACAGTGTAGTAATCACAACGTTTTTTTCTTTTGTCAAATCAACTTAAATAATTTATTTAGTTCAGATAACATATAATTTTGAGTTTTTGATGATTAAATTAATCTCCTTCATTGTATTAACTCACTTTTTCCAAATCAATGAACTTAAAATTTTAAGGCAACCAGGTTACTTACTTTTTTAAGTTAAACCAACAATATTTTTTACAGTGTGGGGCATAAATGACATACCCAAAATAAAAATAAAAAGTTTAAATCTCATAAGTCATTCTGAATAGACACATAACCACATGAAAAGTGCGTCATTAATAACTCACCAGTCTTCCTTTCTGGACTGGACAATGGTACATATGTTTTCAAAGCGGACTAAATCTAAAATATCTTAAACTGTGTTCCGAAGATGAACGGAGGTCTTACGGGCTTAGAACGACATGTCATTAATGACATACTTTTCCTTTTTGGGTGATCTAACACTTTAAAACTTACTATGGAGATATGTGAACCCAGTCACCCAGCCCTGAAACGTCAGGGTAAAGCGCACAGGCTCACAACTGAAGGAATACATATGCTTACAAATCAAATGCTTTGGTAAAGTCACACAAATTAAACACTGAAGTTTATAATTACTATGTTGTTGTTGTTTTTTTACAGTGGGTCATAATATATCCTATCTTTTAGTTTGTCAGTGCGTTTTGTGGTGTTAGGAATTGTTTTTCTGCGCATTTCCGCACTAACTCAAAATGTGCGTACACCACCTCCTGAGCTGGCGTAGGGTTTGAGCGTGCCGTACGCCAACGTCCATACTGATAAATCTTAAAGTCACCGTGGTTTTGGGTGTAGGCTGGAAATTTGGTGTCGCACTTTGGATAAATGAGGTCCGTACGCCTTATTCACGGCAGCGCCATCTTTGATTTTTAATGAGAATGAAAGCGAGGCTGTGAGGGATAGACTTGCATCTCTTCAATGGGCTGTACTGTTATTTAATGTGTTTCCGGATTGTTCTGCTCATGAAACACTGGAAAAAATATCTTTCAAAGAAATGTCAGTTGACAAAAAAACTCCCGACAATGTAAGCTGTGGAAAATTGTAAGTAATCTAGCCGCTTTATTCAGCTTTTTACAGCGGATGCCATTGGAAACACGTTAAGTCTATCCCTCACAGCCTCACTTTCATTCAGTACCTGTCATGGCGCTGCTCTGAATAAGGTCTATTGTAATTACTATAATAAAAACATAGTATGTACTTGGGGAACGGGACTGTAAAATCAAGTGCCTCACGATCATATTGCATAATCTAAAATGTGTGCCATCATTGATCTTGCACATGCAAAATATGTATATGCCTCCTGCAAGAGGAATATGTGGTGACTCCAAAGTTGACAGGGCAGAAGCTCAGCTTAACAATGCAATATCCTCTCATCACACCGGCTTTAGATCACAGAGCTCCCCCTCCCTATATCGAGTATGACACAGGGTGCAGATTAGTGTCTATGTACATGGCCGTTCTCTCCTCAGTGCATCGTCAGAATGAGCCCAGCTGCCTGGGGAGAACAGGCGTTTCTTTATCAAGACTCTGACTCACTTTTGGCCTGTCCTCAGTGACTCTGTGTTATCCGCCTGCTCTGTTGAGCCCCAGAGTGAGGTTAAAAAGACAGAAGAGCAAAGAGCTGTATCCAATATTCCAGTGGGGTGTCACGGCACCCTCTGGTTGTTCCATTACCCACCGCAGCACATATGTATTAATGGCTGCTGTAGATTTTTTTAAAAAAAAAAAATTTCTGTTAGTTCCTCTCTTTTGCTTTGAAGTGATAGTTTATTTCACAAAAACCCTGGCATCTTAGGCTGAGAACACACTGTGCAGTTTTTACCACAATTTGGCCAACTGGGACACATTTCAGGATTTCTTTCATCATAGACTAGAGCAAGTTTCGTGTGTAGGCATCGCACATTCATTTTGATGGCCATATTAACAGGGAACAACATTCACATTGCCTGCATACGTGATGCTGTGGAACAGAAACATTGATGCAACAAATGAAGAGTTCAGATGCAAAAGCCTCTAAGTGCCATTCGAAATTTTCTTCTAGAATGATCATTTTTATCAAGCTTGTATATTTAAGTTCAATGATTTCACTTAAATGGCAATGATAATTACCTATTAATTGTTATTTAAGTGAAATTACTGAACTTAAATATACAAGTTTGACAAAAATCATCATTAAAGAAGAAAATTTCAAATGGCATTTAGAGGCTTTTGCATCTGAACTCTTCAAGTACACTTTCGGCTATTTTTCGAGTCTATTTTCACCACACATATTAACTAAGCACTAAACTTAACAGAAAATACATTGGCAATGCATTATAATCCAGTTTACAGGGCTCTAAAGTGTCACGCATTGAGAGTGACTCACTCATTTCGGTCTTTTGCCACACATTGTATTTCTCACACGTAAAAAAAAATAAATATTTATAATATATTTAATATGCCTGGGTTCTTAGTCGAGCCTGTCCAATCAAAAAAAAGAAAAGAAAGGGGCTGCACAATAGCCAATCAGAAAAGAGCACTACTGTATCTGGGTAAGATTTAACGCATCAACCAATGACAAAAACAAGCATATCCTAGGATTGTTCACGTGATTCTTCAACAACATCTTCTGAAAGTTCAGTTTACCCACAGAGGAAAGCTTCTCAGAAGTCAAGATCTCCTGTTTTGATGTTGCACACAAATTCACAACTTGTTTGACACAAACAATGACAACTTGACTGCTGTTCGAGAATGATTCCCAGATAATTAGTATCAGTTTTTCATGAGTGTCTGTAACTTAGCCAACAGTTTTACAGCCTGTTCACTGACAACACCTGCTCAGAACAAGTAGTCTAGGCCTAGTCATATTTCCTCATCACACGATAGCTGACATATTGTCACATTATAAACATCTCTCTCCAAATAGGCTTAATAATTTTATTAGCACTAACTAAATTAAAGTGCATTGCATAGTTGATGTTATAGTTGACTTTTAAAATCATGTCATTTTATAATTATATCCTGGCCATGGATGCATTTATATGCATTTATAAATTCATGCATTTATAAATTCATATATATCTGGACTTGCATTAATGCCTGGTCACTTTATCGCTCTAGCACTTTAATACTGGACTCAATACTTACACTTTTTGATGGTCTTTTTTTCTTTTGTTGATATTTTGACTATTATTGTTATTATTGTTATTTTGTTCTTTGTACTGTCTTCTTTTTATTCTCCTTCTCTTTTCTTGCTAAAACTGCTGCTGGAATTTTCAATTTCCTTTTGGGAGTCATCCCTAAGGATTAATAAAGATAAGTCTAAGTCTAAGTCTAAGTCTAATTTATCATTGCATCTTTCTTTCAAAGATGTTCTCATCCGCCCTGAGAGAAAAGCCCCCTAAAAAGACCAGGTTAGACGATGCTAGCCCAGAGAGGGTGGCGAAAAGGGTTGGTCCATTATATATATTCAGTTTATTTGCCAGGCCCATTAGATAAAGGAGTCCAAAAAGGCAACAAACACTTAGAATAAACAACACTATTCATAATCTATCTCACTCACACACACATGTGGAAATTGAATAAATTATTAATAACAACATAAACACTAATAATAATAATGACACACCCCCATTTCCACAACCTGCCAACCTGGGTGGATGGATGGATGGATGGATGGAAAGAATGATGGATGGACTGTTTTCCAATATGAGAAAGACTGTTCATTTTAAATGTGTTAATCTGCTTAATGTTAATTTTATCAACATGCAGTGCTTATAAATGGCCTCAAAGCTAAGAGACACAGACTAAATTCCGATTTAGATTTCACGGAGTCTCTTAGCTGCGTTCAACCCACTCGATGATGCTAAATCTAACATGCTGGAACATGTGCTCACGCCCAACCGGCATAGTCTGGAAATCGCACGAACACTCTCAGTGGGGGTTGCCGTACGACTGAACGTGGGCTCAGTTTGTGATTTCAGATGCCAAACTGCTTTGATTCGAGGAGACTGCGCTTAACTCGGCATCCGATATGCATCCAGGCACACGCCATTTACATCTCTCTCTTTATGAAATGAGAGAAAATATATAATTGAGAGGATCCATCCTCTAACGATAGGGAGCAGCAGTAATTGGCGAGTAAATACGGCACTCAAGCCTCTCGAAGGAAATAAAAGTGGGAGCACACCAAGCCAAACAGAGAGTGCATTAAGCTGGGATAATGATCCCAGCTTGACTTAGATATTCCGGCTTTATCGTTCCCACCCACACTTCGGGCCTCGGCTGAGCTGCTCCGCTGTGACTCGCGCGTGGAGTTCGGTTTTTCTCTAAGTGTTCCGTGGAGACGTGGTCCTCCCTCTAAACTAGTCCATTAGAGGCTGGGTCAATACCACACAGTGGGTGAGGATGAAGGGGTGTGAACGTACTTCTGCTTGTGTCATTTCAGAGAGTTTCTGGATGTGTGTCCCGATGTCAGTGCACTGCCTTTAAAAGCAATCACAAGTGCGGCTGACATATTGCACAAGAAAATTTGTATTGAAAAGATAGATGTCGGTTTTCAGCTTACAAGGGGGTACTTTGGGGGAATGAATCAGGATATTCAGGATATTCAACTACAAAAAAAAATGCTGGACAAGATTTGATTTTTCAATAAGGAATTGATTGGATGGTGAAAAGTGGGTGTTGCACCCTTAAAAATAAGGTTTAATCTGTTGCTCATTCAAGAACCTTTTACTGCAGAAAATGTACCACTGTTATGCTATTTTAAAGGTTCCTAATTCTGTTATGGATGTCTCCTAAAATAGATTTACATGTACACTGTTACAGTCACCAACTAGAGTGAAAATTAATCCGGGGTGCGTTTTCCGAAAGCATCGTTAGCCGACTATGGTCGCAAATTCCGTCGTTATCAGCATAGTTCAACGAGTCGGTGTTTCCCGAAACCATCGTTCTAACAAACATTCGCAAATATCATTGCAAAGTTGTGTGGTTTGATCGACAGCTCTTGACCTGTGGTAAGAGGAATAGTTTCTATATTGACATTTGGATGTAATAAATTCTTATCTTGAGCAAAACAAGCAAGCTGACATTCAGTACAACTGGTGCCTTTTATTTAGAATACATACAAATGTAATTTACGTCTTTCAATTTGTCAAAAGATTTAAAGTACCGCGTTGGAAGAGTGCGCATGTGCGAACGTGCTCTACTATGTAAGAACGAGCCAAATATTGAGTCAGGTAATAAAGCAAAATAACTGAGAACAATGTGAAATAGTCCTCAGATGACATGTCTGTAATTTATATGAACAAATCTAGCGTTAATTGGATCTCAAACAGTTTCATTAAAAGTAGTTATTACTCCACCACGTGCGAAACCAATGTGGTTGAACGATACTTTGCGAAAATGGGTTTCGGGAAACAGTCGTGACTAGCTTACGAGTTGAAATTTGCGATTTACATCGTTGTACGGGAAACGCACCCGTGATTGATGAATCCGAACAGGGTTGATGTGCGCATTTATATGTCATAAGCTTTCAAATCGTAATTGATTTTTTGACATGCGCACACTGCACAAATATGCCGTCTTTTGTGCATAACTATTCCCCATTATTGGTTCTTTTTTGTTTTAAACAACAGATTTAATATTTATCCAACTCTGGTCATGATTTGAAGACAATGAGCATACCTGCGCCCAAAACCAGTCTGTGAGAGTCTGAAACAAGGACTGGTTCGGTTTTCAGTCCGATCAAGTGTTAACATGTTCTCTCGATCAGATTGCAAAAGGAATAAACAACCATTTCAAGTCAATCGCGGTTCGATTAAGATCTTTACATGAAGGTTTTTTAGTCTGATTAAATTGTCATTCTGATTATAAGGGTCCATGCTAGTGTCTGGTAAAAAGGATGGGAAAAGACTGGAATTACTGACGACTCATTTCAGGTAGGGCTGGGCAAAAAAATCGATTTTTCGATTAATCGTTTTTTAAAATGTGTTCGATTCAAAATCGATTCTCAACGGCCGGAATCGATTTTTTTTCCATATAAAGGGCTCGCGGACGCGGTGCTGCATCTTCTCGTCTCTCTGCACTAGGCAAGCGCCAAGCGCTGCAGCTGTCGATACACACACGCCTTCAGGAGTCGGGACATGACGGAATATTCACTTAAACATCGGGCCAGCATTGCATCGTAACCTATGATCGTAACGTTTATCATTTTCACGTCTTTTTGAGTTTTACAAGCAATGTTAAACCATCCCGTGCTCGCGCACTCTCAGAGATGTCTTTCACTGCGTGCACAGTAACGTTACAGCCTAAATCTGCCTCACAAACAGCTCGCCAGAAACAAAAGTTTTATCCCTGGATTACATCACTTTAACAGTTAAAACACGCGACATTATGTCAAAATTCTGGTCTTGGTGAGTAACCTCGTAAAGACAGTCGGTAATGTCTTAAATTAGCATTAAACGTGTGTGACAGAAAGTTAATGAAACAGTAATGGATTCGCGCACTAGTTCTTAAAGTGAACGCAGCCATTTGTGTCAGTCATTAATTCTGTTGTCATAACAACAGAATATAGTATTAATTGTAAGCAATCAGAATTAAAAGCCTTTGTATTTAATTCAGTCTGGACTAAAAAGACTATCCAGTGTTATTTTACATTGGATTACTTTATTCAGTTTCTGTAGTATTTCTGACATACCCAAAAAACTACCCCAAAATGTCTCTTAATGTGTGTCTTTATTCTATTGTATTTATTTGTGCTACTTTTTCAATATAATTCAAAGATTGAAATCAAGCTTCCATACATAAACTCTTAAAACAAAAACAAAAAACAAAAATAAACAAAAAAATTACATTACCATTTAGGTAAGATCAATGTAAAAAAAGTCTAAATATTTATATATTTATTTATCTATATCTATCTTAAACATAAAATAACATGATACTGTTTGATCAAGCTGTGCGACTGTTCTGACTTTTTTTGCATATTGCATCAAAATCCTGTTTATTCTTTGTATGCATTTAGTGTACCTAAAATAAAAAGAGTTTTATATACAGGTTTATGGCTCTTAATTTCTTTGTATTAATTAACCACTAGTAAACTTATGTCCACTGTTCTTTTTTATAAATATAGGATTTGTATTACATCTTCATTATAGTCAAATCGAGAATCAAATCAGGAATCGAGAATCGAAATCGAAAATTGAATCGAGAATCGGAATCGAATCGAACTGAGAGCTTGTGAATCGAAATCGAATCGAAATTGAAATGTGAATCGATACCCAGCCCTAATTTCAGGTAGTTCAGAGTTGAACTTTGAAGACGTTTAACATTCACAAACAGCTATTTCACACAAGAAAGGTAATATCAGAATAAGCATAATAGGGTCACTTTAAAATGTTCTTTACAGAAGGACAAAACATATATATATATATATATATATTAAGAACTGTTCACAGAAAGGTTCTTTGGGGAACGCCAGAGCCATTAAAAAACAGAGTTACGGCACTTGCAACCAATAGTTCCAAACACTGAATAGCTCCAGCATTGAAATGAAAACAGCCAGTGTGGATGGTTACATGGCAACAGTTTTGCAAATAAAAAAGCTGTTCTTAAAAATATGTTGCGTATTCATCCAGTCAGTGTTTCTGACCTCTTCTTTTACAATGCGAAATCTCAAAACCGGAATGCTCAGGATTAATTACTAGCCCATGGTAATGAGTATGAATAACCATTCATGAACCAACCTATTAGCAAAGACTTCTTAATACAGTTCATAGAATACAATATATATTCCTTCAGACCTCTAATGCGAGGGTTCAGAGTCAGACCACACAACATCAGCCCGAATTGGGCATGATCTGTTTGACATCAGATGTCATGGTGATTTGTAAATGACAACAGGCATCAGGACACAAGAATAGATCTGTTCATCTCATATAGTGAGTCATAATGGACGACAAACAACTCCATCGCTTTACGACACAACATAAATGCCCCCTATACCCTTAAATAGGGTACTATTTGAGGGGACAGCCATTTGTAGTGGTGTCCGAAACCATAGTGGACGTTATCGAGTGCACTCATTCAATCCCATAATGCACCACAATAATGAGTGTGCAACCGATGGATGCTCAATGGCTAGAGAATACCCAGAGTCATTCATCCATTCATTTTCCAAACTGCTGGTCCAATGTGGCTACAGCGTAATACTATCCAGATATATATATTCAGTTTAAATTGATTAATAGTTAATTAATTAAGGTTTATACATGCTAGTTTCCATGACAGAGTTCAATAAGTTTCAAATGATTATTAAACAGCAAGCACAAAATATACAAAAGCGTCATCCCTTCTGGAGCACTCAGTGTCCGAATTAGCATTATGCTAGTAGGCCTACTGGAATTAGCATTAGGCTAATACAACTATTGTTTGTTTATGCTCTGCTCTTGTGAAGCCAGTCACTAGTTCCCCCTTCATGATGACATCATGCACATCATTAAAGACAGCTAGCGATGATTGATTGGGAAGCAATGTGTAACATGTTTTTCTTGCCCACGACACAACAATAATTTAGGAGTCAAAATCATATAATCGTACCTATCGTAACAGACACAAATATTGTCTGAACCTGGCATAAAAAGCCAAAGTGGACAGATCATGTGTGAATAGCTTGACAAAGCAGTATTTACAAGGGTAAATCTGTTTTGCTATGCAGTGCTCTGTTGCACATTTTAAAGCAATTCTTTTCATAAACTGCCACAATAAATGTAGTGCTCTTGACAAAGCACATGATCTCGGCTTAAAAGTTCTGCACTAACTTGTACAGCAATTCCGTCAAATAGGTCACACTAAAAGCTCATAATGAACAGCACAGCATTTGAAAAGTCCATTCTTTCTCATTTATTTTGGTTCCAGGCAGCAGATGGGCTGTGGTTGATAACCAGTAGATGTAGGCTGCCTGTAATAGGCATAAAGTTGCTCAGATAAAAGAGTCCGCTTTATGAAAGAGAGGCTTTAATGGCATTTAAGCAGAGGAGGGGAAAGACTTCCGGTTTAAGAAGCTTTTCTTAATAACCTGTGGAAGATTGAGCTAGATTTTGTAAATGGGACGACCAAAAACGAATCCATAAATGTGATAATAATCAATGATGGAAATTACAGATTAGTGGGGTCTTATGAATTAGAAGGGACAAATAGAGTGTACGAGATACTCATAGTTCAAAATCTAATATTTTATTTATGTACCAGTCACAATCCTAATCTGGTTTGGCCATGCTTTGACCACATTTCAAGAGTGCTATTATTTAGTTTAACAGCTCTGGGATGTTTAGCACTCCAAATGTGGATAATTTTGAAGGAAATTGGTAACCAAACCAAACCAGTTGATGGGTCCCATTGACTTCAATAGTATGGAAACAAATACTATGGAAGTCAATAGGGCTCATCACATGGTTGGTTACTGACATTCTTCAAAATATCTTCTTTTGTGTTCAGTAAAAGAAAGAAATTTATAGAGATTTGGAACAATCTGAGTTTTGTTCATCCATTTTTTTGGGGTGAACTATCCCTTTAAGCAGCAAATTACATCCTTGTACAGGAAACTCATCCCAAAATGACAGACTGGGAAGTAAAAATTATGGAGAAAAAAGTGTGTTTAAAAAAAAAAAAATCAAGCCTTAAAGCCTATTCTAGTTAACCCCAAACACAAAATCAAGACCTCTTTAAACATTGTCAGTAATTACCCAGGTAGAAAAAAAACCCTGACCTCGTATGTCTTGAAATACACAGCAGAATGATTACTAAATATTAGTAAGATTTCATGTGTTCGGTGTATATTTTGTCTTTTTGTAACCTCGGAGGAGGCAGTTTCTCCCTCTAATTGAGCATCTGCCTTCCTCCAAGTCTATCCGAGCCCAAAGTCCCTCTCCGCACAGATAATCATTTGCGCTATATTTAGCTGGAGTTGTGCCTGCCTGCCCGTGTCGCCTTATCCCTGGGCACACGGTTATTGTGAAACTTGTTTCGTAAAAACAGTACCACCAGAGGAAAAATAAACAAGTCCTTCAGCAGTGTAGGGATTTTGACTAAGGGCAACATGCCAGCAGGTGGTCATGTTTCGCAAATCTTAGGGATAATCGGTGCGAGGCAACCTCAGCTCACCACCAGGGGCTTACCGCATGACACAAAGAATATGTGCATCGAAATATTAAAAAACAACAACAATGCCACCAGCATCTGTGTCCCAATTCACTAAGCACACAGTGCCAAAGGCTCTGTTTCTCTGCACCACAATCAAGAACTTTTTTCAGAACAGATAGCACAATCTCCCAGAATGCATTTCCCCCCCTAACTCAAAATGCATTCAAAACAAACACAAAAGCGACTTGGGGACTCCAAAACATTTTACAGCATGCTTTTAGGAAACAAAACATGTTTTATTATTGATCATCTTTGCAGTCTTCCACTCAAAGGCACCATTTTGCAGATTTTCCACTATATTTAACTGATTGGGTAACTCTTTTATTCTAGTTATGGTTGTTTGTTAGACCTATTGTAAATTCAAGACCATGATGAGTATAGTGAAACGAAATGAAACGGAAAGACTATGGTTCGAGATGCTGGGATAGGCTCCGGTATCTCAGTGATCCGACATAGGGCAAGCGTTTTGGAGAACAAATACAACAAAAAGTAACGTAGCGTAATGTAACACATAATATAACATAACAAAGTCACTTAAAGTATAATTGAAGAGTTCAGATGCAAAAGCCTCTAAATGCCATTTGAAATTTTCTTCTTTAATGATGATTTTTATCAAACTTGTATATTTAACTTCAGTAATTTCACTTAAATGACAATAATAGGTAATCATCATTGCCATTTAAGTGAAATCACTGAACTTAAATATACAAGCTTGATAAAAATGATCATTAAAGAAGAAAATTTCAAATGGCACTTAGAGGCTTTTGCATCTGAACTCTTCAATTATAAAATATCCATATAAAAAAAATTATAAATAAATAAAAAATTGCTCGAACCGATTACCATTATTAATGCTGGAGCCAAACATAAAACACGGTATCTGTTCAAAAAAAAAAAAAAAAAATGAAAACATTGAGTTTCTAATCCCTGCTTTTAAGAGTCTATCGAGCACTGTAAATTGCAAAATATAATATTTTGCAGAGGGTTGATTGGTCAAAAAAGTGTCAGGCTTCCCACACACTATCTATATCCTCAGCTCTCCATCCGTTCCAGTCAAATCAGAAACAAAATGTATATATATAATATATCATTCAAATTTACCATCGGATGAGCAGTCGTTCACCCAACAATTCTGTCATCATTTACTCTCCCTCAAATTGTTCCAAACCTGTATGAACACAAAGAATACATTTTGAAGAATGCCAGTAAAAGTTGATGTACCCCATTGACTTCCATAGTATTTTATTTTCCTCGTGTGGAAGTCAATGGGTTACATACATCAACTGTTTGACTTTTTTAGAGTGACACAAATATGTGTATTTTTGTCTTTTGCTGTTTCTGTGCTGTTTTAGTCAGCAGAAAAATAATAAATGTAAAAAAAAAGAATAGACTCAAAAAGGCCTCCATAATGATAAACAGAGAAGAGAGCACAACATTCATGAAACTGCGAAATCTTTCAAACATCTACCTTTAAAGTGCACATCTTATAAAGAAAAATGCAACTCTGTGTATTGTTTATGCTGCATAATAAAATATGTGGCAAGTACCGCCATATCTCTTTATGCAAAACTTCTCCATACAGAGCCAAGGCAAAAGGACAGTGCTCAATGAGCGTCAATGTTTGGAACTCAGTGTAGACTTAGTGTTAAGACGCGATGTGAGCCGTCATGCTAATGGAGGCTAAGAGGTACCTTGAGACGGGACCCCCCAGCAAGCCTCCTCATCATGACCGTGAGGAGACCACAACACACGCCTAATGGGCTCTCCTATTAGAATCCATCATTCACAAATCCCTTTGTCACGTACCACTGTAGCGCTGCTCATTCGCATAGAGATCCAAGATGAGTGCTTAAAGGGGCTGACATCAACATGTTCATGCTAATGAGGCAGCATGTGGCCACACAGAAGACGTCTGTGTGATAATGGTTAAATAGTCACTTGAGAAGTCCATAATAGTGTAATACTGCAGAGATGGGGTTGAAAAATCCACAAAATTATACTCTTCATGCTGGAAAGCACTCAGATCTCGTGTTGGTTGCGGCTTAATGAAGAAAAGGAAAGAGACAGAAATATGATCATTGGTCTATGGGACATAAAGCATGCCTGCTTGGAGTGTCAGACTCGTTTGCACATAAGACGGAAAGCACTTTCTGGAAAAATGCACGCACTGATCTGAAGTAAATGACAGAATGGATGTATAGACAAATCAATGAATGAATGAAAGAACAAATGACAGAATGAATGAAAATTAAAATCCCCATACTAACTATACAAGCTTTGCCCTAAATAAATACGTAAAATGCTTATAAGCCAAGCATTTTTGCACTTAAAAAAGTACAAAAACAATAACATATAAATACTTATTTATTTTTAAATAATATGCAAACAAACAAATGCATAAATGCATGTC
Source organism: Pimephales promelas (assembly GCF_016745375.1). The sequence continues at coordinate 2,622,590 of NW_024121166.1, forward strand.
AACCCATATACAAACTACAGTAACTAGCTATTTTGCACAGTAAATAAATAAATGAACGGAATTAAAAAGTCCCATACAAAGTACCTTTGCTACCACACTTTTTTTGCGCCACATAGCCTACATAAACAAAAAACAAACAAACGAATTTGCAGCAACTAGTAGTTTGAAGAGAAATTGGCGTGGTAACATTACATCTGCGGTGTATACATTTCACATTTGTGAGTATTTTTGAATAAAAACTATGAATAGACAAATGTAATTGCTCATCAGGGCTCTCTTGGTCTGATATAACAACAAACAAAACATAAAAACTATGATCAGTCATTTATGTCATTCAGACAGAGCATTTCCATCTGGGATAAGCTGGTTGTTGAGCAGAATAATCTGCAAAGTGGATCAGACTTTATGCTGACCAAACGTGTGGCTCAGTGAAACTAGCCTACAGTATATGCACCAGTATCCGGTGAAAGCTAATGCAGTCTGCTAGGAAAGTCAAAAATCCGTAATCCCAAACCAAGACTTAAATATGACAAGACAAAAAAGACTGAGAAACTGCCCAAAAGAAGAAAAAAAAGACATCCCCAATCTCTGCTGTACATGGACAATTGGACAGCCGTTCTTGTCAGACTGTCAGTTCCAATTTAATTCCTGGGAAAACAGAGAAAAGAATCTAATCGCAGAAAAGGGCAAAGAGTGCAACTCGATGTGAAACGCTTGCTGCGTTGTAGTTGTTGTTGTTTTATGTCAGGCCATGTGCTTTAGAAGACATGATAGATGTTATTGTTAATCACAGTGCTGTGTCAGGTGAAAACACTCTTTATGAAGCACTAGACCAAATACAACAGTCAGAGCAAGCAATGCTTCTAGCTTAGTAGCTAAAACCACTGTCTGTTTTTCTACTTTATCTGACGCTTAAAGGGTCACTCCACTTCCGGAAAGACAAACGTGTATTTAAAATGGGTAATTTATGTGAAATTATTTTTGAATTTGGAGCTTTCTAGACTGAGAAAAGACAGAAAATGTATTTTTGGCTTATATGGATGAAAGACAACAACTCCCAGAATGCACTTGCTTCGCTGCCCTAGGAGCCCACGCCTACCGGTAACAGCGCAGTAGTTAAACAACAAGTCTGGGCTAGTCTAGTGAGTCTCTGTGATGAGTCTGCCCAAAAAATGTATTTCGAGATCTCCCAAAATGTCCAGGATTCGGCTTTTGCGTTCTACAGTCGTCATTCATTATGTTTACTGTGGCGAGCAGGACGAGTGAGGGCCGTGTGGAGAACGACGCGAGGCCAGTGACGTGATTACCGATGAGCGACACATCAACCGATCACTTGTTTGGCGTTCGTGTAAACACTATATTCAGATTCACCAATCAGAATGAATTCAGTTAGATTGAAACAAAAGCTGTGCATGTAAACAATGAATGGCGACTGCAGAAAGCAAAAGCTGAATCCCGGACATTGACGGCCGGACACGTCCGGGAAAAAGAGGACGGTAACCCCTAAAGTTACTACTCGGCTTTCTCCACAGAACAAGAGCCTGCTAGCTTAGCTTCCAAAAAAGATGGCTGACACTATGTGTAATCCCAATCCTCCATAATGCATCCGTCTGCGTATTCGGTACCTTCGTTCATATTTTCAAAACGATTCTGCCGGTGAAATCAAACGCACTGGCACTGATCTGTGATAGGTCTGTTAGCGCATTAGGCCCAACCCCCTATGGGTGGGTTTGAAAGGGTGGGATCTAGTGCTTGTAGTCTTTACAGAAATCCCCTTCTCTTACAATGACATAAAATGACGATTTTTGCGTTATTGTAGGAGGAAGTGAAAAAGGTAAATAGCGGATTTCTCTCATCTCAGGGGAAAATGAGAAAGTGTTGCATGACCATTCAGTAGTATAACTGGGTTTCTAACAATGGAAAGCTTAATGCAAATGGGAGGAGTGTCCCTTTAAAATGACTTGCGTTATTGTAACCTCATGTCGTTTAAGTTGATCTAGTCACAATTAATGATATTTTTTGACTTATTAAACCTCTAAGGAGAAAAAGAAGTGCTGTGTTGATTGAATGTGCACTTGTACTTCAAATCGTTCAAGTGTTGTTTTAATGGCTGCAGAGAATATAATATTAATGAACTAAAGGGCATACAAGTGTACTTTAGAGTTTTAACTGATCGTTTTCATTAAACTTTCATGGCCCCCAGATTATTATATTTTTTATTTGTTTTAATATCTGAACATACAATATATCAAGAGCAGAGCCTCATCTTGCAGCAAAAAAAAAAAAAAAAAATTATTCTAGCTTCATACTTTCTTTTTTTAACAACACATTTGAATGTGGATTCGTTTCATTAAAAAAACTACATATTGAACAAAAAGCTTTTGTGCTTTTTCTGCTTCTACTTCGCCTGTGTTTTGCAGGAGATTCAGTACCTTTTCAGAAGATGCATATATTATAGATAATTATATATTATTACCTCAACTGTAATTGGTAAATTCTGTCTATGGCAGGGAAGCGTTGTGTCATAAATGACGGAAAAGTCTGTTAATGGCAGGGAAAGAGTTAGGAAACACTTTCACAACTACAGCACATCTTCCAGAAGAAGTTAACTTAATGTTACACACACCAAATTAAGCCTTTTCTTTTTCAACTGACAACATTTTTATAGAGGGTAGACTTCAAGAAGTCTTCTGAACATTCCCAGCATCTGGCCCATGTCTCATTTTACATGACACTTCTGAAAGATGAAACGTTAGCGGGAATAGCATTCAGAAGATTTGATAGCCAGAGAGTTCCACAAACACGAATGAACTCTGAGGGCAAAAGAGGTGTGCTTTTGTCACTCGGGGAGTATATTAAAGGTCACCAGAAAGGTGACCTTCAAGTCAGATGAAAAAGAAAATAGACCTCTCCTTCCGCGTACACTTCTCTGACGGATGTGATCCAGCCTGGAGAGTGCTAAAAAATTAAACCCACTCCATTTTAAATGGCTTGTCCGCTTCAACTCTTATGCATCATAAAACAAGTGTTCTACATGGTACTTGGATATTTAGCCTCATATCTAATTTTTCAAGCATTCACCTCCCATATACAGTACATTTATTAAAGGGAAAGAAAATGCGGTCATCATTTACTCACTCTTATGTTGATCCTAACACATATACTGTCCCTTTAACATAGAGGAGAAAGAAAAGACCTAGGATGATGCATAAATAAAATAATAAAATTACATGTTAGTGTTATTTTCTATTCTGTATGTGCACACACACACACAGGCAAGACAGATACACTTTCTTGAAAATAATGATGTGTACAGTACACTTATGTATTAAAAGTTCATGGAAAATATGTTATAATTTTTTTACTTGATGGTTACACCACATGACATGTTTAGAGTCATTAAATTGAATCACTCATTAAAATGTAAGACTATAACATAAGGTTCCATTAGTGACCTTTAGTTAATGCATGAACAAACGTTAACTAACACTGAGCAATATCTACATTTGAAGAGTTCAGATGCAAAAGCCTCTAAATGCCATTTGAAATTTTCTTCTTTAATGATGATTTTTATCAAACTTGTATATTTAAGTTCAGTAATTTCACTTAAATGGCAATGATAATTACCTATTAATTGTTATTTCAGTGAAATTACTGAACTTAAATATACAAGTTTGATAAAAATCATCATTAAAGAAGAAAATTTCAAATGGCATTTAGAGGCTTTTGCATCTGAACTCTTCATTTGTTACAGTAGTTATTAATCTTGGTTAATGCTAGTTAATACAATTAAAACTGTTAGTTTGTGTTTAGTAAGGTTTTTGATGAAAACATTCCAGGATTTTTCTCCATATAATGCACTCCTAAAATGAACGAATCTTTTCCCGAGTCAATTCCTTCATTTCGTTCGTTGAATGAACCAAATACACACAAAAAAAGATTTGTTCATTTTGATAAACGAGTTCGAACAGGAGAGTCACAAACTCACATCACAGAACAGAGCAAGGTGACCATTTGAGCTTATGAAACTTTTTTTTTAATATAAATGAGCGATCGTTTCGCTTGATAAGACCCTTATTCATCGTCTGGAATCGTTTAAAACCCTTTGAAAAGTTTGCGATTTGCACTGAAACTGTCTTTTGGACCTTGAACCATTTGGTTCCCATTGAAGTCCATGATATGGAGAAAATCCTGGAATGTTTTCATCAAAAACCTTAATTTCTTTTCAACTGAAGAAAGAAAGACTTGGATATCTTGGGTGTGAGTAAATTATCAGCAAAAGTTTTTTTGTTTTTTTTGATTTTACAATCAAAATTAGTTGTATTAGCAAATATTGAAATTAACATTAACTAAGACTTGTTCACATTGGTTATATTTAGTATAACCAATGTGGAAACAGTTTTTTTTCAAAACCAAACCCATTTTCATTTTCTTTGTCATGTACATTTTGATCTGTCATTGACCCACTGATGGAAACAACATGTTGCTCTTGCTCGGTGTTCAATGAGGAAACCAAAATGGTAATCTCAACATGTTGTGCCGGCTGCGATAGCGAATACAGCTTGAACTATAAATGTATCCCCTCAGCAACTTGCCACATAAATAATCACACTTTTTTCATTGGCGAGGAAAGATTGAAGCAGACAGAGAGGGGAGTAAAATATCTCTCCGAGGAGTCCTGGATCTACTATAAACCAGTCTAACCTCATTCTCAGCTTTAGTGTTTTCCCAATGAGGAGAAGCATATACAGGGAGTAAGAGAAACCGAAAGACATGAAACACATGCACATAACAATTCCTGAGGCTTTGCCGCACAGGATCTTGTTGCTAATTTATTTCAATATTTCAACATCGCTGTAATAGAGAGAAAGAGGGGGAATGTGATCCGAGGCACGTCGGAAAAGCAATCTCAGCTTCAGGCTACCAATGCATGAGAAAAACGGACTACTTTTTATTTAAAATAAAGCCATTTGAATTGATTTAAACTGTTAATACTGTCTGTGTCAAGGGAAGAGAGTGATGCATTTAAGATTAGGAAATGCATGTCACGTCATGATTAATATGAAGGTGTCATGTTAGTCTTATGCACACCCCTTCAAGTAAAGTGTTACCCAAAGATTGCAATTGAAGTTACAAAAGTTATTCAGTCAAGAGCAGTGAGTGATTTTATTTTTATTTTGTTCGTTGATTAACATTAGTGACACATTGAGATAAAATGCACGGATTCAATATACTGTTACACATGAGTTTTTGACTACACGATCAATTATTTATTAGGTAACCAAAACTTAATGTGTTAACTTTTCAACTGGTTTTAAAAAACTAAATTATGATTTAATATTACGTCTTAACTCGGACTAGCTTACACCACCGAATGTTATTTTTAACCAGCAGACAATCTCTACTGGTTTATCTTTTAACTCTGAATACATGCATCATCCCTTTCACGTGGTCAAACGTGTCTCTTCCTGAATCTTTCAACTCACATTGAATCTTTGACAGTTGAGACCAAATAGGAAGATTATAGCCCCTCTCCACAGCATACTTTTGAACTAAAATCTACAAAGAGACATGATATCAATACCATGCCAATATCTGGCTCAGCATTAGGGATGAAGGTGGCAGCGCAAAGCAATTTAACTCAGCTGAGGCTTATTCCCCACAGAGGAAAATGACTTTGGTGCCAACTTACTTTTAACTTAATGGATTTTGCCTTTGCTTTCACTAAGGCATCTTCATGTTTGCTGTGCTGTGTTAAAACTCTTTACTCTAACCTAATACTCTTCATAGCCGGAGTACCCAAGACACCACTTAGCCATGGTGTTCTTAACAACCCCCCACAGTTTCAGCCTGCAGATAGAGGAAACCTTCCCTAAACCTTCATTAACCCAAATACCTATTTGATTATCCCAGCTTTAACATCTAATGAATTGAGAATAAATAAATAAACACACACACACACACATATATATATATAAGCAATATCACAAGAGTAGGAGTGTGATATGGCTCTAGAACAGCACGGCTGTGATTTGGCCGATAGCAGCCTAGCTGAGAGTCATATAGCATGACTTCGAGGGTGATTGCGTTTATTTAACAGTTCGACACCACAAGAAATAAATCAGAAATAACAATGTTATTTGTATAACAATGAGAACTATGAGAAATAACAATGCTATTTGCACAGGAACCGAAAGACGGATGTAAACTTTGTGGTGTTGAATTCTAGAAATTGCATTGGGGGGGGGGGGGGGGGGGGCTCTCAACCAATCAGATTCGAGGACCAGTCCTGTTGTAATCAGACCAGTCCTGCAAAAAACTTTTTCATTTGAATTATTATTATTATTATTATTTGTTTAAATTTCATGTATAATAATAAGAAAAACCTTGCTTCCGTTCAGATAGAAGGGTAAACAGTTTTTCCTGAATGCTTGGGGAATGAAGCAACAGTGGTAAAACGTCCTAATCTCCCCTGAATGACTCCAAACTCCAATGGGAATTCAACACCACAAAGTTTACATCACATATCTCATCACCCTGCAATTGCCTTTTCTCTGTTTGCCCTTTATAACAGTTTCTGCAGTCTTCAGGCGCTATTTTTAGTCTGTTGCAGTCAGTTTTGTGCTACTGCCTGCTTTAAGCTCTGCCTTACCTAGAACTGTGAAGATGTGTCACTGATTCTACTGGATCCCATATGCACCATACAGGTTAGAATAGAACATATAGAGGAATTTAAATAGACAGATGAATCGGTGCTGGCACTCAACGTTACATACAAAAGCAAAATTTCTTTTTCATATTTCTATATTGCATTTGCACACATTAAACAATAATACAAAATATATGCACACTTTTTTAAAACCTTACTCTCTGGTTTACACACTGATGCTCACATAACAATAACCAAATAACTAAACCAAATACTCATTTTAATTTCAAATTTTCAGGCTGTTCTCTCAGTTTTCCTGTCAAAGGTGAAGATTTAATTGAGTTCATCATCAGAAATGACAGACCTGACTCGGGCAGAGACAAATTTAGGGATCCTGTTTATAGAGCCTGTCGTATCTTATGAAACGTTCAGCAAAATGTTTGAAGTAGGAGTAAACAGATGCCTCAGGATGTTTTTTTTTCTGCAGAAGAGCATTAAATATACATATACAAATCAAAACTAAACTGTGTTTGACCCTCTTTCGCCTTCAAAACTGCCTTAATTATACGTGGCATTGAGTCAACAAGGTGATGAAAGCATTCTTTAGAAATGTTGGCCCATATTGATAGGATAGCATCTTGCAGTTGATGGAGATTTGTGGACATTGTCAGAAACAATGCTCAGGTAGGCTGTGGTATTTAAACGATGCCCGATTGGCACTAAGGGGCCAAAAGTGTGCCAAGAAAACATCCCCCACACCATTACACCACCACCACCAGCCTGAACAGTGGTAACATGGTAACATCTCATTCTGTTTACACCAAATTCTGACTGTCTCAACGGAAATCGAGACTCATCAGACCAGGCAACATTTTTCCAGTCTTCAACTGTCCAATTTTGGTGAGTTCTTGCCAATTGTAGCCTCTTTTTCCTATTTGTAATGAAGATGAGTGGTACCCGGTGGGGTCTTCTGCTATTGTAGCCCATCCGCCTCAAGGTTGTGCGTGTTGTGGCTTCACAAATGCTTTTCTGCATACCTCGGTTGTAACATGTGATTATTTCAGTCAAAGTTGCTCTTCTATCCATCCTCCATTCTCCTCTGACCTCTAGCATCAGCATACTGGATGTTTTTCCCTTTTCACACCATTCTTTGTAAACCCTAGAAATGGTTGTGCGTGAAAACCCCAGTAACTGAGCAGATTGTGAAATACTCAGTATAGCCCGTCTGGCTCCAACAACCATGCCACGCTCAAAATTGCTTAAATCACTTTTCTTTCCCATTCTGACATTCAGTTTGGAGTTCAGGAGATTGTCTTGACCAGGACCACACCCCTAAATGCATTGAAGCAACTGCCATGTGATTGGTTGATTAGATAATTGCATTAATGACAAATTGAAGAGGTGTTCCTAATAATACTTTAGGTGAGTGTAAATTCTAGTGTAAAATTAATAGATTCTGTAAAAGATCTCTTGAGAGTGTGAATGTTTGACAGCAGCAAAGAGCATGACTTATTTAGGAGGCATTAAATTAAAAGTCCTGTTTTTCTCTAAGTGGTTAATTATTTTGTGATGTTTGTTCTTGTCTCCCCATTGAAGGGCAATTTTAATACTAATTTCCCTGTCTGTTTTAATTCATCAGAAATTAGCTTTGACAATTTTGCAAAGTAACTGCACATAATGCTCTACTACACTCCCACTTTTCCATCATTTACTGTCACCAATTTCAATGACCTTTTTAGAAATGTTTAGTTGAGTGTGCATTAAAGATGTCTCGATAAAGAAACTATCTTTTCTTGTGCATCATCTGATGAGTAACGCTGACCAAATTTCCCCTTTTAAGTAGGCTACAAAACATACCCAAAGCACAAAAAGATTATGCAATTGAATTGTGCTGCCTACCGGTTTTGTGTAGACCATGAGCCACCAGATCTATTTATTTCATGATCTCTTAGTCTTTTTGTTATCCCGATTCTTTTTCCCTAGCACGCACACATACGCAAGTGCTCCAGATTGCCTTGCTTCTCAAAATGTGTCTTAACCGGTCTCATAAAATGACTTCAATGCTTCGTGACAAGAGATTTGGGGTTTAGCTGCACTGATTAAAGAAGATTCCTGAACTCAAAAAAAAAGAAAGAAAGAAAAAACGCCTCCGCAAATCGAGATATACCAGTTATTCACATCCAACAAATATTTTTTCATTCTCAGTAGGATTATCCAATCATGAAGAGAGACCTTTTGAAACACAGCGCCTTTAGTAAAGACTCACAAGCTGCTTTTCAAGGACACTGAAGCCTACATAACCAATTTTTGTATTTTCGCATTCAAACAAGCACAATAAACATGAGGTGAAAACAAGCTTGTAGGTTGGTTTTTGCTATAAAAAGGTTAACAGGTTCATTATTCGACATTACATTCGAGGAAGATGAGGAGGAAGTGATGAAGCGGAGGAAAAAGCAACCCTGACAGATGTGTGCCAACGGGCTAGAAGCCTCTTCACATGTTCCCATGCAACAGTCCCATGATTCTCCTTTCTGCTTTCTACGGCACTTTCAATGCCACCAGCATCCAGTCTCTTTATCTCAAGCAACATATTCAAATGAGAGCAGCATCTACTGAAGTAATACAGTATTTGTGGAAGAAACTTCACAATAAAATTAAGAAGTTGGTTGTGAAACAAACTAAATAGACTTTACGCCCAAAGCCCAAACGCTTACTGTGTGTGATGTCAATTTCATTATCAGCATAGTATGCATACTGTACACAAGTAGCCCGTATTATTATGTACGAATTTGCAGGTGTGCCTTGATTATTATAGAAATATATTTATTTTATTTTTTGCATAAATTAGTTTGTCCACAAGGTAGCAATGCTGGTCGGAGCTGTTGTTTTAGTCAAAACAGAAATGGAAGTGACAATGGCTACATCCGAAATCACATATTTCTCTACTAGTAGGCGAAAAACAGTATGGGGGGTATGTCCGAATGCACAGTGCTTTTAAAAGAGTAGGCAAAAAAAATGACCTACTACTTCTGGCGAGATTCTGAAGTGTGCATACGATGGACACTTTACTATCCCATGAGGCCATGTGAGAGGATTTGTGAATGACAGGGTAGCGACATAACTGACCATGGTAGATCACATGATTAAGACTGGAGACACATCATGCTAGTGTGAGGGGGTTAAAGGGGGGATAGTTCACTTTGTTAACTTAATTTTTGATATGTTTTAGTTTACCTCAAGGACATCCAAGATGTAGGTGTCTTTGTTTCCGCAGTAGTTTCAATTTTGATATTTTTAGGTCAAACCGTTCTTGTCTGTCAGTCATATAACGGAGGTATTTGGGGTCCACCTCAAGAGCATGCACAAGTCCAAATTAAACATGATTTAATGACTCGTAAATGTAAGTACACATTGATGGCCTAAGACACGAAACGAGCGGTTTGTGTGAGAAAATGAACTGTATTTATATTGTTTTTACCTCATGTAACCACAGCCACATCCAAGTCCTAGTGATCTGAGGGGGTGGACGCTTCGGTCTGTGCAAGCGCCGGAATCAAAACAATATAATAAAAACAACAACAAACAAAAAAATAATAAAATATAATAAAAACAACTTTTATCTGTAATAATGTTTAGAGAGAAATTGCACAGACACTTGACAAGGACAAAACTTTCTAGTGCGAATGGGTCTAGTTCATGTATGCTTTCAAATGTAGTATATTTTGAAAGGTTTTGCATCCTGGTGAATTTACAGTAAATGTTGAACATTTGTGTCAAAACTGCATCAGCACTCACACTTTACTCGTATGTCTTCAGAAGACATAAGCAGGCCCCATTAATTGTAATTGCATGGAAAAGAGCATCCAGCACATTCTTCAACATTTCTCAGTTTGTGCTCCACATAAGAAAGAAAGACATACTTTTTCGGAATGACAGGATGAGAAAATGAGAGTTTTTTGGGATGAACTATCTCTTTAAGCTAATCATTCCTGTCATATTCAAGACTCTATTCTACACAATAAATCATCAGTGAATCATCTCAGATCCTCTAGGGGAAGATTACCGGTTAGCATTTAACAGTAACTGACCCTGTACGTCCTTGTAAAACAACAGGAAATTACCCACGGGGCGTTAATGTACTAAACTGACATGTGTTCTTGTTAATATTCAGACAGAAGGAGACAAAGGTGAAGCAAGATTGGTTGGAACGGTATATCTTTCATCACATTTACATGTTGGGAGCAGTCAATGCAGCTTCTTAAAGACTGACACAGATGTCATTGGCAAGTTGCACAGATTCAGAGGAACATCAGGGAAAATGGAGCGAATCCCAAGGACACTAGGTTAGACGTGATGTACAGAATGGCCTCTGGGTGTAATTATGTAACTGCGAAAGGTGCGGGATGACGCTTAGATGAGAATCTCCAATGAGAGAAGGCATGAAAAGCACACATTCGCAGTTGTTACCCTCTGGGAAACTTCCTAAATGGGTATTTTTGTCATTGTTGTGCCCTTATGAGGGCAATAAGGGCCTCTCACATTGTGGAGGAAAAAAACCTTTCAACGAAAAACACTGATGGAGCTTGAAAGCAAGTCAATTACGCTTTTAAACAAATCACGCTAATTACCAATTTACTGGCTCGCACAAAGAGAGTCCAAACAATGAGAAACAAAGAGAAAATGCTTTTCTATCAATTTAAAGGCCTAGTATAGCTAGAGTGTTTTTTTTTTTTTTTTTTTTTTTGCATTGGGTAGCGGATCTCTGGGGAAATGCCGCCCACATCTCGCCCTTACTGCCATCACAAGGGCTTTAACTGAGTGTGATTCTTGTCCTGTTCCTGGCCTTGCATAGATGGCCCTCTGGGACAAGGTGCTTTAGGAATATCCTGAATGATTCATATCAATGGAAACCGCTGTATACAGCGTAGACAGAAAAAAAACTTGCTATTGAAGAACGAAGAAGCCATTTTAGCCGTAAACTCTGGTTGTTTAAAACGTGAAATATTGATCGCAAAGAGAAAAACATAAAATGTCTGAGCTGATCTGTTCTGAGAATTGTGTCTTTCAGGTGAACAAAATAGTCTTTTCAGTGTATCTGGGTCTCTTTACATGAATAATGTCCAATTTGAGGAGTGTTTCTAAACACCAAACCTCAATGCAAATGGATTAAATAACACATATAAACACATTCTGAAAATAAAATTGAAACATATACTATACTGTATACATTGGGGCTGTCGATTTAATACAGGTACGTTAATTTAATCAATAGAGTTAATAAAAAGTAACACGTTAAAATCAACGCATTTAACGCACCCGAGCCGCTCCAGACCTATGAAGGTCATCTTACATTTTAAACAGTTGATTGGTGACGAGAACGATCGCAATATCACACGAATGTTGTTTTTGTCCCAACTTGCACGAGTGCAAATGTACGGAGCCCCTAAAGGGACACGGTGGTGGACAAAATTCTGAAGAGAACGCTAAGTTTTGCGAGAGAATGCAAAAGATTCGAAAAAAAAAAAAAGTTTTTTTCTCCCATGCAAGTCCCTTAGGGGCTCCGTACAAATGTGATATTATACAACAGTTTAATAAATAAAGACTTAAAGGGTTAGTTCACCCAAAAATGAAAATTAAGTCATTAATTACTCACCCCCATGCTGTACCAACCCTGTAAGACCTTCGTTCGTCTTCGGAACACAAATGAAGATATTTTTGATTAAATTTGAGAGCTGTATAACTACCACATTGGCTTCATCAAGCGACGCGAATACTTTTTGTGCGAAAAAACAAACAAAAATAACGAGTTTATTCGACTATTTCTTTTCTTCCTTGTAGGCCAGAAACGAGATTTCCTTAGATTTCCACGACGCATGCGCGAGAATTGCAATCTGCTTACACTACTTCAGATCGCAATTCTCGCGCATGCGTCGTGGAAATCTAAGGAAATCTCGTTTCTGGCCTACAAGGAAGAAAAGAAATAGTCGAATAAACTCGTTATTTTTGTTTGTTTTTTCGCACAAAAAGTATTCGCGTCGCTTGATAAACATATAGTTGAGCCACGGTAGTCACTTGGGATATTTAAACATTTTCTTCATTGACTTTCTGGGCCGTCAAGAGGCAGTCCCTTAGGCAGCAAATGTGGTAGTTATACAGCTCTCAAATTTAATCAAAAATATCTTCATTTGTGTTCCGAAGACGAACGAAGGTCTTACGGGGTTGGTACAGCATGGGGGTGAGTAATTAATGACTTAATTTTCATTTTTGGGTGAACTAACCCTTTAATGTTGTCATATTTTAGACACAATACGTATTGTCCGCTTTTGCTCAATTTTTCCATCAAAAATATAACGTATAAAGCAAGAGCAGAAGTGTTGTGAGTCTGTTGTGTTTCTGAATGAATCTGTTTTGAGTGAATCAATCGGGTGAACCAATAATACAATGGCCCATTTATAAAAAGAGCCGTTTACTTAATTCCTGAATCAATTAGCCGTTTGAACGATTCAAACTAATGAATGACTCAATGGCTGCATTCAAAATCACATACTTCCTACTATATAGAAGGTGAAAAACAGTATGTGACAAGTACCCATAAAGCTCCCGAATGACTTAAGGCTTTGGACAACGCAGTCTCATCCCAAAAAGTAATATAACTGACGTTTTGGGACGTCTTTTGACCATACGTCAATATTCGCCTTTTTAGGGCCCCCTTAAACGTCGGTAGATGAGGTTATGGGATCCTAACTCTACCCCAGACCTAAACCTAACCCTAAACCTAACTGACGTTAAAGGTAAAGCGTCAGTTGTATGACGGCCCGGGATCGCCATCTACTGACGTTTAAGGGGGCCCTAAAAAGGCGGATATTGACGTATGGTCAAAATACGTCCCAAGACGTCAGTTATATGACTTTTTGGGATGAGAATGTGTTGCTTTGGACGATGGACACAGGGAAGATTTGTGAATGGAAGTGAAGTGACGTAACTTGACACTTGTAGGTCACATGATAATGACAACATGGTAAATATAGTACGTCTAGATTACATTCATTATATATAGAACGCACTTTTTTAGCGGTCGTGAAGTTATTACTTATTTAAAATAAGTACCTACTCAAGAGAGTTTGCGATTTCAGATGCAGCCAGAGGCTTACTCGTTTAGACATTTACCGCCACCTACTCGCAGTTTTAGTTTCTTATTTAGAGGATCATTTCATTTATAAAAAGAAGTCATTTATCCATATTAATACAAAAATACATTAAAGGTGTAGTTCACATTGCTTGTGCTGTCAAGCGATTACAAGAAGAAGTTTCTCTAGTCTCGATCAGTAATGAACTACATTGGTCCACGCAGCAAGCACTTCTCTGTATCTTGTTCAACAGAAGCCATCTTTCATCCGTTAAGCCCAACATAACACACCAGATAACCAGTCAGTGGGGCTCTTTTCCTCTCTGCATACCCCCCACTTCCAGCGCTTCAGCAGTTGCCCACTGCGGGGAGTCTCTTCCGCTGCATTATGCACAATGATGTGCGCCTTGAAACTGGGAAGTATTAAGCAGAGGCAAATCTCTATGTGTTCCTCTTTGTTCTCAGTGAGACGTGTTGTTTTCTCCTCATCTGTAATTTCACCATCTCCACCCAAAAATCCAGAGCAGCTGTCACTGTTTCCAGTGCCAAATCATCCGAGGTTAGACGCTTTGATGCAACGAGACTGGCATACATACGGCGAACCTTCACAAACAATATATTGTCTGTGTTTAATAATGTATACAATAAAAGGTGGATCTTTGTGGAGCATCACACCTCAGGAGGGAATCTGTTTGCTGGTGGTTTTCAAGAAAAGACAGACATGTGGAAGCTTCACAAGGTACGATGGGTCACAGTCGGCTTCCGTTGAGGAAGCGTGAGGATGAGCAGCGGAAAGCAAGAGGAGAGATGTTACAGCAGACATTTGGCTTGTCTTTCTCACCCCCTTGATAAGATGTCATACATCAGATGGTGTCAGACATTCCAGTGGCAGTGGCAACTTGTGATTGCTGTGGTATTGAGGGAATCCGGGTCTTGAGGGCCTGTGATCCAGGAGCTGTCGCGTTCTTGTCACAACAACCCTAACCCTTTGATCAGCCATTGGAAACAGCCAAGCCCACTGGAACCTTTGAAATGAAACCCTGACAACAATATAGCGGTGTGACGGCGAAACGGTTAGAAACTCTGGAAAGTTTGAAAGGGACAAACACTCAAGATGCTTTGACTCCCACGTGATATATACGACAAACAATAAAAGATTTATTCACCATTGTGAATGTTTTTTAGATTGAAGAACATGAGAAGGAAGAGTGAGTACCCTAGTGAAAAATATACTAAAATGTATTTGAAATACATGAATTTTGTGCTAAACATTTACATATTTATGTATACTTAAAGGATTAGTTCACTATTGAAAAAACTTTTGCTGATAATTTACTCACCCCCATGTCATCCAAGATGTCATCCAAAAACGTTACTTTTCTAAGGACAAATGCTAGCCTTGCTCTATTCTGTGAGGCGCGTTGGTAACATCACGTAATACGTCTTTCTTTCCTCAGTCGAAAAGAAATTAAGGTTTTTGATGAAAACATTCCAGGATTTTCTCCATATTCAATGGGAACCAGACAGTCCAAGGTCCAAAAGACAGTTAAAAACAGTTTCAGATGCAGCTTCAAATGTCTTTAAACGACACTAGACGATGAATAAGGGTCTTATCATGCGAAACGATCGGTTATTTCAAAACTTATTCCAAAAATGTTACTTTTCTAAGGACAAATGCTAGCCTTGCTCTATTCTGTGAGGCGCGTTGGTAACGTCACGTAATTACGTTCAAAAGGTCACGGGCGACGTAGCCGAAAGTACAGAATCAAAATCGTCCGATATCGTTGTTTTACCTTTTAATTCCTTTTTTTTGGTAAACGGCGTTTGAGTTAGTTTGCACGTTCAACCTATGCGTTCAACTTGTAAACACTCTGACTCTGTACTTACGGCTACGTCGCCCGTGACCTTTTGAACGTAATTACGCATTACGTGACGTTGCAAACGCGCCTCACAGAATAGAGCAAGCATTTGTCCTTAGAAAAGTTACATTTTTGGAATAAGTTTTGAAATAACCGATCGTTTCGCATGATAAGACCCTTATTCATTGTCTGGTGACGTTTAAAGACATTTGAAGCTGCATCTGAAACTGTTATTAACTGTCTTTTGGACCTTGGACCGTCTGGTTGCCATTGAAGTCCATTATATGGAGAAAAATCCTGGAATGTTTTCATCAAAAACCTTCATGTCTTTCTTTCCTCAGTCGAAAAGAAATTGACATCTTGGATGACATAGGGGTGAGTAAATTATCAGCAAAAGTTTTTTCAAAAGTGAACTAATCCTTTAATAAAAATACCTTTCAATTGTACTTTTGGTATACTCTTAAAGTCTGCTAAATTGGAACAACTAATTTTTCTACTAAATGCAGTTTAAAACTAAAAATATACTTATACCTGATTGTGCCAAAGTGGAAATTGTAAGTATACACTTTAAATGTATTGCATTTAAAGACTCATTTTATACAGAGATCATGCAATCCTTTTTTATAATAATATTAAAACACATTGTGGGCTTAATGTTAGGAAATGTGCTTTGCGCCATAAATAAATACTCTAAATAAAGTGTAATTATGATTTTATTATGTATATACAAATTTTAATGAGTTTCAAGTAATCTTAGAATGAAAATAATGTATTTTAAGTGTTGATATTGTTTTATTTAGTGTATCCATTATGAAGAATAAAAACAAAAACCTTTTCTTTACGAAATGACATCGCCAACTACTGGCTTGACAGCAGAATGCAGATCCGTGTGAACGGGGATCGTTTTGACAACGACTTGTCCTAAAAATCTGTTTTTCTTTTGCTCGGCGTGTTGGTTGCAAAAAATCTGCGTGCAAATCAAATAATTTTGTCCTTGTTGTGCCCTTTAAATTGCACGTTCTGCAAAAACCCGCTGAAGTTTGAAAGCAAGTCAATTGTGCTTTCAAGTAAATTGGTCAAAACACTTTTGGAATAGAACATTTCTAAAACCTTACACTCATTGCATCGTCTCCATGTGTGGTAGAGCTAGTAACAGCAAGATTGTAGTAGCAAAGTGGTGTTAGAAAACTCAACACCTCCTACATACAAGGACTCGTGCCAACTATCCATCTTAAAAGGAAATTGTGAAGGAGTTGGCTGTGTACAAAATGTATTTTGCACATACTCATAAAACCTCCTCTTAGAGTGTGTTGTAATGTAATAGACAGGTGTACTGTGTGAGCAATTGTTTCATACAGTAACACAAATATATTTTTATTGCTTTAGCTGCAGTAAACATTGTTCTTCCTCTGGACATTATTATTCATCGTTGCTGCTGAATACTGCAGAAGATCTGACAGAGACGCTCGCTTTTCCCACAACACAGTGACGAGTTCAAAACAGGAATAGTGCCTCTGTAAATAATTCATTCCAAAATCTCATTAATTTCAGTTACAAAATGTAAACCAGAAGATTATATAATTGTTGACGTTGTATTACCTCTAAAAGCGCAAATGAGAGTGAAAGTGTGAGATAGATCGATAAACAAACAAATGATATATATATATATTATTGAGATTTTCCAATTTTGATTTTTCTTCTTTTTTGTCTAAAATCATTCACATGTATCTGGTTGAATAATAAATAATGTTAATAATATTAATAGAATGAATGAATGAAATACAAATATACACAAAATAATTATACAAAATAAATTATGATAAATAAATAGCCTAACTATAGCTCATATGATATTTCTTAATTGTGATTTAATGTGTTTTATTTTTAAATTATTATCTATGTATTATGTTGACAGCTTGCAGCAGACCTAGTTGTGTTTTTTTTTTCTTGTTTTTTCTGTACTTCTAGCCATTCCCATCATTCCCCCGCACAGACGTGTCACTGTATGCACAGGCCCTTCTCAGTCAGCGTGTGCCCAAAACGGTCACATGACCAGCCTCTCACACTCTGCAGCATTTGAGCTATGTGAGAGAGAGAGGGAGAGAGAGAGAGAGAGCCAGGGCGAGAACAGGGAATCCAAACTGTTTGTGCTCAGAATAAATGACTTAATGACTGTGAGGTGTTCTTTGGGAGATGCCACACAAATTGTGGTTACCAGGCAACCCACTCATTACCATCCATCCAATTGTAGTGACTGTGAATTAAGAGAATGGGAGACACGAACCTAGCATACTGAGAAACATGTATATGTGAGAAGAACAATACATCGCTTCATTAATTTTACAATTGGGGAAAAATGTAAAGTATGGAAGCTTGTTTCCGCCACAGAAAAAAAAACAAAACAAAAAAAAAACGACTTTTTAATCGCAATTCTGACTTATTTTCTCACAATTGCGAGTTTACATCTCAGAATATTTTTGCCTCACAATTCAGTGGTTGCCAGAACTTTACCATCAAAAATATGGTAGCAAGGTTATTGGGTTTTACAGACTTAAAATTTACAGTAATAAACCGTTATTACTGATATAATGTTAATTTATAGACATATTGTTAGTTTTATTATCTGTTTTGTACCATTGTAATACACTGAAAACCCTAATGTACATAACTGATTAGAAAAAATATGAAAACTATGAAGAAAGAGTTATTTCAACAAAAATTCATCAAATGTGAAGTGTCACACAGGGAATTGTGGGAATGTCAATTTCCGTTTTTTTCACTGTAAATTATACAATGAGTTGTTCTTTTTCACTTCCAAAACCAGTAAAATTACATTAAATGTACCATTAGATCTATCACCGTTATTTACCGTATATAGTAAGGAAACTTTCTGTTAACCAATTAACAGTTTTGCACCATAGCAGTCTTTTACCGTTAAAATCACAATCATTTTTTACAGTGTACAAAGTCAGAATTGTGAGATATAAACTCGCAATTGCGAGAGAACTGTTTTTCTCAGAATTGCATGTTTATATCTCGCAATTCTGACTTTATTACACACAATTGCGTGATAGTCACAATTTTGAGTTAAAAAGTTGAGATACAAATTTGCAATTGCGAGAAATAAACAATTGCAATTCTGACTTTTTTTTTCTTGCAATTGCGAGTTTATATCTTTATATCTTAAATTTATGCCGAAGTGGTTTTGGATTGTTTCTTAATGAAGGATAATGGCACATGTAAATTGTTGTTCAACAGGTACGCACATACTATCTGCTCAGAGATCTATATGAAGTGCTCATGGTTTCATTTAGAGTGGTTCCCAGGAAATGGCATAATAAGCTACAAACTAGCTGCATTATTACATAAAAAATGTGTTTATGTTTAAGGAATGTGCGAATAAAATCACAATTACATTCATTAACATATTTTACACATTACTTCAAACAACTCCTCCGCCATACATAAACACTGCGGCAGTGATTGCATTTAAAAATAAATTATTATTCCAAATGAATGTTCACAACGCTTTTTTTCTTCCCCTTTTTTTAGATTTGTGATCATCACAGCAGATGCGACCCAACAGATCTGGATGTTAAATGAAAACAAAGCACGCTGAGAGTGAGAAAATTATACCTTATGTCATTTGTTTGCCAACTCAGAACTAAAGCCCTTTGTATGCACCAGTAAACTCGTGTGGACTCATGTAGATTCGGAAACCCTTCTCTGCCGTTCTACGAAGTCACCTCTCACCTCGATGAGTAATTCGCTGCCTCTGTTGTTCCTATCTCTATCAAAGTGACAGTTTTAACTCCCCTTACTTGGAAATGCCATGTCTGACTAACAACACATGTTCACCAAGGCACTATTCGAACTTTAAAGTGCAAATTTGTTTATTTCAGTATGCGGTATCAACACATTCCCATCCTAGGGCGTCATATACTGTTGTGATGCTTTTGACAATGCATATACATCCAACGCACATGGCACCCTTTAGCGTCAATATAACACGCTTTGGTTATGGGTAGGTTTAGGTCTGAGGTAGGGTTAGGGTTAGACCACTAGGTGGCCCATATATATCTTCATTTCATATTGACGCTAAAGGGCGCCATGTGCGTTGGATGTATCAAAAGCGTCAGTAGGGCTCCATCACAACAACGATTGTTACTGGCAACAGAACACTTGGTCGCACGCCACAAGGAATCGAGAAGTGAGTTAATGTTAGCAGTTATGCCTTAGAATTTAAAAACGCAATGAAATGTTTTGATGAGCACAGTTTACTTCCTGTAAAAATGCAATCTACTAGCAATCTACTTGGATTGCCATTCATCTCGACAGCAGATTCTTGGCTAGTGCAGAAGTAGAACACTGCCTGAGAGTTTGTATCATTGGCAAAAAGCAAATGAAGACACATACATGTAATTAAGTCAATCTCTTTTCCACTAATTGTGGTTGTTAAATATATAGGTAGTATCACAAATAAAAAAAAAATGACTATCTTTGATTTTCTAGCTGCTATTGCTAGAGGTAGGTGAGGTGGTGTTGTTGATATATTTTATAGCAAAGAGGTGTTTTTGTCATTACATAAAAAAATGCAACGATAAGCCCTCAATATTTATATATGAGAAATTGTATAGATATAAAGTCACATGGAGACTTCTGTTACAACAATAGTTAGATACAGTCATTCAGTCCCTCCAGAAAAACGCGATTATGCGATCGCTGAATTCAATGCAAAATCAGCCAAAGTCCGCATATTTATGCGGGGCCGCATTTTTTCAAATACGCCGCACTTTCGCCGCATAAATTGCCGATTTCCGTGCAAAATATGCGGGGTTTGCATGATTTCATAATCCTCGCATTTTCGTTGCAAAAAAGTCACATGTATCTTAGCAGAAAGTTGAAAAATGTTGCGTTTGCTTCACACAAGAGCAGCCATTTCCATGGGAACGTTATGAAGTGACGCAATTACGCGACGGGATAGCTCAGACAGACTCACGGAGGCGATGGACATCTCACAAATCGAACTCGTATAACTGTCTGTCACACGTTCTACCGTCACGTCGTTACTTAATAAACAACATAAGATATAAGAAGTAGCATCAAACAGAAATTACCCGCACACATGGGGTGTTCGAGGCGCACATATAACACTGCAGAGAGTTCAACAGGGAGCGCGCAGCTCTTAAAGGGGCCACACCTTATTTACACTCGTTACAGTCTGAAATAAAACAAGATGAGAAATTAAATATTCCCAGCGCTTTCTATGATGTAGTATGCTTGCTTATCAAAGGAAGTAATAAGAAATGACTCTTACATTAACAGGATGTTGGGGGAATCACTTTTTTTCTCTTTTTCATCAAACCGCAATTTTTGCAAGTTCCCTCAATTTTTGCAAATTCCTGCAATTTCATCGCATAAAATTGCATAAAAACGGGCCGCATAATCAATTTTTGCCCACAACAATCACAAAAAAAAAAAAACGTTTTTCTGGAAGGACTGAATACTAGTATGGTAAATGTTAAAAATAAATCGCAAATTTTTTCACAAATTTTTGGAAATTACCACCACAAAATCAGTCAATTTGATCGCAAAAATCACACAAAAAAAATCGTGAAATCCTGGAGGGACTGGTCATTGTGATTTTCACTGGCCGCAATTTTGACATCAATAACATGGGGGAAAATGTCATATATACATTTTTTGTACAAATCTTAATAATAATAATTTGATTAATAATTTGGCATCAGGTATATTAGGCTGCTGATTATACTGTTTCACATGTGTTCTCTTTCTCAACTGTTTACGTTCACCTAAAACATAACTGGCTGTGTTAATGTGAATTCTCACCAAGACCAGCATTTTTACATTATTTTGTATGTATTTGCCTGTTCATGCGCAATAAGCAGTGAAACATTTAGTACTAAGAGGCTTTATCTTCGCGCACTTTGGTTGTGAGCACAAAATTTGCAGAAATGAGTCAAATATGTGCAATACACACAATCCCATGCTGAAATTCAAGCCCTGTAACACCAACAATATTCATCCGGAGCAAAAGAAACAAGTGAGACGGGTTTGTGTGTGTGTGTCAACTCGCTGTCGGAGAGATGAGAGAGAGAGAGAGAAAGCGCATCTAATCTGTGGAAAATGAGTATCAGAAGCATTTCAGATATGTCAGTAATAATTGACAAATCTATATTTTTGACAATTGAACTTAGTTTATTATTTCAGATGCCTTTTTAAAAGACTACAATTGAAAAATGTATACATATTATATATACAATTCAACCAAAGTGGCTAGTAGGAGTGACTGCGTTATGCGAGTGTTAATGACAAGCCCTGTGATTCACAATTATGAAAAATGAAGTCACAATCACCGTTGTTCTTTTTCACACTGAGGCGGAAATGGGCGTCCATAAATTAGAACAACAGTTCTAAATGCTAAATTAGTTGTTTTGCTCTAATAGATTATGGGCTATATCTGAAAAGTGGAAGCATCACATGACTCAGGCACTTGTATTGCATAACGATGTGTGTTGACTCATCATTGTTAGATCCTGTGGTCGATTACACATTGTTTGCTCTGCATAGTAGCAATCAAGTCAGTGCTACATAAGGGGAGGTGGGTACTGATTAGTTTTACGCTTCTCTAAAAAGGCTTCTTGTTTGCACTCTTTAAAACTGTGAAAACTGAAGCCAGGCACGGAGAAGCCATTTAATGGCTTTCAAGTCATTCCTAGATCCTGCCTAATACGCATTACAGGCTGAACTGGCAACATTGCATTTATGGATCCAAGGTCAAAAGCACAAATGGGTGGGAAAAAAATAAATAAAAAAATCTCCTGCAGCACTCTGGATTGTGTTTTGGTGAAATGCGTTTGTGATAATTCAGCAGTGGGGGCAGATTAAGAGTTGTTTGAGGCCAATAAACCCTGAGTGACTCTTAGCTAAGAGAGGGGGCATTTTAGCTGTCAAGCATGTGCTTAATCTAGCATTAAATCATATGATCGGCATTAAGTATCCAGGCCAGACAGGATCTGATTGAAGAGCAGCTGGGGCAGCCTCTCTCTCTTTACCTCTCTCAATCCTGTTCCCACGCCATTATTGTTCCTATGACATTAGTCCTCATGTACAGTGTCCATTCAAGTAGCTAGACTCTATTTAAACATGCTTTTCACTCTGAATACTCACTTTACCGCCGTTAAAAGTCTGAACACTAAACAGTGACATTCTCGATCATACTGTAGGTGACCAGAACTGTTCGTAACACAGCTGTCAGACAAGCACGCTCCATTTCTCCTTTCCAATGAAATCGCTATATATAAAATGCAAAAAAAAGTGTGCAACCGTTATATGGGTCACTGACATGATGAGTTACAACAACAAAGTCACACTGTGACAGATTTAATTCAGAAATAAATTCACAATTGTAAGATTAAAGTGAGACAAAGTTACATTGCGAGATGTATTTATTATGAGACTTATGAGAAATAGTCACAACTGTAAAATATAACTTCACATTGTAACATATAAAGTCCAAAAATGTTTTTTTTTTGTTAAGTACAGTTTGTTTGGGATCATGTTTTATTCTTATTTCCTTTTGACTTGATTATGTTTATTTGTGAAATTTCATGCAGTATATTCGTTACTAATTACAACATGTTTATTTAATACACGTTTATAGATTAAAACACTCAAATTCGAGTCATGCGGTGTGATCAGCAAAGTCATGTGATGCACCACCATGCAGAGAACTAAATAAATAAATAACAGGAAATGACATCATAGAGAAGAACCCTGCAGATCTTAATGACTGTATGTCAATATCAATAAGTCTCTTAAAATATTAAATAATTAGGGATTTTCATCTTGATCACATCCAGATTTACTAACAAAGCAAACCCTGTTTTGGAATTTAAAAAACTTCTGTCAGGATTTACTAAAGACACGCAGTTAAAAAATAGTACTGAATAGGTGTGGGCACAGTTATTATGCATTTGTAAGAGTTTCAGACTCAAAATTTATGGGAGGAGAAGATTTATGCCTGGTTCAGATTACACGATTTTAGCCCGATTTTGGCACGATCCGTTTGACGTAGGGTGTCGTGGGGATTCGTAAACGACAACGGGCGTCGGGAAGCAAGATTCGATCGTGTCATCTCGTATAGTGTGTCATAGTGGGCGACGACCTACGTCGCGTCTGCGATGCTTCAAGACATCACGACAAAAAGACTAGCATGTTTAATTTTTTTAACGGTCGTCCATGACGGTTACATCACATGTATGAGGTTGACCAATAGGAGCACAAGCTTTTCCACATACAACTTTCAAAAAATACAAAACGAAAGAGAGACGATGGTGCTAACGTTAAAACTAGAAGTAAAAATGTATAAGAAAACAATATTTTACCTCAAGTTCTCTTTGGAGGATTGACAGCCCATACTGTCCTCTTCGAGCAGGGTTCTCAAGTCTCACGCAATGGCCGTGAGACACACGCAATTCAACCAGTTCACACACTCACACACCACACCGTGTATTTCTCACGCTGAAAAGGCAATGCCGAGCAATCCAGGAAGTCACTCGCTACAAGTTTCGCCTTCTCGATGACATCACGCGCGCCGTTAAAGACGTCAGGAAGTAACGTGTAGAAAAATCGCGTAATCTGACATAGTGACTGTCGTAACAGACAAAAAATAACGTGTAATCTGAACCAGGCATTAAATGAATCATGAAAGTTGATTTACTAAGGTTCGCTCTAGTCCATTTACTGGTATTTGCGCCATTATTTAACGCCCTCAAAAAAAAAAACAAGTCTTAAACCAGATGCTAATTTGTGCTGGACCTTTATGCATATCCATCCGTTTTCACATTCTTGGTAGATTACGTTGGTCATTATGGAAATAATCTTGCTGTGTTCTTTAATTTGTGCACCGTCAGTAGATCACGTACTGAACATTTCACCCCGTCAGTTTGTTTTTTTAAAATTGCGCTCTCATGCTAATTTGCCCTTTTTAGTAAATATGGCCCATGGGATAACATTTTTTCGCACAAGTTAAATTCACAACTTTCAATGGAAACAACTACTACTGTACGTGCTGTTTTAATTCCTAGTCTATCATAGCAAGATTCGTTTTCAGCCAAGAAATATCCTCTCAGCCATCAGCTAATGCTCAGGTATAAGGGGTAGAGCTCTTCTAAGACCAAGATTCAAGAAATCGCCCCTGAAACTTGTCGTTGTTTTTCCTAGATTACGGCAGTAATCTGCCATTGACCCCTTTTGGGAACGTTGATCCGCCCCAGAGTGTAATCCTACCGCCGAATACCCACAAAACACACACACAAACCATCCCTTGCAACATATCAGCTGTATCACTTGCAATAAATCCACAGCTCAAGAGAGAAGCCCCTGCGATGTACCCCTGAGCGGCACATCTGTATGCATTTGGGCAGAGGAAGGACCGCAACAGAAGCAAAAGCCATCCCGACGGATGTCTATATGAATCCCATAATCTGACCCGCCTCACCTGCCAATGAGAACAGGCAGATGGTCACTGAAAACATCTCTATTTTTTTTTTCTGTAAAAGCAAAGCTGAGCTTAGCTGTAGCGAGAGACTGAGAGATAACTCTGGAGACAGAAAGAGAGAGACAGAGAAAGGTGTAGTCGAAGGTCATGGATGATTGACTCCATCACCACTGGAGGTGCAGCTGGGAACAATTGTGTCAAGAGAAAATGCTGATAAACACACTTCTCCGTGCAGTTACACGCCAACCGGTAAAACACTGCGGAGATAAAAATCCATTTCAGGATGCTCTGTTTTTTTGGGTTTACAATATCGCACTGTGTATGACAGCTACTCACACATCTCAATGAGCTGGGAAATGATGAATAGAAAAATCAACGGGAAGCAGAGACAACTGTAAAAAATTCACTTTGGCAACCTCTTTACTTACTCAATGAAGTGAAAGCATACTGGGTATTTCCCATGCAGTTAGTAGCACCAAAGGGAACTGAAAACAAAATAATGCAATTTCCAAAAAGGATTCCCCAAGCGCTTCCCAAAGCCCCTTCTGCCCATTACGACAGAGGGGCGCCCTAGGCGGAAACTGTTGTCTCTATCAGAATCTGCCGAAAAGGAAAGCTACTTTCTGCCTCAGAGATAAAAAATAAAAATAAAAAAAGATAATTGTGAGATATAGTTCATATATCAGCCATTCTGAGATAAAGTCCCACTGTGAGAAATGTAGTAAAGTCACATTGGAATTATAAAGGCTCACTGGCTATATAAAGTTGCAATTATGATTGTGAAATATAAAAAAAAACTAAAACTAGGCAAAACAAGATCCACTATCCATTTTCTATAGGGTACTTTCAGTCACTTTCAAACCGAGCAGCTTTCTGTTGGTCAAAAGGCCAAACTTGTAGTGAAATCTGCATGGGTAACTGAGGTGAAACACCTGATCGCATTGATTTCTATTCTAATGACCAATGAAATCTCTCCGAACCAATTTAACCTTGAATACTGCTCTAAGGTCACGCTATTGGCTGTGTCAGAAGTTCAGGTAATTCGACCGCTCAAACAGAGCAATATAGAAACACCACAGAGATAGCCGTCTTCCTCTTCGAGAAATCACCTTATGAGCACAGATTGCTGGCTTTTGCACATTAAACCGCAACAGGGAGAAACGATTTTAGGTTTAAAAGCTCAACCTTCACTTCACGAGGCATATCTTTGTTATATTTAAGAAAGATGCTTCACACTTTTGGGCTGATAAGGGAAAGTGAATCTGTGCTAAGAATGTCGCACTTTGAACAAAACAACCCACCCTATTCAAATCCTACTATATCAAAGCACTGAGTCACTTAACCTTTCTCGACTCAAGGGGCATGTATGATTCGTTACTATTATGAAACCAAGATAAAAAGAAGAGTTAGAGAATTTAACTTTATGGCTGGGTATCTTAAAGGAGCATTGCGGAAATTCAGAAATTTCTTACTGTTACTGACACCGGTGGCCATTAGAGAAACTGCAGCTCGTTCTCGGTGCGCTCGTTGGTCGCACTAGATAAGGCTTTTTTTTTTTTTTTTTTACTTTTTTTTTTAAACTAAACTGGATTGTGCTGGAGGTTGGTCGCTTCTTTCAGTCCGCAGAGTCCATTTGAAACACTACTATTAGCGATTGCCGCTGCTTACTAATGGCTGCCGTACGGATGTAAGCCCAAGTAGACGAGAACGTGCACGAGGTCACATTTTGTGCATTTTCACACCAATTCGGACCCGACTCCTCCACACACAATTGAGCCTACAGGCTGTTAGAGGCAACCGTGGTGGACAGTCAAGGTGTCATTCTTTCTATTATATTACTGTATGCTTGGCTCATAAATGTGCAAATGAAGACTCTATCTTAAAGTTTGTTTATTTAAGTAAAAACCTACACTAGAACTAGAAATGTCTTTAAAGTAGAGTGTTTCTGAATGTCAACTTTCCAGTTCCAAAAGATGCCATTAAAAAAAGTAAAAGAGCAAAATAATCCACACAATCTGCACTGAATGCAATTTGCATGCCACATAAAATGGCAAAAGTGAGCTTTACAACACTACAAAAATTGTTTTTCTTGAAACGTTGTTGTACTAGCAGCTATTTGTTAAATTTACTAGCAAAAAATGTGCAGCATGTCTGAGTATATGCCATCATTTGATTGCCTCTGCTTTGTGGTCATGTGGTCATGCTCCACTATTTCCCTATATGCCAAAATCAATCTCTCGATTGGAGGGCAAGTAAATGCTGATCAGTCCCGAATGAAGAAGGCAGAGCGTTCCCTGTAACTTAACGGCAGACCCAGCGTCAGTCAGGCAGCAGTGGGAACGAATGTGCCGAGACACTGTCATAAAATGATTTTCATTAAGCCAAGGAAAGAAAAAGACAGACTGTAGGGATCGGTCATCCTTGAAAGGCCAAATAGGAAGTGATGGTTTCCCACAGTGCTGGATCTGTTTCTCTACAGGAACCCCAGAATGGATTAGTAAAGGCTTTGGCTGTGGTTTCACTGGCTGTAACCGTAGATCAATGGAGGATTTTGGAGTGCAGGACAAATACATAAAGTGCACTTAAGCAAACCTTAATTATACCAACAGAAACAATGCTGAAGATATACTGAACACTGGGTTTGAACTCTGAAGAGAGCCAAATGCTGCATTTTCTGGGTCAGAATTATTATACATTTGGATTTTAAAACTGCTTATGGTGCGGGAAGAACTGTTAGATCAAACACTGTCGACATGCATTTTTAATATATGAAACACTAGGAACCTTTTACAGTTCTGTGTTTTGGAATAAAGCATTTAACTTTAAATTCTTGAACAAAAAATGACATAAAAATAAGGATAATGTTTGTCAAGTGCAAAGAATCATTGAAAAGATCAAATATGAGGATTAAAATCACATCTGTTTTTGTAAGAGGTTCAATTTCTTCACCAAAATATACTCCGTATAGGGAAAATTAGCAAACAGCAAAACGATTACATAGGGAAAGGATGAACAATAAATTGAATTATGATTAATCACATCATCGCTGCCTGGTGTAAACCTTGAATTTTTATATTTTGTCATTTTTATTCGTATATCATTGCTATTGGTCACAATTTACCTCTGTCTGTCGGTTTCGCAAATAGGCTATAACGAATAAAAAACCTTAAAAAGAGCTTGTGACTAAACTTCATTGAAACCCCAGACTGCCGGTAAAACCTCATAACTTCGGCCTGAACCGGGAATAATTTAGACTGAAAATAATTACAATACATATTATTTAAAATAAACATAGAATTAATTATTATTATGAAAAAAAAAAAGTACGCCACATTTTCTCTATTCGCCTGCCATTAGTAGGTATGACTAATTTTGGATCCTGATTATAACTGGTTTGATATAAAATGTAACTGCCAAATCCTTGTATTATTCCAAATATGAGTACTCCAGTGAGAGCAGTGGTAACTGCATACTGTGAAAGCTCTTGTTCTTAAGCCCTTTTTTGGACGGGACTATTTTTCCCTGAGGAGGTCAGGTTAATTTGTATTTTCAGACATACTTTGTGATTTTAATCCTCTGAAATCCTTTTTTTTCTCAAACACTCCAAAAAAATAGCAAATCACCTACTTTTTGCCCCCCTCTAACTCAGGGTCCTCTGAGAAATGTAACCCCGTCCAAATAGAAATGTCTGCAGAATGACACTACGCTTCCCCTCGTTTATTATGACCTTCATCAAAAACCGTAACCAAAGTCAAATTTCTCATTGCTCTGCCTGCTGCACCTTCATTATGGATTTCAACCTTTTTGCCAGCTTTCTGGTGGGCAGTAACAGTTGCTGGTCCAGGATCTGCTGGCCTCCTATCCGACGTTAAAGGAAAATGAATTCAAGGACAGTCTGATCGCTGACTCACATTCTTACAATAAAACAAGACGGACAAAAATTAGTAGCAGTGAGTTGTCGCTAATACCAAAGATAAACACATTAGCCTTTAAAGCCCACAAGCTTTAGTAGCCTCCTCAGGTCTAGCAGAAAGCCATTGATTTTGCTGAGGTGTGAAATGTTTAAGCAGAATATTGATGTGCTTACAACATAATGGAAGAACAGGCCTGACCTCCTCCATCCTTTACTCCGCTTCGGCATTACAGCCTCGCCTCCATCTCGCTGCCCGCATTGTGTGTCCGTGTTGGCTTCCAGACCAGATCAACTGGAAAATTACACGTCTGGCCGTTTAAGCTCCATTGGCGAAAAGTCTGTTGTCGGGGCATCAACTCAAAAGTGGCGAGAGTTCATTTAGCGTGTTCGCCGGCAGAGTGGGAGGAGGAAGAGTAATAAGTAATAGAAGAGCAACACACAGGCTAATACATCGGAGCAATTAGCCGCAAGACGAGGCTTCTGTGGCGTGACGGAGGCCTGAGGGTAATTGCAGACCCCACTCATCACTGCCTCTAGTTAATACAGAACTCTGCACCACAGGGAGAAGGAGAGAGAGAGAGGGGGGGGGGGGGTCTTCCTCTTCCTCTTCCTTGCCCCTGCACTCTACTTCCATTGCAATCATCCCTGAGCACCACTCTGCTTCACAGTGAGCCCACTCTCTCTCTATCTTTCTCCCTGGAGATTGGAGTGTGTGCACCCTGGTCCTACCACCTGCTGAAAATATGACAGTCTGTTTGAAAAGCCCGGGATGGAGTGTTCGATCTTGAGCTCACTCGGAATACGGCCTCGTCTGCATATTTGGTGTGCGATTTGGCTCATGATGGATGGCAGAGAAGGAGAGGGAAAACGAGAAATCGGAAACATTCCTCTCAAACGCACTTGGCACTTATGGAATTACACAACAACCGGTGGTTAAATTACATTTAGTAAAGCTGACTAACGTAAAACGGTTACAGTTGATGTGGAAATCCAATTTTAAAGAAGTATTGGTAAGACTTGAGTTTAGGGTCCAATTCTCTCTATGAACTAGTTGCTTATTAGCACAAATATTACTAGGATATTGACTGATTATTAGTACTTAAAGGGATACTCCACTTTTATTTGGAAATAGGCTCATTTTACAACTCCCTCAGAGTTAAACAGTTGGGTTTTACCGTTTTACGAATCCATTCTGCCGATTTTCTGATATTTAGAAAAATATCAGTAAGCATGAAGGTTTCTGGCCTCATTGACTTCCATAGTATATTTTTTTCCTACTATGGAAGTCAATGAGACCAGAAACTGTCTGCTTACTGATATTCTTCTAAATATCAAAAATAAGCTGAAAGGATTCGAAAACGGTAAAACCCAACTGTTTAACTTGTAAAAGCAGCCTATTTCCAAAAAAAGTGGAGTATCCCTTTAAAGTAATGTCTTATTCTGCATGATTTTCTACATCCATTAATCATTTCCAATACCTAAACTTAACAACTACCTTACTAACTATTAACAAGCAGTAATTGGGAGTTTATTGAGGCAAAATCCATAGTTAATAGTTAGTTAATAGTGAGAATTGGACTCCTAAACTTAAGTGTAACCAAGTATCTGGAAAATTAAATAGATCTTTTTCTTTTTTTTTCAAAATCATGGTTGGTAATTAAAATGATAGTGATTCTCTGTTCAAAATACAGTAAAAACAGTAGTATTGTGAAATATTACTACAATTTAAGACACTGGTTTTAAATTTTAATTAGGGCTGGGCAACGATTAATCGCGATTAATCGCATCCAAAATAAAAGTTTGTGTTTACATAATATATGTGTGTGTGGTGTGTATAACTATTATATACAGTATATATATACACACACTCATGCATGTATATATTTAAGAAATATTTGCATGTATATACAGAATTAATATTATATATAAATATTTGATATATTAACACATTTTTTCTTAAATATATACATGTATGTGTATTTATATACACAAAATATGTATAAACACTGCAGACACATATATTATTTAAACACAAACTTTTATTTTGGATGCGATTAATCACGATTAATCATTGCCCGGTCCTAATTTTAATATATCCTAAACTGTAATGTATTCCTCTGATGTCAACACTGCATTTTTTTCCAGCCATTACTCCAGTCTTCAGTATCACATAAACAACTAATGATTAAATAAGTAAATAAATGTGCAAACAAATGACGAATAACTTAAATAAGTACATAAATAACTTATAATTACATTAAAAAAGGCACGGCTGATTTCCCCCTCAAAACCATTAGATTTGCACAGCTCAGTTGGAGGAATGCGGATGACGTTACTATTTCTCTAGAAGATCTTTTGCTCAAAAACAGTCCCTTTCGAGCCGAGTCATTTGGACACCGAAAAGCTCAGAAAGGAAAAAAAGCTCAGAAGTCCAATCAGTGCCATTTTAAGCTTTTTTTAGTGAGCCCTTTTCGGCCATGTGTGTTCACACTGCTCTTTTGACACTAGCAGAAACTCTAAAATGCTGTAAAAAAAATCTTGCAAAGCAATCTAATTCAAAAGTCACATCTTCATTTCACGCAACAGGGAATGCATCATGATGCAGCAGACAGAAAATAGCCATACTGTGTTCCCTGTGACAGATGCAGCAAAACCAGATTAACCAGATTTCTCACAGTTAAATGGAGACTCCTAAATCAGTGCCATGTGCCTATTAACAGGACGTGCTGGTCCCAAATACAGCTCTTGAGATTTGTACAACACGCATGCATTTCATTTGTCCTGCCATGTTATATTTGAGTGTCACCTCGCCAATCATCCATCATCCAATATCTTACAAGGGAGATGTGGTTATTCTAGAAAAAATACAACAGACTAATATATTAATACTAAGTGAGAATATGTATATTCGCATATCATCGTCAAATTAAATATGGCACAAAAGAAACACAACTTGGACGGTGAAGGACGTTAAAGGGAAAGAGAAACGTATGTTTGCTAACAGCACATACGGATTGAATTAAGACCGGTTATGAAATAACCACCTGCACCTAACGTGACTCAAATGTTTTCAGGCTACATGAGCTATAGGCGATACAGAACATGCATGCATCTACACCCCCTACCTGTGGACAAGAATAAGACATTACATGAGCTTTGCAACTTGACATTCAAAACTCCTCCAATTGGTCTTTGGTTGTGAAGAGACAAGTAAGGAGGGTTAGAACAACACTAAAATGTATTTTTGAACTAATGTAGAACAGTGCTGGTTAATGCATCATGAATCAACAATGACACATGCCACCTAATGGCTTCATGATGATTCTCGCAGGACATTTTGCATTAGAATGAAATGTCAAGAAATCTATATGCACATTGAAGACAAATAACAGTGACTCAGAATATTGTTTTCCCCTGGTAACTGGACACATCTTTGCTGTTAAATTAAATTAGTGTTGTACCAGAGGTCTGATGTATTGAATACCTTTAGTAATCTTTAAAATGCTAAAACATCAAGAAAAGGAGAGAAAAAAAAACTGCTGAACATCTTGTCATGCAGAAAACCCTATCAGGGTGTGCAAATATCTTGTCAGGCAGAACTAACCCACAACCCTAACCCTAACATTAGGACTAAGCATATCGACAATTTCGCATCATTTCATACCACCATTTTACCTAAGTCCTTGCACCGAAGCGAACATTCAAGTAATTGCATATGCAAATAAAAAGGAGAAAGTGAGCTATCAAATTCACGATGGGGAGAATCGTGGCTCTGGTGCATTGCTGACCATTACTCAGCATTGAAAGAAACACATCGAGATCTGCACTGGGACGCACATCACACTACTTATAATAATAGTCGTCTTGAGATTAATCTGAAATCAAAAGATCGGCAAAAACGTGCAAACCAAACCGAACAGAGAGAAATAGTTTGTGCTGCACAGTCAATTATTTCCAACAATCCAGAAAAGCTTACCTTTCCTCTGCGATGCTCCTTGTCCTCCGGTGTAAAGTGCCAGCCGGTGGTCGTTTGGTGAGGACAGGGTGGGATAGCTCTAATTAAAGCCCGGGGAAAATTTCAGACAGGCTCGGTACGGTTGCACAGTACCTTAATGTTCTTCACAATGTGCACCAAAAAAACAAGAGGCTTTCATTTTCTTTACGCGATACAATTTGCCGTTACTTTTGCTTTCTCGCAAAATTAGTTGCCATTCTCGCGCTCGACCCTTTCCCAGGTGCGTCGAATCAGATATCTAGTTTCCTTGGCTTTTCAGTTTCACCTTGCAATAAAGAATACATATCCAAATGCTGCTGAAATACAGGACAATCCAATCCGTCAGAGGAGTAGATCCTCGATAAGGAACCCTCTTGCAATATCATCCTGATAGAGGGGTGAGTTAGAAGACAAATACACACGAAGCGTCTGCTCGTCTTGGAGCATGCTGGAGAGTGGGCGTTATTGGGGTAGATCTTCACGGCTCACTGCCAGTAAGCATGCATGCCTCCGCCTGAAGCGCTGCTCCTCTACATGCACACAAACAGGCTTTATGTCAGCGCGGATGGAAGAAACTTGTGACTTTGAGCTTGGTAAGAGGTAAACGGGACACATCATTACTCAGAGTACGATAGGGGAACTGAACTCAGTTGAAACTAAAAGATAGTGCGGAAATGGTGACCTAGCACGTGAGCACGGGTGCGAATAAATGATTATCTGACGAAAGAAGCACAGGCGCAGTGATTTCAATGCGCTTTGGTTTCTTTGCCCAGTCCCAGTGTTAGTGCTTGTTCAGCACCAAGGACAGGAACTCGTAACGTTTAGAAACAGATTCTGTGCCTGATTTGTATGACTGGTTGTAACAGTAAAGCATTTACCAAGCGTGTCTCCGGTATGGGGAAGGGGATTTTGTCACTTAACGATTCCTATTCCTTAATAATTCCATTAATGATGAATTAATGATTTGCTTACACTGTTAGAAATTACCAGTATTTCACAATAAATAAGTTTTATTTTACAGTAACTTAAAGTAATTGAGTTTCCCTGTAATCCCTGCTGAAAAAATCCACAACTCTTAAAAAAAGGGTTCATTGGTTGTTTACTTAACTCCAAAGAACCTTTTATGCTAAAAAAAGGTTTTATAATGACAAGACAGAATCCTTTAGGCACAAATATTCTTTATAGGCTATTATTCATCCATATATTATTCTGCAATATTTTGTAGTTGTAATTAAATAAAAATGTTGGAGAAAAACTCAAATGGCACTCTTCAATTGATATTGAATTACATAAAATGATAGAAATATATACATTTTTTAACCCACATCTTGAATTTTTTTTAACATTCACATGCATTCATAAATACATTTTAGGGTTTTGATGTTTGTCATTAATATGAAATATTTATTCTGGAAAGGACAAAACAAATGATAATGAATGAACCCAAAAGGTTCCATATAAGCTTGTTCCTGGTTACAAAGAACCCTAAAGGGTTCTTATAATTAAACCCTTCAAAAGGGTTCTGTATACCTTTTAGGAGTTCCAAATACATAGTGCAGATAGAACCTTTTCTTGTAAGATGGTCAAGCTGGTATTAGCTGGACTTTTTTCAGCTGGAATATCCCAATGAATACCTGCAAAAACACTAAACATTTTGCAGTATACTATTTATTTTACATTTGATGACTTTAATTTCTGTAGTGGGCCTATATGTCTTTCCCAAATACCTCTTTTAGATGAAGCCATGTTTATTTCATTTGTCTGTTTATTTTTATTGTATGTATCTGTGCTATTGTTTGCAATAGCCTATGTTCATTTCGGACTGTTTACTTGTCTTCTTTAATATAAAAAAAATATATAAAGCCTCCCTGGGCTGTTTGAAAGCTATAACAACAAAATCACCCAAATTATCTGGCAGTATATAGCCTATATGGCAGCTTTCCCTGTTGTATCAAATATCAATCTTTCTCAAGATTTTGTATGAAAGATAAAAAATGTCAGTTGTGACAACACCATCCATCCATCCATCCATCCGTCCATAAGACTTCTTGGGATGAGACTGTGTTACGTCCATCCGTTTGTCTGTCCGTCATTCCGCCCATTTGTATCTATCTATCCATCCGTTAGTCTGTCGATCTATCTATTCTATTAACCTCTATTTCAACACTCTTCAGTAATGTGCTAAATAACCTGTAGAATACATTTACAAACTAAAGGGAACAACTGGTCCCCATAATTCAGGGTTTACCAGGTACACACACACTCTGATCACATGATCTTAAAGCGTTTGTCACATGACCTCAACACATTGCAAATTTAACTCAACAAGTGGTTACCACCACTTATCAACTGTTGATGCATTACACAACTGTATACCAGATGTGTTCATTTTGGTATGTGTTTAAAAAATGTTAAGTCATTTCAAAGTCTGATGGTGCCTAGTTGAGAACTTGAGAACCCATGCAGTTTTATAACACAAGTGTTAACAATAAGTGTCAAACAATCACAAAAATAAAACGAAAGAAAACCAAATAAAGAAGTCTTGACTTGAACAAAGTTCGTGGCTTTGTGCTTTGAGCCATGAACTCACCATCAGCAGATTACACAAACAAATCTAGACAACAGGAATATGAAGACTATATATACACAAAAACCAGTGACTAACAAGATACACAAATAATAATAATAAAAATACATGAAGCAAAGGAATCACATGACAGTTTAGCATTTAGCAAAAGTTGGTCATCAGGAAACTTGGACAAATAAGTTTTATGATTGATTGTTCTTTAAATCAATACACCATGTCTGTCTCATGCTATTATGAAAACTTAATATGCTCACCCTTGTGGCACAGGACAAAAAGGTTACTGCAGGTAATATGACCCAGGGACCTTGGGAATGTCACTTAACCCCAAGAGACCCTGAGAGAATAAGGAAAACGGATGTGAAATCTAACAAAATGGAGGTCTGTTGGAGGGATGAAAGAGACAGCATGCCTGCTACAGTACTCCTTCGAGACATTAAAAGCGATTGGCGGCTGATAAAGAGAAGTAGGAAAGTCGATAGGAGACTGAGTGAAAAGAAAAGCTGAAGGGTTAGAGTGAAAATACACAAACACTCCGGAAACAAAGCGTGTGTCTAAAGGGTCGATCACCGAATCAGAAAGAAAGCAAGAACAGGTTGGTGTGTGCTGAAATAATAGAAATAGCTGACAGACAGGAAAGGAATGACTAAAGCTAATTGATAATAATTACCTTGCGGAGTGTTAGAAGTGGGGAAAATGGAAATTAATTCAAGACTTCTTCATAAGTTCCTTTTTTGGCATTTATTCTGTCAAATCACCTTCAGTTTTACTACATATTTGGAATCTCCATGGAATTAATATCAGCCTTATTTAACCACTTTTTACAATCCAGCACAGACATATAAAACTCAAGTCCAATAAATAACTGTTGGATAAAATCCACCCTCTTATTTTTGTTGTTCTTTTTATTCAATAAATGTTTCACTTTTTTTTACTTAAGAATATTTTACTCCTAAATAAATAAGGAGTGCTGCCCAGCCGATTACTCACTTTTTCTCTGTATTAAACACTTTAATGTATGGGATAAGTTAATAATATATTGCTGCAATGACATTCTTATATTTGCCTTTGTTTGATGCATCCATGCCATTATGTGTACAGTAAAAAAGTCAAACAGCCCTGATTAAATATATAACGTCTTCCTGTTTGTTTGTTTTTCAAATCTTTTTCTGAGTCAATTCGTTTGTTTCGTTCGTTGAATACACCAAATGACTCGTTCATTTTGTTTATTTTGATGAGCATTTGAGCTTATAAAACTTAAACTTTGTTATGTATTTATTAAATGAGCGATCATTTCGCTTGATAAGACCCTTATTCATCGTCTGGAATCGTTTAAAGCCCTTTTTAGAAATTAGGAAATTAGTACTAAGAGTATATATATATATATATATATATATATATATATATATATATATATAAATAATTTTTTGTTGTTGTTGTTTTTTTTACGAGATTTTCATAGTTGAACCAACACAACAAAAACAACAAAATCAAAACTTTTTTGTTCAAGTTGTGTTTTTACAGTGTACAAAGAGCAAAGGGTGGTGGGAAATATTAGACTTTATAGTGAGCACGGATCCACACTTCAAAAATCTACTGAAAAATATACCATCTGGGGACTTATGACATCTCTTTTCAACATACTATGTTGTACTGTTTAGGATGGATATGGACATTGAGACACAGGGTAAGTAAAAAAGAAAAAGAAATGAAAAACAATTGTGAGCACAATTTCTTTTTATTACAATTTATTTTTGTTAATTATGCTTTGCATAATTAGGTTGCTAAATACTATATAGTCAGTGACCATTATTAAATTATAAAATATTTTATTGGTTCTAATTTAAGCATCCAATTTAATGATGACAGACAATGAATAATAAATGATTTAATCACATAAATAATTCACAGTTAAATGAAGAATGAGGAGGTTTGAGATTAACTTTGCAACTAATGTTGAAATTGGCCATTAATGCACTGTAATTAATATATTTTATGATTTATTATTAGTTTTTAAAAATATTTTTTTATGTATTTCTACACTACACTTACAAAACCTGTTTTCTTATGTTAAGCGCTATCATTTGATATCATGTCACTGTGTTTATGTAAGATGTATGACTTATGCAAACAGTT
The DNA here is from genome assembly GCF_016745375.1 of Pimephales promelas. The sequence goes on from NW_024121166.1 coordinate 2,660,374, forward strand.
GAAGAAAGTTTTTGACATCATAGAGTTCACAGAGTCACTGCAAATCACTCAGACCAAAACTGACACTGCAACACAGCCTTGAGGGATTCTAAATATCAGTCATATGTGTGAGCATGGGTCAGCAGGAGAGGACAGGTGTGTGTAAGGTGCCTGCTGCCATGTAATAATCTGTTTAAACAGTCTCAACCCTGAGGGTGAACATCTTGTCAGTACCTCTTCTGTTTTACCTATGAGATCTACATTGTGCTGGTCTTCAAATGTGCTATCTGGAGAAACGTATATCTCAAATAATAGTCTGCCAACGATTGGCTGATTAAAAAAAAAAACAAAAAAAAACCCCTAAATGCAAAGTAATTGCAAGTGACAAAAATAAATCGACTAATCAATCGCCTCATAACAACGAATTAACTGATTGTGTTAACATTAATTCTACGATAAAGTGTTTTTAATGTAACCGTTAAGTGTTCAGTCCAACTTCGTATCTGGGGTCTTTAACTATATTAATAGCAGTAGTTCATTTCAATATAATTAGAACAAACACAGTCTAGAAATAACATTGATCAGTGAAGCTCAAGGCCAGATAGCAAAAGGAATTTGGAATGAAACCATAATTGTTGTGTTAGGTGGTCTGAAATGTGTAATTAAGGCTTTTTTATTAGTTTGGTTGTTTACTTGTTTACTGAAAATAACCACTGTTTTAGGAAGACACACCATTGTTTTTTAAAAGTCTGTTTAAAAAAAAGTCGCCTACACTTATTTGATCAAAAATACAGTAAAAACAACAATATTGTGAAATATTATTACAATTTAAAAGAACTGTTTTCTATTTCAATATTTAAAAATATATAATTTATTCATGTAATTCAGCATCATTCCTCCAGTGTTCAGTGTCACATGATCTTTCAGAAATAATTTTAATATCCTGATTTGCTGCTCAAACATTTCTTCTTATTATTCATGTAGAAATCAGTTTTTGGTAAAAACTAATACCTTTCCAGGACTCTTTGGTGAATAGAAATCATTTATTTGATCTTTATAGGCTAAATGTCTTTACACTTTTGAAAAATTCAACACTCACATAATACAAATATTTGATTCTTTAAAAAGATTCATGTTCTGTCATTGTAGATTAAAACTGTTTCATGAAGCGTTCAAATTATTGTGCATACTAACACGTTTTTAATATAACATCGCTCCCAACAAGACCACTCTGGCTAATGAGCAACAAAGAAAAATTGAACCCAACCAAATGCATATCACTGAATCCACTTTTAAGAGGTACTTCAGTTCTTGTAGAATAGGCTTTTGATAAAACCTGGCTGATTATACAGAAAGAAAGAAAAAGAAAGAGAGAAAAAAAAACCATCAGTGCTACTAACCAGAAAAAAATAGATAAAAACTAGAAATAGAGTAATTAGACCAAATAATTAGGAAAACTTCAACACACATATTGCGCTGCTCATGTTGTTGTCCAAGGCCACCCCCAGCAGTCTGCTATAGTTTGTCCAGAGTCAAAACCCACCTTGCTTAAAACAACCATAATCCCAGTACTTTCTGTGAGTTTGCTCTTGTCTCAGGTATGCTCAAACTAATGTGTGCTAAATGCTGAAGCAGCCATGAGCTCTAATACTCACAAGGCCTGTTGTCAGCATGAACTGAACTAACCCTTGGATGCTGTCCAGCTGAGAGGGTGTCAGTGTACTCAAGGCCAGGCTTAATCTGTGTTGCTGTATAACAAGGACCCTCACAAAATCCCCCTGAATGAACAAGAATCAAGCTTTACAATGCATCTTAAAACACTCGACAGATCCCCGGAGTAAATGGATAAAACACAATAGGCATTAGCAACTTACTTTTTTTGCGCCACCAGTCTCAGGATCTCTCATTTTGAGTCAGACGTGTGAATTCAGTAAATTGTAAACGGAAGAATCGCTCTGACCGGATCATTCATCAGCGAGTTGTTGATTTGAGAACAGAATGCGATCATATCGGTCCAATTCACCAATGAATGGATGCGATTGGCTTTATGCATTGCACTACTACCTGAACTTAAGCCAGCTCTTTGTTTCCTGTCTGCAATTATTGGCCGAACTTGATTAATTCAGGTGTGTCTGATTATTGTTGCCGTGACTACTGAGGTCAGGCACACCTGGATTAATCACGCATGATTCGCCTCTCTGCGCGGGTGACAAATTCTTTAGTTCAAAATAACGAGAAACGACATGTTTTTATTAAATGTAGTTGAGTGAAACTACTACTATGCTTTGTAATGTAGTGAAATAAAAGTTGCCCAAATAAAAAATACCCTACACTGTAAAAAAAATATTGATGGTTTAACTTAAAAAAGTAAGTAACCTGGTTGCCTTAAAATTTCAAGTTCATTGAACTGGAAAGAGTTAATACAATGAAGGAGAATGATTTAATCATTAGAAACTCAAAATTATATGTTATCTGAACTAAATAAATTATTTAAGTTGATTTGACAAAAGAAAAAAATGTGATTACTACACTGTAAAAAAACATTGTTGGTTTAACTTAAAAAAAGTAAGTAACCTGGGTTGCCTTAAAATGTTAAGTTGATTGAACTGGAAAAAGTGAGTTAATACAATGAAGGAGATTAATTTAATCATCAGAAACTCAAAATAATAAGTTATCTCAACTAAATGAATTATTATAAAGTTGATTTGACAAAAGAAAATATGTTGTGATAACAAATCTTGAAAATATTTTTTTACAGTGTAATAAAGCAACTAAAGAGTTGATGGGCCCCATTGACTTCCATTGTATTTTTCCCCCATACTACAGAAGTCAATGGGGCCCATCATCTGTTTAGTTACCCTTATCCAAATTAATTTCTTTTGTGGTCAGCAGAAGAAAGAAATTTCTACAAGTTTGGGAAAAAAAAATGGGTGAACTAGGCCTACTTTAAAATCTTGTATTTTAAAGTAAGCCTAGTTCTCAGTGGTCTAGCAGAAGTCTCCCGGCTCCCACATATAGCGCCAACCCCAGAATGACTAAGAGAGTGTGTATCAACCCTCTGGACAGCCTTCAGATCTCCCACAATCCACATGCACAGAGTTTGAGGGAATATAAATGAATACATTTTATTCATTTTAATTAAAAATTCCAGCAGTCACGCCTCAGCAGTCAGAACACGACCCCCGCGATTAGGCCCCGTGGCACTTTGAAACCTTCTTGTCATCTTTTTAGGCTCTTAGTTGTTTTTTTGTTTTTTTTTACAAGCATGATCAATTGTACATGTTGCATTGTTGATATTATCTCCCAGTTGTGGCATTTTGCTGTGGTTTCAGAACAGCGTTTTGACACTTTGATGGCTGAGCTCGGATGAAAGGCCTCTTTTTCTGAACACTGTTCTGCGACATAAGGAAAGAGAGAATGTTTTAGGCAAAGACAAAAAGCTTTAAATAATCATTCCTCCGGGGTATATTTCCTTTACTGTGCCCAGTTCACAATCACAACACGCCATTATTTATTTGAAAATCCCCTTTTCTACTGTACTTGTCAGAAAGGGGAGATGGAGAGAAGGATTTATCCATACAGTGTCATATAATCCTCATACATAATACTAATTCTAAGGATTGCTCCTGATGTAATTATTTTAATTTGCATTTATTCTGTTTGCATGCCATATTCATAGATGCCAGGAATGGGTTAAAATATAAATCTGACAGCAGCAAACATGAGGTTGAGTGCGCATTAGATTACTGTCTTGTTGGCTTAGTGTCGGCGTAATTTGGAATGTACTTTTACACTTTTTTTATAGTATTAATCCATAAATCTCAAAAACATTCTTGTTTGAGTGTTTTGCAGAAGCCTTATAGCATCTAGTCGCAACCGCCAGATGTTTTAGCCACGGACTGTGATGATGCAATAGCGCGCGGTTACATTCAAACGGAAGTGTTGACCTCAAAACACAATCCCTTTGATTGAAAAAGATGTGTTGCATCCGAAATCGCATACTTCCCTACTACGTATATAGTAGGCGGTATGAGTATGTGACAAGAGTAGTATGTCCAAATTCACAGTACTCATATGACCTAGTTGTTGCAGCGAGCTTCTGAAGTGTGCACAGGAGAGGATTTATGAATGGCAGCGAATCGACATAACCGACGCTGGTAGATCACATGAGAAAGACATTCATATTTTTTAGAGGTCACAAAATAAGTACTTATTCCAAATAACTTACTCAAGAGAGCATGCAATTTAGGATGCAGCCATGATGGTATTTTTGGTTTTGGTTGAAGATGGAAGAAAGATAATGGCTGTTTTTTCAAAGGAAAACAAATTAAAAAGGAAGCGTGGGAGTAATTGTCACTGTTTTAATTGGTTACTGAATTAAACCGTTTCACAGAAATGTAATTTATGCTGCTGATGAAGCCGTTATATGAATCTGCCGAAGAGAAGGAAGACGTGTGTCACGCTGTGTCGTGTTGCTAGGGTTCTGAAGTGAGCAGCTCCAGATGTGGAGGCTTTCAGCTGTGGTGAAGTACGTCTATCACCTTGGAATATTTTGTTAATTGACCTTGTGATTTCTCTTCACACGTCCCTGTCTATTGACATGCGGAGGCGTACAGTGTGTATATAGGAAAGGCTGTTTTTTTTTATGCATTTAACTTTGCAGTAAAAACAGCATTTGAAAACTTGACTACAAAAAAAACCTTTGACTGTTTTTGCAGTCAAGTAATTCATTTTATATGTTATTGAAAGCATGAATTAGAATCATTTAAAGGAGTAGTTCATTTAAAAAAAAAAAAAACTTTTGCTGATAATTTACTCACCCTCATGTCAAGATGTCCATGTCTTTCTTTCTTCAGTCGAAAAGAAATTAAGGTTTTTGTGGATATTCTCCATATAATGCACTTTACTGGTAACCAAACAGTTCAAGGTAAAAAAAAAGAAAGTTTCAGTGCAAACTGTTCAAAGGGCTTTAAACGATTCCAGATGATGAATAAGGGTCTTATCACGCAAAACGATCGGCCATTTAAAAATAAATAAAGTTTAAGTTTTATAAGCTCAAATGGTCTCCTTGCTTTGTTCTGTGATGCGTGTTCGTGACTCTCTTGTTCGAACTCGTTTATCAAAATGAACAAATCTTTTTTCGTGTCATTTGGTTCATTCAACGAATGAAATGAACAAATTGACTCGGGAAAAGGCTCTTTCATTTTCATTTAAAAATTTATTTTAAATAAAAATGAAAACAAATTTGCTTTTAGCATCTCAGTTCATTCAATTTGAACTGATAATATTAGTGACATTTTCACAATATAGTTTGTGCTGTCAATTAATTTAATGTTATTTAAACTAAATCTAAATTTACATTTAATTTAATATTAAGTGCTAACATTAAGTGCAAAATTAAGTACTTGTGGCATTTCAATTCAATACATTTTGAACCGATATCAGTGGCAAATTCACAATATTGAAACAACAGTTAAAATTGAAGTAAAAATGTTAGTTCAAATGAAATTGCTTTTTTTTTAACAGATTTAATCTCACCACATACTGTAGCGATAATGATAATTTTGGCTAATTTGATGTGTGTTTGTAGATTCCAGTGCAAACAGGGTAGCATAAGACAACTGTACAGATTTCCAATGACAAGAGTTGATGTAATATGTAGGCAGGAGGGATGCTGGTGCTCAATTAGTCATCATAGGATGAGAACCTGTGATGGCAGATGTGGTACAGATGTGAGGCCAGGAGTGAATCTGGGTGTGACAGGAGCCATTGAACCCCGTGATGAGTGTCTTAAGCTATGGATAGAGAAAATAAATAGGAGAAGTAAAGGAAAGAATCAAACTGTATTTCTCAGCATACAGACCACAGAGCTGGATTAAAGCAGGATTAAAAGCAGAATGTGGGAATTGAACTGTATGCCTGGATAAACAGAGTCTTTTGTAAACACGGAGTACAGTATGTGTCTCCTGAAAATCGCTATGTAAATATGGATTATTTATACTTTGCACAGGAATTACCTTAAGAGATGTATAGGGTATTTTAATAAGGTATTTTAGGTACTGAGCAACTTTATAAGTAGTATTTTGTAATTGATAATATAATGATAATATGGCCGATAAGCATATTGAACAAGCTGCAGCATATTTATGGGAACCATGAATGTTACACGTTACATAACTTTTCTGTCTCAAAAAGACGGCATATTATTACATAACCTTGCAATATTTCTGAGATCGAATAAATACTGTTTATAGAGACAGACATGTGGCTTTTAAATGACAATTCCATCCCAGTTATTTTGTAAAGAAGGACAACGTGCCTAGACTGAACACGTAATATGTATCCGTATGACATCATCATTTTCATAAAATTGCGTTTTTATAGTTTGCACAGAAATGAACGGTATAATTTTTAAAAATCAATGCTTTCAAACACACTTTCAAATCATTGCGTTTTCAGGCCCCCAAAATGCTATTGTCTTGTGAATGAATGGCAAAAACACATTACATGTTTTTTCACTTTTAGTTCAAAATAGCATTTTGTAAACAGACATTTCTTGCATATCATTGGTGCACCATAATAGGCTTGTACTAGCCTCCTAACAAAAAGGTTTTCAGTAGCCTAAATGAAGTGTGTACTTCATTACTTCACTGACTGTTGTTAACTAGCTTGTTTATTGTGTGTGTTTGTTTCATAATGTGCCTATTTGACAACAATACTGATAGAGATTCTGATTGTGTATCATGGGATTGACACAAAATTGTTTTAAGGGGAACAAAAAATATATATAATTTATTTGTAGTTTATTTTATTTCCTTTTGGGTGGAATTTAAAGCACACACATGCACTTAAAATGCAGAATCACTCTATCTATAAATAACCATGTGTGTGTTTTATTGCTCTTTATAGGGAATGACTATGGGCTGTTTAGAGGCGGTGCTTTGTGTAAACATGTAGAACAAAATAACATCTCATATATTGCATTACTTGTCTATAACACAGCAGGGAAGCCCAAAGGCTTGTTGCATTTCAACTTTTTAAATGGTTTTCCATATGCTATGGGGATATTGGGGATATTTCCAATGTTAAAATATGTATGAAATTTACTGTAGATAAGGAAAGCTATACATGCATTGTTAGAGATGGGTCAACTAGCGTTGCTTGACTATTGCTTGAGCTTTTCTGTGTTATTGTTAAGGGCATAAATTCAAATTAATGAGCAGAATTACTCAATTTCAAATGCGCATAACAAATGGAAAGACGAGTATATCATGATTAAGTCGTATATAATAACATCATGGCATAATGAAGGCATACGAAAATAAAGCACACGTTAATATAAACTGTCCATCACTTGAAATGACTTTGCAATAGTAGTTACATAGATGGATTATTAGATATCTATACCCTCTGTTTAGACCTATTTGACTTTAATTCGGTTGCTTTGATGTGAAATTTTATAGAGGTAAATACATCTTGAAATCTTAATTGATTGCACATAAATTATCTCTATCCCGCTCCTGGATGACCTGGTTTCATAAATCATACCATACATCTAATCCACAGGGAAACTCAAATGAACCATTGAAAGCGTGGGATTGAGAGATCTGCAGCTTTCCTGCACTCCATATCATTAATTAGTCAGCATCGCCAGGGGTATCGCAGCCCTCATCTCCCATGTCTAATAACAATCGGGAAAACCTAGAATATCAAACCATTAATAAACTGCATTACAGTTCAAGCTCCCATATATAGGGTAACTAACCATTACATCAGCCTCTGTAGGTATCGTGATGGAATTCCCACACATATTATTTAAAACTACTGGAAAGAGCTATAAAGTTTGTTTCCTGGAGCTAGCTAATGCAATTTTCCATGACATAAATACATCAGTGATATGAAAAATGAATAACGTGATACTGTACTGTAACCTAATGTGTGGTTACTGCTTGCTGGTGTTGTGTTATACTCTAGGTGTTCACTCAGTGGCTTACGCTTCAATATGTTGGGATGCTTCCATGGGAAAAATGTTACACAACAACGATGCTAAAACGTTTTTCCTGTGCGTTTTTGTGCGTATACAGACGGCAACATTGTCAAAACGATCCCTGTTCACAAGGATCCCCAAAAACTATTAAAAACTATGTATTTTCCTGCCAGGCCAGTAGTTGGCGATGTCACTTTGAAAACGTGCACGTTCTCACAAAAAAGACTATGAAACCAGTTTTTGAAGTTTGCGTTCTCAGGCACTCAGAATGCAGTTGCTGTATAAATGAATGGCCAAAATGATATATATATATATATATATTCAAAGAAATTCAATTAATTTTAACAATTTAATTAAATAGTTTAAAAATATTAAACCTATACTATGACACGATAAATTAGCCTATGCATAATAAGCTTCATACCTCTGTGGACTGCTTTATGTAGGTGAATATGCAGAGTAAAATATCACAACTAATGTAATTAACCCTTTTACACCCAACATTTGAAGATTGCATTCTTTGAGAGCTTATTTTACGTTGACATAATGGTTGCATTTACACTGCAAGTCTTGATGCCCAAATCCAATTTTCTGACTATATCCGATTTTTTTTTTTTTTTTTTTTTGACGACCCGCTTCATCTTTTAAAAGTGACCCGTATCCAATTTTTGCATTTAGACTATACACACCTGAAACTACCAAATGTAGACGTTCTGACCTGGAAAATGAAGTAAAACAACACGAAATTCAATGGATGCAGATGGGAATAAAATTTTGAAGTCATCAAAACATTGGAGAAAAAAAGAGCAGAGCCCTTGTTGGCACTGTAGCCACGAGCGCTTAAAACCGTGCCTCCCCATATCTCGTGAAATGTCTTTAAATACGGATTTATTTCTGTAACATCCCTACATTTTTGCACACAAAAATGACATGAAACCTCGGCATTGCTCCACTGTGTGTATAATACGTTCTCCATCGCGCACTTTTTAAATGACTCAAATTTACTGGGGAATATCCGATTTGTCTACATGGCACACGCAAATGCACGTCTCCGATTCATATCCGATTTATTACCACATATGAGTGAGGCCTGAATCCGTGCATTTTTTTTCCTGCTTACACGTTCACCGTCATATCCGATCTGTGCCACATGAGAGGAAAAAATCAGATTTGGGTGTCAGGAACCATTTGGACCTTCTTTTACCATACACTCTTCTCAAAGGGACATTGCTTGGAGAAGCATATTTAATTGTTCCGCCTTTTGTTTATTCGATTGGTTATGTTTCTTGTGCTTTCCATATTTCTTTGTCCATTATGGTCACCACACTTCATTAATGGCTGAAAATATTTCATTGACAATGCAGAAAAGGAACAAGTTGCCGGTACTGTTTCGCCAACTGGTCTGACATAGTTATTGTTGAGGCCTTCTGAACAAAGCAGAGCATTAACAATTTATGATTACTCTACAGCGCTCATTCCTACTGCTATTTAATTGCCCTCGGCAAATATAATTGGATTCACCTCTGCCAAACTAAACGAAAGCCTTTCTGACATATCCACTCATGGGGTTTTTCACACGTTTGAGCCCTAATCGCAGCATGTGGAATATCATCAACCCTTCGTTCACTTACTCTTCAGTGTGTGCTAAAACACAACAGACCCAAAACAGATTAAGAACCGCTTACCCGAGCTCTACTCACTCAAAGGTGCCGTAATGAGGTAAGGCTGCCCTCTCTGACAAAGTCAATCCATTTCCAAAGACGTCTAACCTTTAATCGCCCCTTTGAATTGCCGCTTGTAAATCTCGGCTCACGGTAGGGCTCTTCCTAAGTGTCTCTTCGTTCTCTTTCTTTCTATACTCTTTCCTGTCCTCTTGGGCTCCGTAGGCAGTGGGGCGTGGAATTAAGAGTCACAACAACGGTACTGGACGGTGTGTGGTTATATTGTTATGAGATGAGCCCTGGATAATTCATGGCATCACAGAATGGCTGTCTGCATCTAATGGGCCACTAAATGACATTCGCAGTGGCGTTGACACCACATTGGTCGGCATACTTATAAAGTCTGGGACCTGTGTTGACCCAGCATAACACTCACATGCAGGGTTGCCAAATGTCATGCATTAAGTGCGTCTCAAGCTAAATCTCATGCCAAATGAAAGGACTATTTAAAATTAAAACATTAATAGGAAATGTGCATGACAGTGTGTTCCTGAAATTAGATTGTGGTTTGTTTTTCTTTATTTTCAATAATGATTTAAAACTGTTTTGCTGCTTCACAAGTAGACGAATAAGCTGTATGCGGTTTAGATATTAAACAGGAATGCAAACGAAAAGGTTTCTGAAAAGTGAATCTTGTACATTAATGTTAAGTTGTCGAATGATCATTTCCGGAATACTGCGTCACCAGTCCAGCCACCCTGTTCACCTCAAATTGTGCTGTTTATTGTCCAGAGAACATGCTGTCATATTTTATACATCTCAGAGAGTTCATGTTAGGATTGTGTGGTTGGCTGGGTTTGCAAATAAACTAATAAAAATGCTGACACATGTCACAATATGCGATCAACCAAAATGGAGGGCACTTTAAGGACAAGATGGTCACTTCCTATAACTCTACAAAACCTATTGGATTTAATATATATATAGGGTTAGGGTTACTCTAAACAAAAATGGTGCTATATAGCACTAAAAGTTGTTCATTGGCTTGTAATCATAGGGGAACCACTTCACTTATCTTTATCAAATGGTGCTATGTAGAACCATAAGAGGTGAAATAGAGCACCTTAACCACCCCAGAGAACCACTGAAGAACCAAACTGGGCTTAACAGCTTCTTTAAATGGTAGTGGTGCTATATAGCACCATGACCACCCCAAAGAACCCCTGAAGAACCGCCGAAGAACCTTTTTTTTAGAGTGTATATATATATGGCTGTCTACAAGGACTTCATTACTACATTTGAAATCTGAGAAAGCTGTCTTGACCTTCCAGAAAGCATTTTACTGGAACATCTTAATGGTGTATTGTCTTTTTTACACCGTGCAAACTTAAATCTTTGGATTTATGTGATGTATTCCAGAATATTGTTGCAAATTTTGAAATCTTTTCACCAAAATAATGTTAGCCTGCTAACATAAGCCAAGTTTCTATCCAGTTCTTCTGTTATCTTATCGACGTGTAAGATCTTATCTTATTATTTGTGTTTCAAATAATTACAGTTCTTCTCTAACATTTACAGTGAAAAAAAAAACAAAAGTTTTGGTAAATTTAACATCAAACTTAGACGCAAGACTAATTATGTCATGTGACGCCACATTTTTTGACATTTCAAAAATATTTTCTTGATAAAACATGTTTCTTCAAACAACCTTTGAAGTATTGATATATAGAATTTATGTGAACAAATTTAAAACCGATTGTGTTGGAAATTGCGAAATTTGATTGATAATTAGCATTTCCATCAGCCATACTGGACTGGTACTGTAAACATTTGTATGTGGTTAACCTTTTTTCTGCACTTGGCTATACGTACGATTTTGTCCAAACTGCTAAACTTACTTTGGGTTTGCCTTAAAAGCATCAGTAAAAAAAATCAATGATGCAATGTTGATGAAGAAATGCTTCCGAAGCCTCATCCGTTTGCTCTCTTCACTTCAAACAGAGGAGGAAAGCCAGGCAGGTGGGGAATAATTTAAGGTACTTTAAATGTATATGGGACACGTTGCCTGATTTAGTCAACCTGCTCAGACTGCAAATCAGCCTTCATCCTTAAAACCCTGATGATTGGAGGATCAGTGCCAGGAAGAAACTTACGTTGATGTCATATCAAGTATGTGACTTGTGACACATAAATAACATTAATATGATAATATCAATGAAATGTAATCCATAGTGACAGTCACATGATAGACATCATGTTCCAAAGCCAAGTGAGCTGTCAGGAGTAGGAAGCAGTGCTGAGGAATCTCCTTTGAAACTAGTTTCCCAATACTGGCTACTCAAGTAATTAGATGCAAGCTGCTAACAAGATAGACAGACTACTGTATATGATGACGAGTGAACAGATTGTGCACTAAATACTACTAATACATAAAAAAATGCTTCCCTTCTTTAATCTGATCTACTTCACAGGGATTTCTCCACAAGGACACAGATGAATCTGAATTGTTTTTAACAATTTCCATTACCTGTCTTAAAAAATATGATTCACCGAAATTAATTTCCATTTGGAAAAGTGTCTAATTCTATTGTATACGTTCTTGTGGTGTACTTTAAATATTAGAAAATAGGCTACTGTATAGTTTTAAATAACTACAACAGATACAGAATACTACAGAAAGTGTTAATATAATATTATTTAAATAAAAGACCACTTAAGTGTAGCCTGGGTTTCCCACAGCGCGATTTTATTCACGCCGAACCAAATTTGAACCAAATTTTCGCCTGAGATAGGGAACCAATCACAGAACGGGGAGGGAGTGGCATGACGATGATAACACAGTCTCATCCCAAAAAGTCATATAACTGACGTTTTGGGACGTATTTTGACCATACGTCAATATCCGCCTTTTTAGGGCCCCCTTAAACGTCGGTAGATGGCGATCCCGGGCCGTCATACAACTGACGCTTTACCTTTAACGTCAGTTAGGTGACGGGTTAGGTTTAGGGTTAGGTTTAGGTATGGGGTAGAGTTAGGATCCCATAACCTCATCTACCGACGTTTAAGGGGGCCCTAAAAAGGCGAATATTGACGTATGGTCAAAAGACGTCCCAAAACGTCAGTTATATGACGTCTTGGGATGAGACCGGGTTGACGATGACGGCATCTATGCTATGGATCCATCTTAGCAGCGGACGCGAAGTTACCTTCTGATACAGCCGTTGTGTATACATACCGTAAAACTTGAAATAATAGCCCGGCCTTTTATTTTCCCAAATCGTCGAACTGCAACGGCTTGAGACAGGCGTTTATATATGAAACCGGCCTTTATAATTTAGTGTTGAGATGTTGTTCAGTTAGTCTATAATCTCTAAAAATCTCAATTCTCTACATGAAACTGCGGTCTTCCATCCTTTTACTATCGTGTCAAGATACAATACCATTATAGGTCCCACTTTATATTAAGTGGCTTTAATTACTATGTACTTACATTGAACAGTAAGTACAATGTATTATTGTGTTCCTGTTGTATTGTAAAACACTTTTGCTGCTATTGAGGTGTGATACGGGACACGTGTGGTGGTATGGGTCGGTTTAAGGGTAGGTTAAGGTGTGAGGGGAGGGTCAACTGTGTAATTACAAATGTATTTACATAAATTAATTATAGCTGTAATTACATGATGGAATTTTAAAATGTTTTACATGTATGTACACAATAAGTCCATTGTATCAAATTATTAATTTCAATGTAATTACATAGTATTTAAAACCCCTTAATATAAAGTGGGACCCAATTATACAATTATAAAATTTTATTTAGATCAGTGGACATCTCTCTCTCTCTGCTCTACTCGTTATGCGTCTACGGTCTAGCATCTGAAATGTCTATAAAGTATTATGTGTATGCTAGGGCAAAAAGCATAGTCTCATGTTCGCTCTGATGAGATGTGATGTCTGCGCCAGCAGGGTGCGTGGAGGTATGGAAAATGTATGTTGACAGGGAGGTGGGATATCCCATCATTGCATCTCCCTTTTGTCATGCTACATTGTTGCATGTAGCTTGCTACTGTAAAAGCTCCACACCAGCTAAGCTGTTGTTATGCTAGTTGGCTACATCGCTACAGTGTGCAGCTCACTTGGTTTCACTCACAGATTCAGTAATGGCACAGTCTTCGAGAGTCACCTGTGCCAGAAAACAATGACTTTACTGTGTAGCCTTCATGGGGCTTCAAAAGTGTCAGTCCCAAACCAGCAAAATGACTTTGTACAAAACAGCTTTGAAGACCTGTAATAAATGCCAAGTAGCTGGATGGCTGAAAACACAGTGAAATGTTAACAGTGTCATACTGCACTCAGGTTCTCTCAAGTCAAGTTATTCTGAATGGAGTGACATGTAAAACACCACTGTATGTTGAAGCTCTCATATTTTTGCGGAGTACTCTTTTGAGAGACTGGCGGAAGTCATTGGGCAATGGGCATGTTAGATTTACATCAAAACAAGCAACATCCCGCTGTTTATCATCAAGTGCTAGGACTATTTTGTGTGATTGCAAAGTTTCGGAGTGAAACCTTTGAATACATTTAAAACTTATGAAGTGTTTTTCTCCTAAATGTTGAGTACTAATATATTTTGATTCAGTTTTATACTAAGAAAGCTCTTGCGTATGCAAGAAAAAGAAAATGACTTCCCAACAAAAAAGCCCATCTCCAAATTGTTATTCATCCATCATCTAAGGTGCCGTGAGGGAAACAGAGGCACTGATGTGTACCTCTTGTTAAACACTACTTCATAGAAATGACAAGCCGGAATTAATGAGAGTTCATAAAGTTCCTGCATAGGTAGAGCTGCCTAATCGAATGACATGCATTAAACGACAGATAATTCTGAACAAGTATATCTGCATGCTTAATTTAGAACAACTACATTAAAATGTGTTTGTTGTATTGAAATCAGTTAATGTATCAAAACACATCATCCGGATCAGATTCAGAACGTTGGTCAAAACATATATTGAGTACATCGAGCCCATCAACACCCCTAAAGCTTCACAGTCCTGTGCCTCTTCTTGTTTTGGACATTTCATTCTGTACCATTAGGCAGTTTTGATTTATATGCTGTTGAATGCTTGATGATCACAATCCATCTGGATTATGCATTATATTGAATCCGGAGATGCTGTACTATTTCAGATAGCACCCACTACCATAAAACGGTAAACATACGGATTGGCAGAAAAAAAAAAGAACTCGTCAAATGGTGGCAAACCAATCTGCCATAAATTACATAAAATCTTATCGATGGTGGTGAAAGAGTTAAAGGAACAGGTCACCCAAAAATGTACAATTCTGTCATAATTTACAAATATGACTTTGTTTCATTGTATGAAACCCAAAAGTAGATATTTATTATAATGTCCAAAGTGTTTATATCCATACAATAAAAGTAAATGACGACCACATGCAAACAACATTGGACTCTACTGACTTTTGTTGTATGGACAATTTGCATTGTACTGAGAAAGTTCTCAAGTGAATACATTAGTAAATTATTTATTTATTAATCATTTATTTATAGAGTGAGTATATTATTTATTTATTAATCATTTATATCCTACGGAAGACCTGAACCGCAGCATAATTTATTTATTTTTTCGCATTTTGAGATTAGTTTTCGATTTCGATAAAGTCGAAACGTTTCGAGATCAAAGTCGAAACGTTTCAAGATTAAAGTCAGTTGGTTTGTTGGTTTTTCTATAGGCTAAAGTCTATTCCGGCGTGATATATTTTATAACGTCCTATAATGGTAGCCTAATGCTGGTAGATTGGCACCTGTTGAATTTCCTTTGAGGAAACAAATCACACACACATAGTGTGAAACTCGCTATTGGCCATTATGAATGCCTGTGTGTGCGGCAATGTGAGACAACGGCAAGCAGCACACACGCAGCTTCTACGGAAGACTGTATTCTCATACTCTCGAAATATTTCGACTTTAATTTCGAAATGTTTCGACTTTAATCTCGAAATGTTTCGACTTTAAAACCAAAATTTTTCGACTTTTTTTTTTTTTTTTTAGGTTGTGGTTCAGGGCTTCTGTAATATCCTAATGTATCCATTGATTTTTACTAGATACTATAACGATGAACTATTATTCCAGCATGTTTTACCGAGGATTGCAGAATTATAAAAAAAGTTACTTTTAAAAAGGTCCCATATCATAACAGTTTCAGCAAGGGGATTTCAAGGAGATTGTTTTGAGATCCTGTCAAACATAATGCAGGGTTTCCACAGAGGCTGTAATTGAAGTCTATGGGGCAGCGCTGACCAGGGTGTGTTTTACAAAGTGACCTTCGGTAGAAAGTTTGAATGTTATGATTTTATGATATATGTTTGAACAGCTCTAGTGACCGCTATAGTGGCATGGATGGCCAACCTTAGAAGTATTGAACTTTCTCAACTCCTCCTCCTCAACTACAGTAGGCCTAACTTTTCTTCAGTGGTAATAAAGAAAGCCTCTAGAGGATTGTGCATGAAATGTTTTATGTAATGGCTTTAGAAGAGGTCAAAATGGTATTTCAAAATGAAATGTTTTGGAAAAGACAGAGCAGACTAATAAAAAAGTGCAGACAAATAATAATACATCCCAGGATCAAAGAATCTAGACATACCCAAAAACATTAGCTTAGATCATTACAAACCAATCACCAGACCAGTATAACCAATTACAGTGAAGAAGACTTGAGTGGCATTGATTTTTACTAAACTGCAAGGTATAAATGTACATGTATATTTCTCTCTTGGTTGTTGTGAACAGTTAGTTCCCGACAGGGAATAAACTTTAATTCCTGCAAAGAGAAACGCGGGAGTCGTGTCTGGTGCTGCACACAGCTGCGGAATAGAAGTACTAAATAGTCTATGCTCAGAGGACCACATCTGGGACATTGATAGTGTTGGAAGACAATAGACCCGCACTCGGGGTGAAGCGTGTATTCTGTACCAGACCAGTGTACCCCGGTGAGAGTTTATGGTGCTTGTGTGTGGTTTGAGGTAGGGATAGTGGCTTCTTGACGGGATGCCATCACCATACTTCGAGAGGGGAATAACCTTCGAAGTATTGGATTGTATTTATTTGGGAAGGTTATATTACCCTGAAGGTACTGCAGTATGCAGTAATCTAGTTTTGTATTGTACTGACAACTGGAGATTGCTCGAATTGCCTGTGGTGAAGTCAGATTATAGGTTGTATTTATTGAGAATTTCCACGCTAGGTCGAAGATCACTTGATATTACTGTTACTCCTAACTGAACTTCTAATTGATCCTAAAATGATTTACACTATTTCAGACACTGGTCAAGTTTGAGATGTTTCAGAAAAATTTGGAGTAGGATTTACTTGAAAAAACCTTGCTAAACGATCTCACTCAGAAAATGCTAGTAAATTTACAAAGATTTGCCAAGTAAAAACCTAAACATATTTATCAGTAGATTTAATTAGAAATCTTTAAGTTAAATTTACTTGGAATGTGGAATTAAGTAAACTTTACAAAAAAATAAGTAATTTTAACTCGGCTTGTAAAAGGTTGATTAATACCGATTTCCTTTGCCTTTGTATTACACTTCACTAAAATAATTATCTTGAATTTTATTAGTCATTTATAGTATGTTCTTTACTTAGATCATCTAAGTAATTTATATATACATCATGTCAGACTTTAAGCCTTATGTGAATGCAAACACCTCAATACTTGGTAGACAATACACAATGGTGGTAACATTTGATGGATCGTTTTTGTGTTTGAATGTGTCGTTTTAAGCAAAAAATTTACTCGAAATGTCACAAAATGGCAATTTACTAATACTGAAAACAAAAATCAATGACAAAACAGTGTAAATACAGCTGGAAACCGGTGTAAAATGAACCTCATTAATTATTCAAGGTCCAGTGCATGATGGGAACCCCAGTATCAGAAAAGTTGAGTAATTTTTACTTAATTTTATTGAGTTGATATTACACTTTCATTTATACTCGCTTGAAATAAGTACTGATATGGAATTTACTTAGTTTTTTAAATTCTTGCCTGAACTAACTTTTTCAAGTAAATTACATTGGGTTTTTTCACTAGTATTTACTTAACCAAAAAATCATTTTTTACAGTGTAGTGAAAAGAAAACATCTAAAATACACTTTCAAGTGTTTAAATTGCACTTTATCTATTTGTATGTTTATATTTACATTACAGTTTGTATCTTGAAAGACCATTTTCTCAAAATTAGTGTTTTTTTTTTCTCCTATGCTCCAAAATCTCCATGTCAGTATCAACTTTACAGATTTGTTCCCAAGGCTTTTACTGAGGGGTTTGTTCATATATAATTTGCCTAATTTTATTCCTTTTTTGTATTAGTGTGTAAAAGGAGATCATATTTTACTCATTCCATGATGTGGGGTGTCTTTATTTAAATTTTTAATCCTTATAAATGCTTTTTTTATTTAAAGGAAATGCCTTAAAGGGATAGTTCACTTTGAAATTATTTTTTGGTTTGTTTTAGCTTACCTCAAGGGCATCCAAGATGTAGATGTCTTTTTTTTCTGCAGTTGTTTCAATTTTGATATTTTTGGTAACAAGAGGTAAAAAGCGATATAAATACTGCTCGTTTTCTCACACAAACCGCTCGTTTCGTGTCTTAGGCCATCAGCCTGTACTTACATTTACGAGTCATTAAATCATGTTTAATTTGGACTTCTCTGTTCATGCTTTTTTAGGTGGTGACCATAGACCTCCATTACATGACAAAAACACGAACAGTTTGACCTAAAAATATCAAAATTGAAATTACTGTGGAAACAAAGACACCTAGTTTCAATTTTGATATTTTTGATATGTTTTAGCTTACCTCAAGGGCCCTTGAGGTAAGCTAAAACATACCAAAAATTAATTTCTAAGTGAACTATCCCTTTAATAGCAAAGTTTAACAGATAATCGGTCAGATTCTTGGCAAAACTTGGAGAGTATAAAGTAATCATGAAACCAAAATATACTGTACGTGTGTGTGTGTGTACACGTACATGTGTGCATGAATTTACACACACCCCGTACGTGTGTGTGTGTCTAAATTTACACATGTAGTTATGTAGCCATTAAAAGAGCTTCTCTAGCTGCAGAATAGTGTTTAATAAATGAACCTCTAACAGCTGTTCGGTTCCCATTGTGTTGCTCTTTGAGCTCATTAGGTTGCAAAATATTGTTACAAACATATTGTCTTCTGTCACGATACATGCATGCATAAAAATATGTGAATTATCAATCAAGCCCCAAAACAATCTGATGGATATTACTGTTTATGCATAACTTGGAAACAATCAAGGTTGAGATCATAAACACCAAAATCTAATCCATCTCCAATTTCAGCAAGCCAGACAATTTATGTTAGAGTGAAGACATGATCGAACACCACGCGCTTCTCTATTTCACTTGTCAGGCCGGTTGGGAGCATCAATTTCAATATATCTCTTCACCTCAAGTGATTCTGACAGCATTTAACATATTCTAAAATATTAGATGTGTCAGGGACAGAGAAGACTAATAACAAAAGAGTGACGTATAAACACCAATATGGAATATTCATGTTCTCATCTCTGCTATAATTAGACACAGTCGAAGTCATTAAAAAAGGCCTGATGATTTACTGCTGCTGTTTTGAATATGGAGGACTGTGTAAAGCTTCACGCTTAACAAAGTAACAAAGGCAAATTTGACATATTGCATTATCCTTTAAACCAGCCTATAGATATATATATATAGTTTGTGTTTACATAATACAGTATATGTGGGTGCACTGTGTATAATTATTTTATATATATATAAATACACGCACATGCTTGTATATATTTAAGAAATATTTTCATGTATATATTGTATATAGATTTATATACAATTTAGATTATATATAAATAAAAATATTTTATATATAAATAGTATTTGTTTTTAAATATACAGTACATGCATGCATGTGTAATATATATATATATATATATATATATATATATACAAAATAATTCTACACGGTGCACCCACATATTATGTAAACACAAATTTTATTTTAGATGTGATTAATCGCGATTGACAACCGTAATATATATATATATATATATTTATTTGTTTGTTTGTATATACACTGTCCATATATATATATATATATATATATATATATATTATTTTGTATTTTATTATTTTGTTTTATTTCAGCTTACACAATTTTAAACATTGTTTGTTGTTTCAACCACCCAAGGGAACCACAAAATACAAATAAATATATACATATTTTTTTCATAAATAATCATAAATAATCCGTCTATAGAAAAAAGACAAAATAAATCTCAAGAACATTTGGTTGCTTATTTGATGTGTGCATAACTAGCACCTGTGGGGTTGTTTTTTGTGAGCTCAACCCGTGGGCAATCATAGCTGTCATCGGACTCCAGGATCTGAAGAGGAGGTTGTCAAATTTACCACATAGATTGGTGGCAGCAAGGGAAAATTGTGATGTTTTGAGATGGTGAAACGTGAAAGCAAGAGAGAGTGTGAATATCGGAAATGTAAAAGAAAAAGCTTGTTCCTGGATGTTCATGAAGAGACCTAATAAAGCAGTAATAAAGGGACGAATGCTGTTTCGTGTTCAGAAACACCAAAAAGGACTATACTGCACTGTATTTTTAAGCTCGTATACTGTTATGACCAATGCAAATTATTTAAACCATATTTAGAAGAATATTGCAGCAAATGCTGCACTCAGTGCGTCTTAAGTATTGCCTGGTTCATCGATTTGCCCTTTAGTCTTATTGTTAACAAAATACATCTGTTAATTATTATTAATCCTGATATAGTCAATAATATTTCTCTCCCCTCGGAATTCAAACACTGTCCAGAAAAGGACAGATGCGCATGCAATATATCCCAAGTCTTAGCTTATTTATAGTATGCCACATTCAATTCAAAATACTCAATATATTCTGTAAGAATGACAGTGAAAGATGACAGAATTATTATTCTTGTGTGATCAATTTCTTCAAAAAAAAAAAGTTAATTGCTTTAAATTGCTGAGTGACATCTAAAGAAACATAATTTGTGATGAGACGACTAAACGCCAGTGAAGAGACGACTCAACGCCGGCGATATGTTAATGCCCTAAATATTACATGATTAACTAAATGTATTTTTCCATGTACTTTTCTGTAAAGCTGCTTTGAAACAATATGTACGTATTGTGGAAAGCGCTATAATAAACTTGAATTTAATTGAATTGAATTTGATTACCCACAAAAATAGGGAAAAGAGAGGCAGACGAAGGCAGAGAGAACATGTGTGATCCTATAGCAAAACTGTTAAGTGTTATTTGTTCATTAATGTGTTTGAAACAGGCAAGTCATTGTCAAAACAAGGCTATATTACAGCCACTGAACCTCAATAAGCATAATTAACTTAATTTATTCAATCATTGTGCCACAAGACACGTCATGTTTGTTCGACTATATTGTCAGTTAAAGCTTCTTGTCAAAAACGTTTTTCAGAAACAGAGCTCAGATAACTGAACTGTGAGCTGTGCTTATTACAGTCCACGCCATAATTGTGGAAGAAGATTTGGGGAATAAAAAAAAACAAAAACATACAAAAAAAAAAATCAATAAATGTACACCAACAAGTCTCAAACGGATTGCTGGATATTACCTCACAAGCAACTTGTAACTGAAACACAACCTTGGAACCAGGAGGGACACTTATGTTCTTCTTTCATGAAGCAATAATTTATTCTGTGGCAGTAAATCTGTAGAAAGGTAAACTATAGCAACATAAGTACAAACAGAATATTAAAAAGTAAGTAGATGTTTGCAAGGGGAATGTAGGTCTGAAAAGTTTAACATTTAAATGTTTGGTTTTGTTTAAATTAATGTATTCATTTTCCAAGGAAGCATTCTTTGATGAAAAGTGACAGTAATAATGCTACAAAAGGTTTATTTTTCAAATAAATTCTGTTCTATTAAACTACATATTTATATAACAAAAAGCTCAATTTCTACATTGATAATAAATGTTTCATATTGTCTTGCAGTTTTGGGAAACATTCTTACTAGAAAAGCTATATAGATAAGCTACTTAAAGGCAAAATATAAAGTTTTGTAGCGTCGCTATTTTTAGTTAGTTGGTCCTCAACAGTGTTTAAGATCATTGTAAATGTGCCACGCTTTCTTCCGAATTTCTCTCTCTGAACCTGAGGAGCTTTATTCCCTGCCAACGGGTCAAAACTAAATCCAGGACTAAACATCACAGAATGACGGGACTAAAAAATAACAGCTTTACATAATTTCTCTTCCGTCTGTTCAAGTATGCTTAGAGATGGATGGACAGATTATCATTTAGAGTTATATTTATGTATGTGATTGTGTATTTGTGTCACATACAGAGAGAGAGAGAGAGAGGGAGAGGAAGATGATGTAAAAGGACTTAGCTAAATACGTATAGTCTGAATTCCTCGGCCCATGCCATGTTGGATCCAACTTTTGATATTAGTTTGTTCATTAATGTTATACAAAATGTAATGTTTAGATTTCTTAACCTTTTGCAATTTATTCAAGAACGTTGTGCAAGTTTATAGCAATTTCACATAGCCTACTGTTGAAAATCCAGTTCTTTAGTTTGTTCTTATTGTCACAGTTGTAAACACGACGGCTTCCTTCTTTCATAAGGGAGTTTGGCATCACAGCAACTTTTTTTCTCTTGCATTTTGACTGTCACATATTTTGTCATTGAAGTTTTCTTAAAAATAATGTTCAAATATCATCTCGTTCTCGTGAACCCAATGCCGTGTATCATCCTGTCTTGTGAGCTATCCTGACAGCCCTACTTTCAAGTAAAAATCAAACTGGAGGACCAGCGTTCTTGACAAAAAAACAAAACAAAAAATAACTGGTTATTAAAAGCAAGTTAATCTCTTTTACTCTATCTGATCTGTAGCATCTTCTGTTGTATTGTGGTGATTTTGCTAGCGAAATAAATACATAACATTTTAAGGTGATGCGATTCTAATGACACCTTTAAAAGAATAGAACATCTTGGAATGACACATAACGTCCCATCTGCGCGTGTCAGGGATTAATTATCTGAAAATTAATCCCCCGCCTCCAAAAATGACATTTTGTTTTGCCAAAAGTGAGCGTGTGACAATCTCTCGTGTTAAACAAGAGCGACACTAATCTCAAAGAACACGTCGCTCCCGCACATCCACCTGTTTGTGGCAAGAAAAACAGAAGCATTTGCATTGCTTTACAGTTTGAATTGCGATCAAATGTATTAAAAGTCTTTGGGAAATTTTGTGAGGATAAACCAAGAGTGAGAAAATCGACAAATATTCTCACAACAAACGCTGCTGCTGCTGCTGTCCTAATAAAAGTGGCAAACCCGTCAGTGGTTTTAGCTGGCGTTTCAGAATGAAACTTCAAAAGACACTTTGAAATACTCAACCTCTGTGTGTACCTGATTCACTCTGCTTTTGAAATGGTAAACCTCCTCTATTTCTCTGAAGCGACCTTTGAGCTTTGTTAATTCCTTTTTAGAAATGTTGCATTTGTTGTGCTTTACTGATAGCCTGGATGCCAGGCGAACTTAGCCCCACCCACAACATTTGAGGTCTTAAAGTTCGGTCTGGACTTGATCCGTTGTGGAGCAACTGTGCCAGAGGTGTTTGACCAATCAAATTGTCAGGGTGGGCTTTATACGATGATGGACAGATGATCAACAGTAATGTAATCATCCAGACCACCAAAGAGCGCTTGGGTTGAACTTGTTTACAACAAAAGTTATAGAAGATATCGACAGTACATTCAATTTCAAAGAGGAACAAAAAACCGCGATCAATGCATTTGTCTAAGATGTTTTTTGCCGTCCTTCCTATGGGATTCAACATCCGACATTTACTCCTTTGCTCTGATTAGTAGGTCTATCCAATTGAGTGCAGAGGCATTTTCTTTCCTGGTTCGGTTAAAACACGCCCCATAATCCAGGGTTCCAGACTGCAACCAAATTGGTCGCATATGCGACCGTTTTTTTTTTGAGAATGTGCGAGTTCTCGCATTTGTGCGAGTGGACGCTCACGCAAAAGAACGCCGTTGTATCAGTCTGTAACTTGCTCTAAATGAGTAGGCTACATCATGAATCCATTTTCCAAGCCGTGTTTTTGACTTATCCTGAATCACTACGGTACGCCAATAATAAGTGTTTATATTCGGACTATTTTATCCCGGGGTCGAGTTGCCCAGTGCCTGCGTGACTCGCCATGGACATTAATGGAGAGAAGTAGCTCTGGCTACAGTGTTCTTCCGCAAGACACGTGCAGTTTATTTATTGACGAACGTAGACGTCACGCGCACTGCACACTGATGGTGAAACGCGCCAACTCAACCCGGTCTCATCCCAAGACGTCATATAACAGACGTTTTGGGACGTCTTTTGACCATACGTCAATATTCGCCTTTTTAGGGCCCCCTTAAACGTCGGTAGATGAGGTTATGGGATCCTAACTCTAC
Organism: Pimephales promelas; assembly: GCF_016745375.1. The sequence goes on from NW_024121166.1 coordinate 2,684,576, forward strand.
CCCAGACCTAAACCTAACCCGTCACCTAACTGACGTTAAAGGTAAAGCGTCAGTTGTATGACGCCATCTACCGACGTTTAAGGGGGCCCTAAAAAGGCGGATATTGACGTATGGTCAAAAGAGTCAGTTATATGACTTTTTGGGATGAGACTGTGTTAGCCAACTACGAATTCACTAATTAAGGCATATACAAATGAAAATATCTCACGAAACAGCGTGCCCCTTCCAACGTCTTTTCATTGGTTAGCTGTACATACAATATAGTACAACAATATGCTAAACTGAGGTTTAGCTAACACAGTCTCATCCCAAGTCGTCATATAACTGACGTCTTGGGACGTCTTTTGACCATACGTCAACATCCGCCTTTTTAGGGTACACTTAAACGTCGGTTAGATGACAATCCCGGGCCGTCATACAACTGACGCTTTACTTTTAACGTCAGTTAGGTGACGGGGTAGGTTTAGGTCTGTGGTAGGGTTAGGATCCGATAACGTCATCTAACCGACGTTTAAGGGTACACTAAAAAGGCGGATGTTGACGTATGGTCAAAAGACTGCGCTGCGCTGGTTTAGCAAATTGTTGAAGACCTACATATAAGATGAAATTAAATTTGGCATAAAATAAACTTTTAGCAGATGTATGCACACATTTATTTCAGTCTTTTTCGTCTTCAAAAATAAACCAGAAATATTGATGACTCATGTTGTCCACAGAGGCATATATTGTGTCTCTATGACAATTTCCACTTTCCTTAATTATAAATAGCATCTAATTCTGCAGTTCTGAGATACAAAATCTGCAGAAAAAACAACAACAAATGACTGTCTGTCATTCAGACACATGAACACTCTCCTCTTGATCTGACCTGTGTCCCCCATTTGGATTCCTGTAGCTTCCAATACGTTTGATTGATTCAGAATATCTTGCTGAGCACGCTAGATGTCCTACTATCTGAAAATGCTGTGACCATGCACCTGCTGTGTCACTTATTATTCAAATGGTAATTCATTACCCAAATTACAATAGAAGCGGCTACAAGACTCACAGTATCATCTGCAGATCTGGAGATTTTTGATACTAATGAGATGGTATCTTTCATTGTGAATCAAGCAAATAAATAGTTTTTAGTAATGCTCAGGATTTCCCTAGTGAACTGAAACAAATCTTTCTCACATTCATCAAGCACTAATTAAAAACAGAGCAGTTGTTTGGGGGGAGGGTGGGGGCTTTTTTATTTTTAAATGACGCAACACTCAGTGCAGCAACCTCATTTATATGAAGCAATAGCAGCATTTGGGATTTTTTTTTTTTTTTACTAAAGTCACATAGCCTAAAATAACAAATGCGATGTCATTCTAAAAGTGTTTCCATTCCAAATCTCCCATGCACCAATTTACTTACTCTCATCCAGAGATGTCAGGCTAACTTGTGTATGTTAAGCTTTTTAGACTTTTTGTATGTTATCGACGTGAAAAGAACGCTTTTTTACCGTATTTTTAGAAATTCTAGAAAGGCAAACACGGCAATTATGTTGTTTTCTCTGACAGGACTCGCAAGAAGTTTCTCACTGCTATGGCAATGGTGACAGTAAACAACGCTCTTCACATGTGCAGAATTCATGTGATGTTTTCGTCAGATTGCGTTCACGGTACAAAACCATTCGTTAGGAATCTGCAGCTGTGCTGAATTGATTTAGACTGACAGTATCTGTGCATGTTAAACATGGTCTAGTTTGCACTGAATCTAAATCAGGGCTCGGAATCAATATAATGCAAACCAAAATAAATACGGGAACTCAAACTAAATGAAGAAGCCAGTACTAACTCAAATGTTCTCAAATTTCAAGCATATTGTGTTTCAAGTTTGTTCCTCTCTATTCTTATCAGCACGAGTGTCATATGTAAATGTGTTGTATTGATTTCTGGCACCTGGGGGCCCAACATGAGGCCAGACAAAGTGGTAATCATGAACTATTCAATCAAACTTGTTCAAATGTTATGTGCCTTCGCATGCGCATTGCAGGACAATAGAGCCATCAGGGCTCTTTTGGATTGCCAAAATGCTGAGACGATAAACTGTGTCTGATTATTATGTTTGCAGCAGGGTTTAATTGAATTATGGAAGCACTTAAATTCAGCAACACATAATCAGAGCAAAATCAAGCCAGCATTAATGCTTCATCATTTTATCAGATAATGTTACTTTTCTTTTCTGAAGGGGAAGGATCACAATTTATCTCTGTTGAATTTGATTATAACTGTGTGATTATCCTTATTGTGTTGCTTGTTCGTTCTTGTTAGCCAGTCAAAGTGTTTGATAACAGTGTTTGTTTGATAATGATATGATCCAAGTGCATGAAATTGTAAGGAGTAGTTAACTTAGCAAATATTTTCTGGGCTGCTTCCATAATTTACTGCCCGTCTTCAAACGTTCAGATGAAACAGATATAATATTTTACTGTTTATTAAATAAAAAAAATGTAATTGGGATTTGATCTGTTGCAGTTAAACAAGTTAAACAACTCATCTTACAACTAAATGAGAAACCAATAGTTTAAAGTTTTTTTTCTCTCTTTCTCTCTTTGCTCATTTCTTATCTTTTGAATGCAGGACATTTTCATCCCAAGATGTCATCAAACTGACGCTTTTGACCATACGTCAACATCCAACGTTTTAGGGTACCCTTTAACGTCAGTTAGATGACGATCCTAGGGCGTCATCCAACTTACGCTTTACCTTTAGCATCAGTTAGATGACGCGGGTAGGTTTAGGATAGCGTCATCTAACTGACGTTAAAGGGTACCCTAAAAGTCATATGTTATATGACGTCTTGGGATGAGAACGGTTACAGGTTCTGAACAGCTTTCAATTGTAGCTCATAATTTAAAGAGCATATTGCAGGTAAATTTTTTTTTGAAATTTATAGATAACCTTGTATGAAAATACCATATGAAAAGTTAATGCAGGATTTAAAATGTTTTAAAACATAAGTGCACTAATTTAGAAGATAAAGTGAGCGTTTCTTGGACTGCTAGTAAAAACGGCTTTTTTTTCAACATCGCGTCATTTGACGTCATATCAGGGAGCCGCAGCCTCGGCTCAGTGCAGAGTAGGCTGGTGTTCAGTGAGAGCGCTCGTCAGTCGGTGTGCTTTCGTTAGTTTTTGGATTTTAATTTATCATCGTCATGGTAAATTATTGTGTTTGTGGAGATTGCAAAAACTCCAGCCTGTCAGGACTTCAAGATCGAGTCCACAAGTTTCTATTACAATAAAAGTGACGGCGCTATATAGCCTATCTTTCGTTCCTGGTGCGGTTTGAGCAGGTGAAGAGACGGGATTTCTCTTCTGCATCGGCTCGGAAAACGCGGTCGTGTGTAGCGTTCACTTCAGATCAAATGACTATAGCATCCCGGCGATATGATTGAGTTCAGCATCATGGTATGCCGAAGCAAGAATATTGATCGTCGTATACTACCAATGGCATCAAATAGTGGTATATAGGTAACTTAGTCATGTCATGCCCTAAATAGAACTTATAATTGAAAAACAAAATTGGTTATTTAAATACTCAAATCTTTAATGTTCTGTTTATGTTATAACCTAGGTGAAAAATATGTATTAAAAATTTACCTGAGTATAGCCTATGCTTTTAGTAGAAATATACTCAAGTAAAGTTTTTATACATTTAATAGTATATAAATCTACCCTAAACATACTAATGTCTGCTGGCCTGTTATAGGATCATAATAATCTGTACAATATTGTGAGCACAGTGTATATCGTTAGCGAACGTGTAAACTATAAGCACGTCTCTCACCTAAAAGGCACCTGTCCTGTTCTCCACTGGTTCTCCTCACATCACAGCTCAATTTTTCTCTGACCATTCTGTCTGACATTATCCTGGCCTGTCCCTGATCTCTTTAGCATAGCAGGCTCATAACTTTATGGCTTGATCCGTCATACGAGTATTTCCTCAGCGTCCGAAATGTCATGCGATCCATTGTTTTCCTGTTGTGTGAATCGACGGCTCTCCCGCTCATTGCGTCACGCCCGCCACGCCCATTTTCAGACGCGGAAGTAAAATTCTCTCACAAAAACGACTGCAGAAGCTTCTGTAGCGTGTTTATACATATATTTTAAAGAAAATCTAGTTCCTACATTGTTTTTCTATGCATTGACTCGTTGGGTCCTCTAACCTGCAATATGCCCTTTAAAGCATTTGGCCTTAAATGTCCCCTGCATGCTAGCATTCTCCAAAAATCTAGTTTTCACCACAATCAAGGTGACCACAATGTTTGTGGTTTGGGCCAATCAGCAGGGTTATAGTTCTGGCTGACTTGTGGAGGTCAAGTGGAATTGGCTGGTTCTCTAGCGTGAAGAGTCTCTAGGAAAAATCTCAGCTTGAGTCAGAGAAACATGCCAGGAAACCACTGAGAAGAGAAAATGTCTTAGGTAATCCACAGTCATAACAAACCCCTGTGAGAATCTGGTGTGGTATGTTCTTTTTCTTAATTACAATGATACAGTAAATTGGATTGTACTTAAAAAAAAAGTTAAAAAAAAAAATACACACTAGCTGTACATTAGTTAAATATGATTATGTGTACAGTAGCCATAAATGCCATGAGTTGCCATAAAGAAATTCATTAGCATTTCCTCTCCAGTCGTGTCCAACATATCATCTGTAGCCCTGTGGCAAGACATTCTGTGTTCTTTTAATAACGTATTAGTTCCAGTAGATTTAAATATAAAATGAAACAGGCCAGAAATGCATGAAATGTATGGTTCTAGTGGTTGGTTTGACCTTTGAGTAAATGGCACTTGCCTCAAAGACATAATGTCATTCTCATAAAGAATGAAACTGCTTTAAACGCGGATTAGATCCTTCGGCTAATTCTGAATGTGTGTAACTACTGTAGAGCACGGCTCAACTTTCACAGCCTCAATTTATTCATTAAGTTAAAGCCTAAGAAGAAAAAAAGTAGCCTACATTGAAAGCAACTGGGGCTCAAATATATAAAATCTAACAAAATGTAGAATGCATAGTAGCTCTGTCTATCTGTCCATCTATCCGTCTTTCTGCATAAAAACACCACGTTTGCAGAAAACATGCTAAGGTCACATTATTGCTTCACCGAAACAATCCTTCATATTTTATTTATTTTTTCTGCGTTTTTTTCCACATCGGTAGTTGCAAACTGTTTTGACGATTCAGAGCCACTGAACGACTTATATGATAAAATGATAAAAAAAGATATCAGACTCAGTGTGCAAGGACCTTTAATCCACTTTAAAATGTGCGTTCCGTTTCGGAATTACGGTTTTCGTTTTGGTCCGCGTGATTCCCGCTAACTGGCAATTTACTCAGCCAGTTAGTCAACATGACATCATGACTTTTGCGTAAACATACACGCCACTTTCAAGTAAAGTGGCGTGTTATCTATATGCATTTTGAGCTATCCGCGTCTACGCCAGCGAAATGAAGCAAAATGTAGATCTACATCTGGGGAGCAATATTTTTTTTTTCCTAGGATGGTAGGGGAAGACTCATAAATGGTATTAACCCCTGTGACGGGTAGGTTTAGAGACGGGGTTGGGGTATAGGTCACATATTTATATATACAGTATGTAACGTTAGGTCAACGGCGTTCATAAACACGCTGAAACGCGATTATACGTGTTGATAGCAAGCCAAAAATGGAAATACGAATTGGTGTCTCATACACACGCCATTTCATGAGATCAGTCCGAGTTAGTGGAAAATTCCAGCCATGGTGTCCAACAAATGAACTGGGTCAGAGATCACAGATTCTGCCCGACCTAAAAAGCCTTGGCATTTTTGAGATGTAGTACCTGTTGTCAATATTACATACTGCACCTTTAAAAGCACCTTTCACCTCAGATTTTTAAGGCGTTCTCAGACTGACATAATGTCAAAAAGATCCTGAATACAGGTATTACATTTTGTTTTTCCAGCTTTAAAACTGTCTATTTCTCTGAGAAATGAAAGTCTGAAAAGCTATGAAATACCCTTCCTCTGTATTTGCGTCAGAGGACTATAGTCATACAAATGCTAGCCTTTGGACTCCCACCAGCTGGGTGTTTTTGGCTTTGAATTCGGCCAGTATATTCAATACAGCCAAAAAACAAAAGTGACATAGCCAGCCCACACACTCCGTGGGGAGTACCGGTATTTATGAGAAAGACTTAGCCATTGTCATCACACCGTACAATACAAATCTTGCTCCTATTCATTCAATTCTACATGTATAATTATATAATCCAAAATGCTGGCAGCGTTTTCCTCAAAAGATTAAAATAAATGCAATGAATATCATGGTGTGAAATAAAGAAAAATAATTCCTTGCACAAATGAGTCAGAGCAGTGAAACTAAGATTGATTTTAGCCTTGTACTTAGTATGTTCAACAAACAATTGGATTAAAATACAATATGGTGAAATCATACAGTATGTAATCGTTTTTCTTACACCTTATGCTTGTGTACACATCTTAATTTCAAGGTTTTTTTTTTTCCTAACAAATTTCATGAATCACATACTGTAGATATACGTTTCGTAAAACATGATCATATAATTTAGACAAGGTTAGTAATCAGGGTCTGTAGTTTTTGTAAATATTATGAGAAAAATATCAATTATAAATATCTATTATTAATATATTAATATTCATTTACTGTCACATTTGTGTCTTTGTCTCCCTAAAAATAATTTAGAATGAATTCAAGTTGTATGTATTTTAAAAAATAAAATGACTTTATTTTTTATTTATTTTTTAATTAATAAATCTAAATGTACCCTATTTTTACTTTGAGAATGCCATGTACTATTTGTCGTTCCAAACCTGTTTGACTTTCGTTCATCTGTTGAACACAAAAGATGACATTTTGGAAAATGCTGGACCAAACCGTTTTGGTGACCATTGACTTCCATTGGATGGACATAAAACACTGAGACATTTCCAAAAATAAATTTCTACATCTTAAAAAAGAAAGTCATACAGATACGGAATGACATGAAGGTGAATAAATAACAGAATTTGTATTTCTGGCTGCAGCTAACACAGTAAAAATCACATGAATTCTGATATGACTGTGTTCAGACTGAGATTGTATTGTAAAACAACAACCTGTATCAGATCTAGTTCCACAAATGGACGTGGCCCAAGTGTGGTTTGTGCTGTTCACACTGTTAAGAAGAGAGAGCAGATCTGAGTCACATAAGAGGGGCGGAGGATCAAATTCAGGCCATTCGTGCATGCAGTCTGAACATAGCCTTATTGATTTTGCCAAACTGGATGAGTAATATGTATTTATTGTATCTGACAAGTCTTAAAATCCACAGATACCATTTCCTGTGCACTCTCAATAATCAATGAGACAGGATTATTTATATCTAATTTCTGTCCAGAAACACAACACAGGGTGTCAGTGAAAACGTATGTTCAACCCTTCTATGTATAGCGCACAGCCCAGGGGTTGGATATATGAGATGAGGGGTTGTTACACTTGACAGAATCTACTTGTGCTGAACGACGACTTCTTGGTGGCATCTAACATCTGCGGTGCTAATCGGGCATAATTGCTCTCCCGATCTCATGTGCATTTGGAGATAGCTTTTAGTCCTCTGCTGAGAACCAGCCGGTTCACAAGAGCGGGACAGGAGGCCTGTAAAGGAGTGGGAGGATATATATTTTATCTGTCTGTTTTCCCTGTTAGAATTGTGTGAGTGGTTTAAGAGTACGTCTGGAGTGGCAAGCCTCATTTCTACGCTATAGTTACGTAAGAGGGCTACATTTTTTTTTTTTTTTGTCAAGAATTATCATTTACTTATTCATTTGGGTGTTATAGCAACTGCTCTTTTCTTGAGTCGAGTTGAGAGTCCAGAAGAATGTACTCCATCATCTTTAAGGTAAACATGTGGTTCTTTACATCCCAGAGAGACTTTTTATTGCAGAGAGGTTGATCTTTACACACTTGAGAGACTTACTGAAGAAAATTCATGTGTATATGAAGTCATGATTTATTAAAAACATCTGCAGCATGTTTTAATCATATATGGGGCTCAAGCACCAACATTTCATATGGCAGGATATTTTTATATTAATATATGTGTGTGTGTGTGTGTGTGTGTATATATATATATATATATATATATATCCATTATCTTCTAGCCATAGCACAAAATAACAGACATGTTACGTTTTTATATACAGTATATATATATATATATATATATATATATATATATAATATACACTCACCTAAAGGATTATTAGGAACACCACACTACTGTGTTTGGCCCCCTTTTGCCATTTTAAGATGTTTTGAAGGCAAAAAATGTACCTCTCCTTAGCATCACACTCTTTTTCTCTGTTTTTATCTTACCCTGTCTCTTCCCCTCCAAAAGCTGAGCTTTGACTGACATGCTTTTCATTTTGTCTGTCATCGAAGAAAGTCTCAGTCAACTGATACTATTAGCATATGAATCATTTTTTTCAGACGCGTTAATGTACTGAAAGCGAGTAGGAAGGCTAGGTGAATAACTTTATAAATTCATTCACAATATAGGCTACACACTCATGATTGATCTTATGCCTAATACAGGGCTTTATAATCAAATAGGTCCTCCTAAATTTGAGGTTGTTAGGGGGGTTCATTTTTTTTTATTTCTCTGATATGTGCATTTCAAGACGTTTGTAGGCCAAAAACCATGTTAGCGGACATTAGATTATTTGTCAATACCTGCTCTCTTCTCATCTCCATCACCCGTTCTTTTTCTCTCAGTGTCCTTGTCTTTCTCTGTCTCTTCCCCTCTTAAAGCTGAGCCTTTTTAGTTTACTGAAGGCTACAAACTGTATTATATTAATTCAGTTTGTGACTCTCCTGTTCGATCTTTTTTCGAGTCATTTCGTTCATTTCATTCGTTGAATGAACCAAATGACTCGAAAAAAGATTTGTTAATTTTTAAACAGGAGAGTCACAAACACGCATCATATAACAGAGCAAGGCGAGCATTTGTGCTTATAAAACTTAAACTTTTTTATTTCTTTTTGAAATGACCGGTCTTTTTGCTAGATAAGACCCTTATTCATCGTCTGGTGTCGTTTAAAGCCCTTTGAAGCTGCAATGAAACTCTCATTTGGACCTTGAACCGGTTGGTGCCCAATGAAGTCCATTATATGGAGAAAATCCTTGACTGTTTTTTATCAAAAACCTTAATTTATTTTTGACTGAAGAAAGAAAGACGTGGACATCTTGGATGACATGGAGGTGAGTAAATTGTCAGCAAAAGTTTTTTTAAAAGTTAAATAATCCTTTAAGGATAAGGGGAATATTTTTGTAGAAATCTTGTATTGCATTTCAACATCAGTTTCAGAAAGGCTGAATTGTGCTGTAATATCTTGTTTGCAGTAGGCTTACAATATGATTTGAATGCAACTAAATCCAAAACCTAATTGAAACTCGCAAAATCGAACTTTGTATACTTTGCTTGATAATAAATACATTTAGTCCACCGTGCTTATGAAAAAGAGATTTTTTTGGATCTATATCCTTTGCATAGAAGCATCTCATTCAGGTGCATTTCTAAATTGCCTGTACTAATGCACTTACATAATTATAATGTGAAGGCATCAAAGCTACTTGGAGAGTACAGCTTGTTCCATTATCTTCTACCCATAGCACAAAATAACAGAAATGTTATGTTTATATATAACAGTATATATATATATATATATATACACAGTATATACAGTATATATATATATATAATAAATAATCATAGTCATCCAGCATTATGACTCCTACTTTATATCAAAGATGGATAATGTAAAGAAATTAAATATCTTCTAAAGTCATACAATGGCTTTGAGTGAGGAACAGAGATTTAACAGCCTGGTTTCACTGAACGGGCTTAGATTAAGCCATAATTAGACCTTGGCTCAATTAGAACATTTAAGTAGCTTTTCTAAACATGCCGTAAAAAAATAAAAAAAAATAAATAAAAACAGTACTGCATCTTCAATGCGTCAACCAAATATTTCAATGAAAAATTTCAGTCATGGCAACTCTCGGGAGACTGGAATGTTAGAGATTGGTTTGGTAATGGATATGGCAATGTTAATGTATTTTGTCTTGGCAGAATAGATACAGAATAAATACTTGGCAGACCATTTTATATGTATGTCCTGAATAAAGATGTGATTGGTTGAGATTCGCTGCTGCAAAGCAACTTCTAAGACGTGTTACTGCCAATACATTCACAGACATTGCTGTGAGCGTATAAGATATGCTGCTGCTGCTACATTTGTAACATACATGATTCAACCCCCGCAGCAGATCTATACAGGTGGAGCTGGGGAAGGTGGGGGGTTTCTGACAGTGCGCTGTAAACTGCTAACAGCAGCACACAGGTATTTGTTTGAATGTTGACCTATGTAGAGTTTCATGCCAGAACTAGGAACACAATATTAACACTTGTGGGCTTTGTGTTTGTCAAAAATGTACCAAACAGAGTGTAAAATGTTCCCGTCTTTGAAGGAAATGGCAAAGCTTCGCTGTTTCCTAACGTGCACAGAACATTAGTACACAAAAGATAGGGCTCTTCAAACTGAGGTCAGCAGACCAATGCAAGTGTAGTCTTAATGGAGACACCTCTTCTCCATCTCTTCTTGTGTCATGACCATTACTGAGGACCCACAATGTTTTAGCAGGCCTCTGCTGTAATTAGCCGGGAAGCACAATGGGGCCATTTCTGCTGTACCACTCATTCTTGAGCCCCTGTGAATGCAGCATTACCACAAACAGGGTAGAGGAAGAGCCCGCTTACATTAGAGAAGGTGATATTAATAACCCTGAATAGGCCTAGAGTAAAAGCAGATATGGTTGTAATATGTCCACCTTTAAAAGGAAGAAAAGGCACAGGTGTATTTTTCCATGAGCTGAGTGAGCTCATATCATATGTGAGCTCTGAAACCAGCCTCTACATGAACCAATGACTGGCTATATTCAACATATTTTGAGTTTGTGACTGATGCGCAATCCAAGTGCAAATAGTATTGTAGATCTTGTAGTTATAATATATTGCAAACAAATTAAAAGCTGTGTTACGACAAATGTTACTAACCAGGTGGGATGCGACTAGCATTTCCAGTCACATGACACAAGCCATGTTTCCATCCACTTGTCAATCGAATTATCTGAAATTCGGTTAAAAAACTCATGCGGATAAAGCTGGTGAAAGTGTGTTTCCATCCAACGGCTTTAAAGCGAATAAAAACCTGTACGTAATGACGTCACATGCTGTTTTGCGATCAAATTGGTATATCGAATTGATTTGAGACATTTTAAGGTGTTTCATTTTATTTTCGCACTTAAACGAACAACATTCAAGCAAACTTTTGCGAACAAAGTTTTGTTGGACAAAACGGATCGCGCCATCTACCAAAAAATGATCAATATTTCACAAGTTGAAGCCTAATAATGCTTATGTGCCAGCTGATAGCGACATATGAATGGGATAATGTATGCGAGGCGGTTGTTGGTTGTATTCGCTATAACAACCGCCTCGCTATATATTATCCTGCTTATTACATATAAATCAACCAAATAAATAAATAAATCAATAATTTGACACAAAATATTGACTTAAAAACGAGTTTATTGATTTAAAAACGAGTATTGCTTCTGCTAAAGAAAATAGTCTGTTCCGTCTCTGAACTGCGTCCATGGCAACGGTGACTTACTAGTAGTCTGTTAACTAGAAATAACAGACCACATTCTACATTAGAATTCAACCAAGCCACGTAAAAACAAGCAAAACTAACCTAAGAAAACAACGACGCTATAAACATTGCTATGATGATGACGATGCACGTATGCCCGACGACAGCGGAGGTGACTGTGGTTTGGGAACGACAGCGCGTCCATCAGTTCTGGGAGATCGTGGTTCACGGAAACCCTTTGGTTGAAGCAACTTTTTGCTTTGTCCACTTACATCTGTCTTTGTTGACATCCGCCATGTGTGCGCAAACAGACTGGCCGGAAATGAACTCGTCTTCTGACGTGTTGCAACCATTAAAGTTCATAAAACTTAATCGCAATTCATTATTTATTCGGCAAATAACGTTTCGCTCAGCTTTTATCGCATTAGCCGTATATCGATCAAGATAAAGATAAAGATCAAGATAAAATCGATCAAGATAAAATCCGATGAGACCGAACGTATTTCATTTGAGTCGATTTTCATGAAATTTCATTGAATTTTACTGTTTCCATGAGGCATTTTTCATTCGATATCACTTAATTCGGATAAAAAAAAAACATGGCTACAGTCACAGCCAATTGAAAGAGTGAATGTTTAATATAAAACTATGTGGATGTGGGAATTAGGACCTATGAGATGGTGTAGTGGTTGGTGCCAACCAAGCCTAAATGGGTATACGGGTATATAAGATACAAATATTTCTCTTTGAGGACACTTCCCCACTGACAAGCTGTACTCCTAAAGGTACAGTACCATTTGTACACTTAATTTTTTTCTGAGAGTGTTTGAATTTCACACCCCATGACAGTTTTCAGAAATTCCAGTTTCCTCCCATTTCCTCCCGAGTATTGTCTGTAGCTTAACAAGATTCACTTTATGTTTTATAACGGATGTTTACTCAAACATTAGGTTGAATGCTATTGATGTTTGATAATGGCTTAGTGTAGGATCATGTCCGCTTTGAATTATGATTGTAATTATCCTGATGGTTGTGTTTGTGTTATGGCTGTAGTGTTTTTGGTTTTGCAACGCCAATTAACTTGAAGCAATCACCTGTGCTTTAGCATCTTGAATATAAATTACAGTCATCCAAATTGCTGTAACTTATTACTAAACCAATATCATTCATTAGCTCAGAATTAATGGTGGCTTTTGGGGAAAAAAGAGCTTCATTATACTTCAGATGAAGGGAGAAAATGATACATCTTTCTTGTCTTTTTTTTTTCCACCCAAATGCTGCAATTTTGCCTGGCGCTAAATTATTGAAGTGGTTCTTGATCATCTAAATGAACTTGCCCCTTTTGAAGCATTCAAACCATACACAGATTATACCTCACACACTAATCTATTGGGACAATAAAAAAAAAAAAACAATAAAAAATTTTCATTAGTCCATTTCTAACTCACTAATACAAATGGTTTGCTTTCCCATATTTATCATTGATCACTGATTGGGATTATTATACGGGCTAATGAGACATGATGGCTGTCAGAAGCTCTGTGGGGAGTGCATTACCTCCCTAACGACCTAGTTTCAACATTATTTAAAGTGCTCTGAATCTAATTGACTGTGCGCACATCCATTCTCACTGGAGGACTCCCGGTGTTAGAGCATCTGGCCTTACAATGGTCGTCGCAATCCTCACAAATCTTTAATGTGTGCCAATTAAGTTATAACATGTTAAATAAAAATACCATGATCGTGATGAATTTTCTTTGACTTAATGGTGGCATATGGTTTAGTTCTTGAAGTGGAACCTATCAGCCATTGCAACGCAGGGAGTTAATGGCAATGTAGGGAGTTAATTGACTTGAAGCACTACAAAGATTGCGGCATAAATTACAGGCGAGAGAGTGAAACCTAGAATGTTCTTTTGACATGAATCAATTGAGAATTGTAACCTCCTCTAATGAAACTGTTATTTGTTTTATCAGTCTGTTAATGATAGTAATGGAGAGGAGCTCAAGCCATCCTCCAGGGCAATCGAAGGGGGAATCTCTACATTATCACCTTACAAAAGCGTCTGTGTGTGGCGAAAGGGTATTGAGGCGAGTACAGGTAAGACAATGCCGGAATGACAGCAGAACTACTCATTAGCATAAATTTTGTAGAAGTCATCCAAACATGTTCACGCACAGACGGCAGAGATGGATCTCTAGGGGCCCAGTGAATAAACTTATAAACTGAGTTATAACTGTAGAGAAGTGATGCGTCCTATTTGTATTACAAATGAAGCTGTCAAGCTCAGTGACTTGCAATGGTTTGTTTCTAGCTTGTCAGAAAAAGTGTATGCATGAAGTGTTAACTAATTGATACAGTCCAAGAGATTTAACTTTTTTTATTGAATCTTTAAGTGACACTTTCAAACATATCCAACTATTAATGTGTCAGGTGAGCAATTCAATGACTCATTGAACCAAGAACCTCTTTCAAAACATGTGGTTCACAATGAAGGTTAACTAACTGACTGAGTCATAATTATTATTTTACATAAGATATTATGTAAAATGTCTCATACCCCTCTACCCCCTGGTTGTGGTCTATAAGTATATCTCACTTCCTTCCTTTTTCCTTTTGTTTTGGTGAGTTGTGGTGTTTGCAATGGACACCCAACCATGTCCTTTCCTTAGGATGCGTTGAGTAAGTTTGTTTCGCCAATAGCTTGTTTTCACGTGACGTCACGCCACTGCGTTGCCATGGCTCGAAATTCAGATGGAGGGCAGGAAGTGATTTTCTATATTTAGGAAGCACTATAACACACTCAAAATGCCTATGTTTTGCGTTGTTTATGGTTGCTCAAATCGATCAAACCACAAGGAGTTTTTATCGTGTGCCAAAAGTTGTTGTTCATAAGGGTGGAAAATTACGTCTTACGTCTTACGTCTGCGGTCGGGAGGAGCCGAATGGGAAAATGCCTGTGTGTGTGTGTGTGCAGTGATCACTTCGTCAAATGTGAGTTAATACATTATTTATGTGGCTTATAATTACATTATTCAGGTGTATAAATACACTTATGTGGCTGTTTGTGTAACGTACCAGTTTCCGAACTTTGTAAAGTCAAAGTATGTCTGTAAGACGAGGTAGTTGCTGATATCTACTGCCTCGATGGCAAGCAAATCTCTCAATTCAGTTGAAAATCGGTCCTCTTCATAACGTAAGGATCACGTCCAACATATGTTTCGATTTTCTGTTTATATATTTCTCTTGTAATAGCGTCTAAAGTAGTACAGTACAGATTTTCCTCCATCTCGTCCATTGCGCTCTTCACTCCTTGCCCTCCATCTGCATTCCGCGCGTCAACACAATCACGTGACTGCAAACCACCTATTGTTTAGATGTTCACTGATGAATGATATGTAGTGATGGCCAAATGAAGTGTTTCGAAGCATTATTGCATTCTGATACAATTGTGTCGAAAATGGTTCATTACTCGAAGCTTCATTCAGATAGCAATTGCAGCACCATCTCCTGGTGAAGTAAATGTAATGCAACAAAGCTGACAACCATAAAATGCAAGTAGGCGTATGTTAACGCCCCGTTTATGACGAGTTTACCGAAGCGATCAAAGCTGAAACAGTGTTAGTGCTGTGAAACTCATTTGTGTAGGTGAATTTTACAGATACTTATGAATTTCATGTGTTCATCTTGATAATAATACAAGTATGATGTATGTGTGTAATTATTTATTTAGACTAGGACAGAAGATCAGACCAACTTAAAAAAAAAGTTGGAAACCATCACATAAATTCTAATGGTTTCGATTAAAATACCAATAGGAAGCATTTGCTTTTACCAAACAGTAGAGACCCACAGAGATCACTATAATTCCCATGAAAACCACTAAATCCAATACAATTTCTGTAATGGTTTCCATTACATTACTGCTTCTTTCCTGTGGGAACTTGTTAACTGGTGGGACTGATATTTTTGTATGTTGAAAAAGATGTGCTTGTGTAACTGATTGAACTTGAATAATGTAGCAGAGGTTTTTTTTTTCTTTCTCCATATCATTCACGATGTAAAAATATTTGTATGCAGAAATGTTAAAGAACTAATCTTATGTGGGAAAATAAGTTAAACGTTTTCCCAAACTTGCGAACGACTTTCTCTTTCTCGATGGCTCCATCACAAAACTAAAATAAACTCAATCCACTCTCAATAATAACGCCAATCCAAACACCGACTACTACAACCCACGGTGTTGCCATGGTTTGGATTCACTTTTATCAGAAATACAGCCGCCAGGTTTCAAACCTATCAACACTGGATCAGGATGTCAAAGCAGTCAGACGTAACATCACTAATTATGAGTTTAATTTCCTTTATTGTATCGTTTGTAGTGACTAAAGACCATCTTGTTTATCCTGTCCATCCATTGGCATCGTGTGTATCAGACAACGATTCTGCAACTCCAACGAACTTTGGATACATTTGACATCTGAGATCCAACAACGTGTTCGATCAAAACATGACATGAAAGTACGCGGATGATGAAAACATGAACCACATGCCACAAAGAACACAACACATGCTGACAGAAGAGCGTGCGGTTTCGAGTTCGCTCCAAGACATAGACATAGTGCGCGAGAACAACCTAAAGCTATCCCAAGCTCACAACAGAAAACAAGCACGCAGAGCACGGATGTCTGAATCCCGACACAGAACCGAAGCCAAACTAGAGCCCCACATGTAACAAGGCACGTAGACAAGTGAATGCACGCTCGAAACAGACAAAGACGAGACAATATCAGTGTCAGAGCTCTGTCACAAAACCAAGAATGGAACTAGACAGAACCCTGACAGAATAAGCTGCCAGTATCCTATAATATTTGTATAAACTATAAACTAAATAATAGTGAGAATTGGGCCCTAAACTAAAGTGTTACCAAACAATCTATTCTCAGAAACCAATTTACATTTACTACAATAAGCAACATTTGTAATCTCCAATCTTTAGGTAAAAGGTCCAAATAAAGAAAGAAAATTGTTTAGTAAAGCTGAGCAATGTGGGTTCATTTTATTTGAATTTGTGCATGATGTGGAAGAGCAGTCAAATCAAAGAAGACTGAGTTTTGAGACCGTTGTGAAAGGACCCCTCAACCTGGGGAGCGCCTCGGTCTGGAAGCCTCCACAAATCTGCAACCCAGCAGGATGAGTGGGTGAGAAATCAAAAGTGCAACCAAGCAAAGAAAAATAGAAGAGCCTGCAGTCTTCTCCAAAGGCCTGTGGAGATCATGTGTGGATGGCCAGGTAGGGCTGAAAACTAACGCTCAGCTCACCGTTTACTGTTTAGATCGCTGTAGACCATGTGCTGGAGGTCATTTATTCTCACAATGTCAGAACCAGGTCCATTAATCTAAATCAAGTTCCTGAACTCGGCACGGTTTTCCTGTTGTACTTTCGCTCAACAAAGGTTTAAAGATACTCATCCATCAGGCTCCGCTTTGCGCTCGCACCGTTTCACCTTAGTAGTATGACAAAAACACACTCTTTTTTCTCTCTTTTTTTTTTTGTATTAAAACTAAAGAAATGTATTTTTACCAGAATTTTTATGATGGTCTTTATATATAAATTTGATAGATTTGTTTTATTATTACCCTTGTACTAGACTTTGAATCTTAATATAGAAAAAATTCCTTGATAAAAATTATTAGTAGTACTATAGAATTCTATTAGACGCAATACATGATTTGGCATGTACAGAAGTGGAGACGTATTATTCTTCTGTGATGCTTGTGAGTTCACCATTATACATTTAATGTTTATTGTAATGAAAAACTTGTAGGAGAAAAAACATGTGTTTTAAGAACATGGGCAGACATGGGCAGCATTTATTTATTTTTTATAATGTTGTGCAAAGCTTTGCTTACATAATTAAACAACATAATTAAATGTTTTTAGATATGATGTGAAGCTCTGCATTGAAGTACTTTGATACAAGTATTGCAATGTTATTTAGATGAATCAAATGAAATTAAAAAAGTTAATTAAAGACTTGATTAAAATTCCAATAAATAGTTTATAATTGTTAAACATTTGTTAAATAGTTGGCTCATAAATACATTTGATTAGCTTTTTTCTAATCAAAGGACTAAAAAAGTAATAAAGAATCATAGAATAACTCTATATTTTTATAATAATAATAATAATAATAATAATAGGGTGGGAAATATGACCACAATATAGCTATTTTTCTATCAATGTAATTAAACATTTGATGATATAGTGATCCAATCCTTAAAACTGATTTGAAATTGAAAAAATAAAAACTGATTTTACATAAAAATGAAAACTGAAATAAAATCCATGATGACTATACAAAAGTGAAAGTGTTTAAACAGTTTGGTCCGCTCAAATCAAAAGAACTCATTTTCTGGTACAGCAGTTTATATAGATCATATACTTTGTGTGGGAATTAAATAAATTATTGTTGATCAACAGGAGCACAAAAACATTAGTAATTATAATAAAGCTCTGAACTGCTGAGGTAATTGGCTCTCTAAATGAGGTAGGTAAACCTTAATGTGCAACCGATTTGGTAAAGCTGGTTTTATTGATTTTGCGGTTTGTTTTCACAATGACTTTGCCTTGTGATATGGCCTCTCAGGGGAAAAATTGCAGGTAAACTAAGCTGGAAACGTTGCCAACAAATCTCTCTGCTTCTCTCTCCTTGTCTCTCTCTCTCGCCCTGTCTTTCCCTTTACCAGGCTCATCTCAATAGCTTCTCAAATGCACGGCCATGGCGTCTCAGACAGAATGTCACATGGATATGCTACAGATCACCTCTGACACATTTCACATTTTGAGTGTGAGGGAGGATTTTTTTTTTTTTTGCCAACAACCATAAAATGCAAGTAGGCGTGTATGTTAACACCCGAGTTTATGACGAGTTTACCGAAGCAATCAAAGCTGAAACAGTGAAACTCATTTGTGTAGGTGAATTTTACAGATACTTATGAATTTCATGTGTTCATCTTGATAATAATACAAGTATGATGTTTACCAGACCATTTAACAGTTACTGTGTTACCACTATGAACTCACAAAAATAATTAATAAACTATTTTACCTCTAAATCTGACTGTGGTTCTTATTCAACAGTATTAACTTCATTTTCTTTTACATGTAATAGCTGACAAAGCAATGCTAAACGAGGGTATCATGTATATGTGAGGACTAACAACAGTCAGGTGTGCCTTGTTAACTCCAACTGCCCTGACTCGTCACTACACACATCTTAATCAATGTCCGTACACATCTATTCGGTTAATTATCCCTCGTTCCGCACTCACGTCGAGTCTATATCTTTTTAAGCCTTTATTTCTTTGTTTTGCTCACATTAAGAGTCACTAATTTTCTACTAATTGAGTAGTTAACACTCTCATCCACCATTTCAGCCATAACACTCTTAATCACGGTTAAAACTTCACTTTTCCTAACGTCTCAGGCACGAACTACGGCTCTAAAATAATACAATCCTGTTATGCATTTACCAGTATAAGGTTATTGTCAGCTTACCTGTATGAAACACAAGGAAAAGCAATGTTCACACAAGGAGCACATTATTCTTCTTCTTCTTCTTCTTACTATTTTACGGCGGTTGGCATCCGACTTATTGGTGCATTTCCGCCACCTTCTGCTCCGGAGTGTGGAACAGAGGAGCACATTCTTCTTCTTCATTTGATGTTTTATGGCGGTTGGCAAACCAACTTTCGGTGCATTACCGCCACCAACTGGACTGGAGTGTGAAGCACTTAAAAATGAAAACAACAATCAACTTACAAAAAAAAAACAAAAAAAAAAACTAACTAATCATCCCCTATACTTCAAATTCTCCAGTCTATTCCTATTTCTTTGAGATACTTCATTATCACACTGTTTTTATTTACTTACAAGTAAAATAATTACTTATTATTACCCTTTACCCTTCCCCTAATTATTCCATTTCTCTTGCCATTTATTTTTTATGAATTCTTTTATTTTACTTTTAACTTCATTTTTTCTCAACGTCACTTGCACATTAACCTCACTATGTTTTACTACTTGCTTTGCTAATCTATCTACCACTTCATTTGCCTCTAGTCCCACATGAGCAGGAATCCATAAACACTATTAAGCTTACACTACTAATTCAAACTAGCAAGTATCTCATATATAATGTCTTGCCTTAATACTTTATTTCCACTTACGGGACTTGTGATTGCTGCAATCGAATCAGAACATATAGCTACTACTCTCGGTTTTACGTCCTCTACCCAATGGAGTGCAACCACTTTCGCGGTTCATCTCGTGCTGGACTACTTCTATGCTGCTACAGTAGCTAGTCAGCCACACATGCACTGTGCAACTCCCCGGTGCCCCCTGCTGGCGACTCCGAGACTCACCAAATTGAACACAATGCAAGTGGCTCTATGAACGGCGGGATTTCCGCTGAAGGTGTAAGGATGCTCGATAACTTCCGCCGATCGTAGAGTCCAATGTAACACCAAAAATGTATATTGAATTTTATACTCCATGGTTATAATAAAGAAACGTTAGGCACAAAAAACAGATAAAACAGGCACCCCTCGTTGTGTTTATGCTTCTTTTTAAAATTATATTAAATAAACATAACTATATATAAAATTACATCTAAACGTATGCACGTTTCGTTTCAAAGACGGGAGGACAGTAAATTTTGAAGATTCTTGGTGCTACATAAACAACCAAACAAAAGTTTCCCCCTCCTTGCCCGTCCACACTACTGCGTTTTCGTTTAAAAACGGAGAATTAAAACGAATACGATCTCCGTCCACACCAGCGTTTTATCTGTGTATTAGAATTGATCTCCGTCCACATTAAAACGACTGAAAACGCGGATCACGTGATCATTCGCCAACACTGGGCATGCGCGTGCCTGTGTAAACAGTGGCTGACGAATCAGGGAATGACACGTCATGACTGATGACACCCAATCATAGAGCCAAGCTTGAGCCTCTGCGTCATCGTTTCTAAAGTCCTCTGTTTTGTCCTGTCTTCACTAAAATGCCCTCTAGAGATTCAAAACGCAAAATGGAGCTCCAGCGTTTCTAAACTTCTCCGTTTTAGGTCTTCGTTTTTTCCGTTTTAGTCTGGACGGAGTAGCTAAAGGTCTTCGTTTTAAACGAAAACGCAGTAGTGTGAACGGGGCCTTATTCCTCGGCTGGGATCGTGTAGAGCCCTATGAAGCTGCATTGAAACAATTTGGACCTTTAAACTGTTGTACCCCATCAAAGTCCAATTATGGAAAAAAATCCTGGAATGTTTATTTTTGACTGAAGAAAGAAAGACATGAACATCTTGAATGTCATGGGGGTGAGTAACTTATCAGTAAATTTTCATTCTGAAGTGAACTACTCCTTTAAAGTGATTTCATTTGTGATTTTACGATTTTATGGTTTGGGTTCAGAGTTACAAAAAGGGTTTGACCTACAGTATACCTGCTTGATAGGAATGTTGTTCAAATGCTGTTGAATCAGCAACACAACCAACTCGCTATTTGTTTTGTTGTTGTTCCACATGTAAGACGTGTTTAGTGATAAGAGGTGGAACTGTGTTTATCTGAAGATCACATGATTTAGGTCACATGAGCTGACAGATGTTTTGCCCTTGATGACAGCGCTTTATAACCAAGGCTGCTCCGCAGGTGTTCTCAGCTGATTGCGGCGAGACCCGGGAAGACGCCTGGAGAGATGGAGGATGAGACATGGGGTGATGTGTTGCACAGCAGGGATGGCGGCGGATGGAGGACAACACATGCCAATCAAACTCTCTCTTAAAGCCTGTCGAATCATTCCACACACATACCGCTGGATTTGTGAGGCCCTTTTTTAACCAAAAGGACAAATAAATGGATCTTAAAGAAAAACCTTTTACTCCTGAGAGAAAATCAGAGGAGAATTTCCGCACAAATCTGCATTCGTGGCACACAAGCTCTAACCACAGGGCACCTAAAACATTGGAACAGACCTTCTATTGCACATTACTCACAGGGTAGTTTGTTCAGTTTTTGATGCTTTAAGGGAATCACCAGTTGGGTCTCCTCCAGCCGTTAAATTAAAGCTGTGTTTGAAATCCCTCTCGGGCGAATTCACTAAACAGTTTTGCGAGTGGTGTCTAACTACCAACCACCTGCAATCCAGTTTCGCCAGGCACTAAATGCGCTGAAATACAGTAGCTCTGCTTCCTGACTATGGAAATGAAGTCATTGTAATTCCTTTCAGCACAAACACGGCACCTTTCTAGGTAAATTAGGCTTATTACAAATGATTTCACTTTATTCTTAAAATGCAGTGCTTTTTTCTTTGTAGAGTTCAGTTAAAGGGGTGGTAATTTTAGTTAGTGTGTAATGTTGCTGTTTAAGCATAAACAACATCTGCAAAGTTACATCTCTCAAAGTTCAAAGCAAAGGGAGATATTTGCTTTTAAAGAAATCGTTTTTTAAGGACTACAACAAACGGCTGGTAGGAACTACACGAGCCTCCTCCCGGGTTAGTGACATCACTAACCCTAAAATGTACATAAACCCCGCTCCCAGTCCATGTTGAGAAGAGGAAGAGCTTGTAGTCAAGAGTCAGCTCACCTCACACCTCACAACCCGGCTGGATTGGATAGTGGCGCGAGGCCCTGTGCGTTTGCACAGTTTATCATTTCATTTTTCAAACAGTTTCCCTTGATTAAAAGTACGACAGTCCATTGATTTTACTGCTGCGATAACTGTTAAAGTGTAAATGTAAGGTCTAACTCTTTGATGTGCTCTTAAAAGATAAAAAGTGAAAAGATATGAACTGCCTATATGGATGAAAAGATCATATGAAAAATGCAAACAGAATCAAGTATTTCATCCTGGATTAAAAGAGGGATTTTGGTAGATTGATATCATTTAAAAGATTTTCTGCATGGCGCAGAGGACTGGCAGCTGTGCGACTGCAGTTTTAGATTCTCTGAAAGAGAACGGATGAGAAAGAATCGGAAGGATTATTATGTCAGACACCCACAATGCTGTGCCGACTCAAGTGTTTAAGAGTCACATGGGTCATGATGGAATGAGAGCGCTCTGAAACTTCCTTGAACTCTGGACTGTATCCGCTTTATCTGCGAGCTAAAGGACCGAGACCTCTCTTGGTCTTTAACCATTTGTCGACGCCCCCAAGCTGCTCTTTGACAGTTACATCACTCATTTAATGGCTTTTATAAACACATTTCCCTCCTCTTCTCGCTTATAGGATTTATAGTTTAAAACACTGCAGATTTTTGGAACTACTTCCGATACTTTTTCTTCTTCTTTTTTTTTTTCATTGAAGGATTTAGGGAAAGGAAACAAGCAGCATTTAAAAAGCCTGTAGCCTCACGCTCTCAGCAGTGCATGCAATAAAAATACAGGTTATACAGATTGCCCTTTCCTCATCCCTATGGCACTGAAACTTCAAAGCCAATATAGATTAACTTTATGAATTCTCTCAGAAGGTACTGTAAATAAACAGTGAGAATCCTTCTGTGAGGAATATATGTTCCCACACACTGGAAGCGTCCTTCTGCTTGTATACCACGCTATTTTTAAACTACAGTCTGTTGATTCGGCCTCAAACTATATCGAGTGTGATGCACAATGTTTATGTTTTTTTCTCCAAATATCAGAATAGCTACCATCTTAATGTTGTCCAAATAAATCCTCCTCCTTAGATGCAATAAACAATTTCACATGGTTGTGACCAAAGAACATCCCCAGTGACGAGCAAGAACGTGTCGTCTTCTTTGGTTTTGACCTCTGAAGGAAATAACGACAGCTTCTCATCTCGGTGCAATCAGACAGACTGTTTCTTAGCAACGGTGTCGTAAATGAGAATAGTGGAATAAACGTTGCCGTCAAGGCCGGTGCTTTCTGTAGGTTTGCCAAATGAGGTTATTAAGTATATAAAATCACTTCTAAATATTACGCTTAGATTCAAATGAAATCTAATTAAATCCCTAGGGTCACAGTCTGTAACCGCTAGATAAGTTCTCCTCACAATGAAATGTCATATTTCATCTCAAAATCAATTTAAAAATAATACTTTGTATTACACTATTACAAAAATTGAGAATTGAGGTTTTTTAACCTTTTGTTTTTTTTGTATTCTGTATAGTTTTTTTTTTCTTCTTCTTCAATAACGGTTCATTCATTCATAATGGTCATTGGACATAATGACCAGTTCAAAAAAAAAAGGGCCAGTGCGATAAATAGGCATATTGTCATAATTTAAATACTATATAATATTTAAAAAAATAATATTATATTATATTATATTACAAATAGATAGATAGACCTATTTTATTAGAACTATATGAAAAACTTGCAACATTACATTTATCAAAATTTCATTTAATATATGAGCCAAATACAACTTTATTTAGTGTCATTGTAACATATAATTAATATTACTCAGTACTAAATATTAATATACTGTGTGTATATACAGTGAACAAAACTTGTTTTTGCGCTCATTTTTCATTAACTGAACTCAAAGATCTAGAACGTTTTCTATGTACACAAAAGGTCTATTTCTCACAAATATTGTTCACAAATCTGTCTAAATGTGTGTTAGTGAGCACTTCTCCTTTGCTGAGATTATCCATTCACCTCACAGGTGTGGCATATCAATATGCTAATTAGGGAGCATGATTATTGCACAGGTGTGCGTTAACAACGCATTCTCATGCCAAGGCGTCATCTAACTAACAATTTTAACCATGCTTCAACATCCGACGCTTTAGGCACCCTTTAACGTCAGTTACTGTAGATGACGTGATCCTAGGGCATCATCTACTGACACTTTACCGTCAGTTAGATGACGCGGGTAAGTTTAGGTCCGGGGTAGGGTTAGGGTTAAGGCCATTGCACACATGAGTCCAAAATTCGCATCCGAAATTTTCGCACGTAAAAAAAAAAATTCGACCTCACGTTATGTCAATCACGCTTGCACACAGCCTCGGATCGGGTTCGGGTTTGGATTCGGATCGGGTTCGATTTTCTGCGTTTTTCGCATCCACAGCAGTTTTTTTTTGACAATTCAGGGCCGGGGGAGCTTGTTCCGCACATCATATGCCCGGCAGTGCTTTCATTTTCAGTTTTCAATTCGATCAAGTGTTTATGTTCTCTTCTCTCGATTGGATTATGAAAGGAATAACCTCCCCTTTTAATCAGATTGAAATTTCGAATCGCTCGGCATAAATTCGCAACTCCTTGATAAGGAGGTGCTTCCTCTCGGCGCAATTTCAGGATTGGATGGACGCAATATTTTCTCTTTCTTCTCGAGAGGACAACAAAATCATCCTCACTGCTTGACGAATCCATTTTGTATTTTTGCGTTTTTCCCCCGCAAAGGTTTAATAAATACGCATCGGACTCAGCAGTGTTGTAGTACTCGAGACTCGGACTCGTCTCGGACTCGGTCTCGAGACCATATTTTAATGGTCTTGGTCTTGTCATGGACTCGTGTGCATTTGGACTCGGAATTGAAAAAAAAATTTTTAGGACTCGGACTTATTCCCGAGTCCACTCGAGTTCAATTCAAAATATTTTTCATGATTATTAATGTATGTTAATAAAATATTTCTTTAAATTGATTGACACGCCCAGTGATTGGTGATTTTCTAGTGTGCAACTGCGCATGACAAATTGTAATAAAATTACTTTTAACACCACCTACTATGTGGCCTTTTTACCCCAAACTGATCATATTTTTTAAACTCTAAGTAAATTCAGTAAAATAAAAAAAGGATTTCTCTAAGTAAATAAAAGTAAATTAGGTAATCAACCCTCACTGGTCTCGGTCTAGACTCGGACTCGACCATCTCTGGTCTTGGACTCGACTTGGACTCGACTCTCTATGGACTCGGTCTTGACTCGGACTCGACTCTCTCTGGTCTCGGTCTCGACTCGGACTCAAGTGAGGTGGTCTCGACTACAACACTGGGACTCAGTGTGCAAGGTTTCTGTGCGTGACGAATTTTAAGGCTGACGAACACGAAAAAACGCATACGGAAATTTCGTACTCAGTGTGCAATGGCCTTTAGACTACTAGGAAAGTGTCATCTAACTGACTAAAGCACGCTAAAGGGTGCCTAAAGCGTTGGATGTTGACACATTGTTGTTTCATTGTGATATTTACATTGCAGTTATAACTGTAAATTGTGCATAATTACATGCAACTAACCCTAAACCAAACGAAATATATTGACACATTGTGATATTTGTATTTAACAAAAATACTGCTTTCCCTTACATAGAGCAGAGCCATTTTTGGACCCACTATAGTTGTGAATCATTGCCATACAGTACATCAAAGTATAAACATAGTTAACACATGTTAATGCCAATGTTCTGTTTCATACATTTTCTATTTAATGACTGAAAACAAGCTTTTCTGTTCACACCTTTGTGTGTTGATAGCATCACTGCTAAGCATAAAGCAATTATGAGTACATCTGACATGTTTACCTACACCGCAAAAAACAACGTGTTTATTTCCCCCTTGAGTAAGCATGCGTGTAAACTTAACCATATTAGATGGATACACTTTGCGATTTGAGCTGACTCATGTAACGTGGCAGGATGGGAACAAAAGTGCTGTGTCTTTGATCATTTAGATGAGCTGTTCGCCTGAAGGAACACATCCTTCCTGAGTGCTGGAGAAGAGGGCTCTCAGTTTCTGTTTATGTCTTAGAGAACAGTAAAGCTGCACCTCCCGCAAGCCTGGACCCGACAAGACCAAAGTCCCCCCCAGTCTTCACGGAAGCAAAAACAAGCCAATCTCACCGCCAACAGACATGTTTAGACAAGATGTCAGAGCAGAGACAGGCTGATTTGCTTTTCATACGACTCGTCATCTTCCAAAATAATGATAGTCCAGGAGAAGTGGGCGAAGGAGTCAACAGAAGAGCAATCATCTTGGATTTTAGGATCAGTTCGGGGTCCATCCTGTCACTCTGTTGCGAAATTGTAGCCCCCCAATTCAACGACCTCCTCTTTCTGACCCATTTGCTTGGAGATGCGCTGTTCTGCCACACAATGCAAACCAGCCCCAGAGAATTATAGGTAATATGACACAACCATGTCATCATTATTATTAGTATTATCCACAAAACAAATGAGCTGTCTCACAGCTGAAAATGCGAGATTCCTGAGTGATAAAACTCTCCAGACACCTTTAGAGGAAGGAATATTGTACCCAGGTTGGTGATTAGATGTTGTGCAAACCAAATTATGGCCTAGTTGTGTTAAATGGTGCATTCCCAATGGCTGTTTTCTTGTGAAAATGCTAAAAGCAAACTACTTTATAAGGGACTGTAGGATAATAAGTGATTAAAAGGGATAGTTTATACAAAAACGAATTAAAACTGTCATTTACTCACCCTCTTGTCAGTCCAAACCTATTTAAAGGCCAGTTCAAACCAATAAAGACAACTCTATTAATCTCCATATCAGTCGTCTGCCTCTTTAAATGTTTTGGATTCTGGATTCTAATTGGCTGTCAATGTTTTTATGATGGGGGGGGGGGGTAATTTCGAAAGTGATTACAACAATATAATTTCTTTTATCAGATGTGTGGTGTTTCATATTTAGAACAGTTTTTACTTTATCTTCATTGTTCTCTATATAGTTATCAGTGTAAACGGCCTTAACTTTGAAAAATGCCACTTCATACAGGTTTAAGAGAGGTTTAGAAATACACAAGGGATGACAAAATTGTAATTTCTGGATGAACTATTCCTGTACACTATCACTATTCTAACTGTAAGAAGTAGTCTGAACTTTGCTGATGTGAGCAATTTAAATAAAACATATTCTTCACAGCAACTCAATCACTGAAGGTCTTGGTTTTGTTGATTGTAAGTAGCTGTTCCTGTTCAACTGCTATATCTTAAACATAAAGGTTCTTTTTTGGAAAATATGGTTCCATGAAGAACCTTTAACATCCATGGAACCTTTCACAAAAGAATCTCTGTAATGAAAAAGGGTTCTTCGGATTATTGGAATGTTCTTCACAATAAGTCAAATAAAGGTTATTTTAAGAATTGTTTATAAAAAAATGTATAAAGAATGATCTGATACCATCAGATAGGATGCTTAAAACTCCCCGTGGTGAAGTATATTTGGTAAATTTATTGGAGTAAGCCATCAAAACGGATACTTTAGAAAGTCATCTTTATATCAATGTTAATTTGCAATAGAAAGTAAGCAGTAGTTTGGAAAAAAAAATGACCTTCTTCCTAAGGGTTTAAGTTTACACCTGCTCACATTGCCTTTTTTTATGAAATATATGCATTCTCCATATGCTGTCAATTTGTGGCAAAAGCATCAAAGAGTTCTGGAATTAAAGCCGGAGGTAATATTACTTCATGCAACTGGTGTGCAATAACAAAAACAGGCTGACTGCAATGCAGTTGTTTATGTGTCGGCTCTCTTACTCTCTCTGTCTTTTTTTTTCTTTCACTTACATCTACAAGGTGCCATTCCCGAGATTCATTTGGTGCTGTGGTGTTCACAGTTACATTCACAGTTACATATGTTTTGCTGTTATTAACTTCCATTGCCTAACAGATCTGGCAGATCCAAATTTACAGCACAATTCGGATGCTCAAGCATTGTATTTTGTCGTTGATCATAGTGAGTTGTCTATGAAAAGGTTGTTTTTTTGCGTTTTTCACGTATAGACAACAATGTTGTTAAAACCATCCCCTCTGCGGTCAGTGTGCTGGAAATGACTGTGGTGGAAGTGACATTTCTGTAGTTTTTTTTTTTTGTGAAGAAATGGAAGATAGCTTCACTGGTAAGCTTTTAATGAATACTTACGGTAGCAATTCATGTACAGTATGCAAAATACTCTTATTTAACTTTATATATATATATATATGAGTGATGCGATCTGGGAAAACCTGTCGGATGTCGCGCTGGCACGTTTTCAGTAACGTCTCAATCGTCCAATTTCAAAATGGTTTTCACAGGTTGAATTGAGTTTGTAATGTAAGCTTTGTAATGATACCTAATCTATGATGATTACTAAAATATATGATATCAAAAAAGGCAATAAACAAGGAGCGCCAGTTGTCGCGCTACCAGGACGTGACCGTTAATTAAACCTGTTTTTCCTCAAAATTCCATTTCTGAAAATCACAGCGATCAGCTGACTTCAGATAACCATAACTTTTGTTATAGACAAACTATAAAAGAAATAAAAACAGATTTGGAAAGGGCTTGAACCCAGCTTTAATATGGTCTCAAAACCTGTAATATGTCAAATTTCACCATATGGTGGGTTTTCTCAGATCGCATCACATATACTTTTTTAAAAACACCCTTGAAGGTACAGCATGTTTGGAAATTTTATCAAATAAATATATTAACTGCTCAAGCAATATTTATCTTGAGTTTTTTGTACTTGATGAAAATTTAATACAGCACTATGCAGGATTTCCGTTTTTGTCAAATTGTGACCCTGTGGAGTACTTGTACTGTCGTAAATAGCACTAACTGCACTCATGGCCTGATCCCCTCCCCCTGTATACCGGTACCTGTTCAGTAGGATGTAAGCTGTAACAAGTGGAAATAAGGTGTGGCCCCTTTAAGAGCTGGGCCCTGTTGAACTGCCGGCAGTCGATATTGTATGCGCCTCGAACACCACATGTATACGGCGCCGGGTTATTTCTGTTTGATGCTCATTTTAGCAGATCTTTCTTGCCGTAAAGCAATTTGTTACATCACAAGACCTGAAATCACGTGACACTTCCTGATGCTGCCCGCCGGCTCAAAGCTGCAAGTGTGTTTTTTTCCGCTCACAGGCAACAGGGGGGGCGAGACGCCCAACATTCAACCCGAAAATAGTCATATAACCATTGCAATAACTCCGAAGCTATTCAGTTAAGGTAAAAAAAAAAAAAAACTGCATGGTGCCGCTTTAAATTGGCTACATATCCAACATGTGCTCTGATGTCACAGAACATTTCCAAAGAAACCATCTAAACAATCATTCACACAAACTTCTTAATAGTTGTACTGTATTAATGGATGACCATATGAAGAGTTCAGATGCAAAAGCCTCCAAGTGCCATTTGAAATTTTCATCTAGAATGATCATTTTTATCAAGCTTGTATATTTAAGTTCAGTGATTTCACTTAAATGGCAATGATAATTACCTATTAATTGTTACTTAAGTGAAATTACTGAACTTAAATATACAAGTTTGAAAAAAAATCATCATTAAAGAAGAAAATTTCAAATGGCATTTAGAGGCTTTTGCATCTGAACTCTTCATACTCAGAAGCACTTGACAAATCATATGTTAGCTAAGCTCACTGGGTCATTATTTGTTATTACTACAACACTCAGTAATAACCAGCACATATGAAACTTTAGGATATGGAATTCAAGTCTTAAGTCTTGACCTATGTATTATTGACAGACCAGCGAAGCATGTGTCAGCGTTCACAGCTAACAATCCCACTGCAGTTTTAATGTCTTCTGAAAGATCATCTTATTCACTTTTCTTCTGGTCGAAGGCACCTCAGTTATGAAGCCCCATTAAAGCAGTCATACAGATGGTGGGATTCTCTTCTGTTCTTCTCTGCGAATTGTTGTTCTGAAGAGCGAAAGCGGCGCTGGTCAGTAATTGGAGCTGGGAAAACGCCAGGAACTTCAGTCACTTCACACTCAAGTGATTCACACACACACACACACACACACTGGATCGGTGAAGGGAGCCACAGCAGAACAGTAATGCCTGCTTCTCCTCTCTTAATTGCTGGCTGAGTGGAAGCAGTGCTGCGGTAGGATTGTGGACTACAGGCAAGATAGAGGCTGGTGAAGTAATTAGGAGCAGTTGGTCCTCCACAGACACAGCAGATGAGCATCAGGCTTTGAGAACCTCTGTGACAGAGGATGCAGTGTGTTATTTTCTTTTGCTAGGAACATCAGGTGAGAGATGGAAGAGGGGCCAGGGTCTTGTGCTCCACAGTGCGTGACCCGTGTTTGAGGTTGAGCGCGCAGGGGCAAAGCACAGGATGGTACTGACAGCGTCATTACTCAAGGAATGGATACTGACTATAGATTGGTGTTTTTTTCTCTCTCACACACACACACACACTCACTTTCTCTCTAAAAGATGAAGCTCAAAAGGCTTATGCTTATGATGTCGACAGGCGGAAAGATGTCTTCATCAAATAAAACTAGAAGACTTTTATTTAAGGCCTTATAACCAACTCGATATTGTGAGAAAATGGAACTATTTTACGTTTTAGTGAATTGGTACACTCTTAAAAATGCTGGGTTGTTTTAACCCAATTTTGGGTAAAATATGGACAAACCCAGCCATTGGTTTACATTTTTAAATTTTTAAACAACCCAGCATTTTTTAGAGTGTAACAAATTTGTAGGAATTCATACAATATGATTTGTGCAAAATCATACTAATAATAAAAAATAAACATGAAGGTCCACACCTAAACCCAACAGTGGGACATAAGCCATTCGTAAACCTAAAATGTGTAAAATAACAAAAAAAAAGTAAAATAATTGTTATAAGACAGAATCTTATAAAATTGTGTTACATTAATTTTTTACAAATATTGTATATTAAAAATAAAAACACATAATGTATAATAACTGCAATATTATTTATAGCGGGTACATGTGTGATCATACATTACTCGCAAACTTGTTATGTGAGTAATGGACTCGGAGTGGACTTATTTTACTTTTTTTATTTAAGCTAACACATTACTGATTTTTTTTAAATGTTACAAGCTGTCCACATATGCAAAAAATACTTTCAAATTTCAAATACTCTAACAAATGTGAATCAAAACTTACTTTTAAGAGTGCAAAAGTGTGCCTTCCCCCCAAGGCATCCTTTTATTATTAAGCCCTTATTACCATCATGTGCTTTCAAATACATCAAAATATATTTGTTTCCCTGAAGTAACTTTGTGCAGTAGAGGGTTAAGCAATTCCACATAACATACAAATAATTTATAGCATTCTGAATGTTTTAAAATGATGTTTACTCACTCCATGGGTTAAAAAAAATCAATAAACATTGCTATTCTGAGAGCTGTTCTCCAAAAATGTGCATTCTCCTCTATGTACTTCAACATGTCACAAGAACATTTTTAAATTACTGCCAGGACACAGCCATTTCCACCCATTGCATTAAGCTTTCCATTGTTAGAAAACCAGTTATACTATTGTTTGAATGGTCGTGCAACTCTCTCTCTCTCTCAATTTCCCCTGGGATGAGAGAAATCCGCTATTTACATTTTTCACTTCCTCATACAATGACGCAAAATCGTCATTTTACATCATTGTAGGAGGAAGTGTAAGAGAAGGGGATTTCTGTAAAGACTACAAGCACTTACCTCACCCTTTCAAACCCGCCCATAGGGGGTTGGGCCTAATGCACTAACAGACCTATCACAGATCAGTGCCAGTTCGTTTGATTTTACCGGCAGAAACTTTTTGAAAATATGTACGAAGGTACCGAATACACAGACGGATGCATTATGGAGGATTACAAATAGTGTGTCAGCCATCTTTTTTGGAAGCTAAGCTAGCAGGCTCTTGTTCTGTGGAGAAAGATGAGTAGTACTTTAGGGGTTACCGTCCTCTTTTTCCCGGACGTGTCCGGCCATCGATGTCTGGGATTTAGCTTTTGCTTTCTGCAGTCGTCATGCATTGTTTACATGCACAGCTTTTGTTTCAATCTAACTGAATTCATTCTGATTGGTGAATCTGAATGTAGTGTTAACATGAATGCTAAACAAGTGATCGGTTGATGTGCGTTTTAACATTGCTATGAAAATTCCAGCCCGTTCTCATCCTTTAACGTCATATAGAGCGCTATATGACAAAACGGCGCTATACTACGCACATGGCACCCGTTATCGTTAATATAACACGCGAACCCAAGACGTTAGAAATCCTTTAGCGTGAATATGACACGTACACCCTACCCCACACCTAAACTTAGCCCTCACAGCACGTGTTATATTAACGATAACGGGTGCCTTCAGCGTAGTATAGCGCCGTTTTGTCATATAGCGCTCTATATGACGTTAAAGGATGAGAATGCGTTGGAAAATTCCCGCTCCTCCGTGAGAGATACGAGACCGGTAACTTACGTCTCACAGGTGTCGCTCATCGGTAATCACGCCACTGGCCTCGCGTCGTTCTCCCGCGGCCCTCACTCGTCCTGATCGCCACAGTAAACATAATGAATGACGACTGTAGAACGCAAAAGCCGAATCCCGGACATTTTGGGCGATCTCGAAACACATTTTTGTGTCATCACGGAGACTCACTAGACTAGCCTAGACTTATTTAACTTATCCTAGGTCAGCGAAGCAAGTGCATTCTGGGAGTTGTTGTCTTTCATCCACATAAGCCAAAAATACATTTTCTGTCTTTTCTCAGTCTAGAAAGCTCCAAATTCATTTCTTCTACATAAATGATCCATTTTAAATGCACATTCATCTTTCCAGAGGTGGAATGATCCTTTAAGCAAACATGGCTAGATAATACTAATAACTGATTAGAAGTAAAAAGTACTATCAATCAGGAGATTTCTTATTCTTTTGGATCATCCTTAAACGTTCTTAAACTGATGCAGCATTGTTCAATCTGATGATTGATAGTCCCAAAACGTTATTGCTTCCCACAAGATGTTTAGTGCAGATAATGGTATAGCCTGAATTTAGGCCTATCTTCTAATGCAATTTATTGATTACATTATGTGTTGGTTTATGATAATGCTCAGAATTGCACCACTCCATCTCAATCATTTAAAAACTGCCTTCCAATCCATTTGAATTTCCTCCAGAGCTATTACAGTTTTCCCAATTGCTAAGACACATTTCCTGAAAGGTATGACTCATTTCTCACATTTTTCTATATACACAGTTTTTATTTTATTTCAGTTTCTCTTATTTAATTTCAATCATTTTAGTTTTAATGAACTAATAACACTGTTTATATGAAATAAGAATAATGTTAGTAACTTGAGGTTTATCTTTAGATTAAAGAATACAATTTTAATATATAAACTATTGTAAATACTGTATTTATCATATGAGTGTGGTGGGTTTAGCTGGGCACATAAATGTGTGCACTACTAACTAAAAATACTGATGTTTTTTTTTTGTGAGATAGAGAGGGTCCTGTCAGAACTTGCCAGGAATGAAGTACCAGATTTAGGAGGTACTAAAACAGGCCAGCTGGCATGAGGGGGGTACGAGCCTCCTTCATAGTAACAGCTCCAAATACTCCATTAGCTGCCTCTCCTGACACATGCTGCCCCCAATAATGAGAAATCACCACTAGAGTCACATTGGACTTCACAATCTTTCTCTCTGACTCAATCTGGCCTTACCTCCTATTCCTTACTGCGCACCCAGAGTGACAGCCTCATTAAGGTTTAATAGGATGGGTTCAGTTTAATCTGAGGGGGAAGGTTATAGCACTGTGTATTTAAAAATCTCGAGCCACAACTAGGCCACAGCTTGTTTTCAGCAAAGTTGGTCAAAAGATTTGAAAAATAAGATTAAAGTATTGGAGGGCTGGATTCCAGAACTTTTCTTAACGATCTCTTACTGTGTGTATCAATACATCAATACAAGGGAGATTTCACCAACGACCATGGAGCCAGAGCCCGTGGACGAGAGGACAGAGCTTACGATGTAGCGTCTGTACCAATCAGACACACACATTTATTCATTATATAATCCAGCAAACTCACTATCCCTACAAACGTTTGGGAAACTTCCCCCAAATCAATCTGGCAGAACTCGGAGTCCTGTTACAGGACACCTTAAGAATGATATATTCATTCTTAAGAAATATATTCTACGTTCCATTTATATAACCATGTGATAAATGTATTAACATGCATCTAATTTTCCATCTCATGATGTTCCTTCTACGTGGTTTGGCCTATGTCTTCATTCTCTCTTCTAAACTATTTTGGTCTGAAACATGACTATGGTTACCATGGTTAATCAAAATCATATGTGTAGCATGTTTAGTCTCTATGAACTCCAATCTTCGTCCCCCATTTGTTAATTTACATTACATTTTGTTTTTGCCTTACATTATATTACATTTTTGTACTTTGATGCATTAGTATTATAAGAATCGTAAACCCCCAATGAAATTACACATTCAAATGCCCTGCTAGTGTAACCCCTACACCCGGGTCCCACTCGACCCGCTCCGAGTGGGCCTTGAACCCGGGTCTCCGGCATGAGAGTCAGGCGCTCTAACAAGGAGGCTAAAGACTGCAGCCTCTAGCATCTGTCGCTAGAGCGCCTATTGAGATCAGGGGAGTGAGGTTTACTCGCACAGAAACTACTAGCTGGCCTCCGTTACTAGAACACAAAGGGTCGTAAAGACTCCCCCAAAGGGTTTGCTTCGTAATCCAGAGTCCCTCAGCCTAGGTCTTCACCAGAGGCCCTCAGCCTAGTGGCTCCTCCGGGTTCCCTCATTCCACCGGCTCCCCCTTGGTCAGTCGTCAAACCACTTCACGCTCCGTCCCTCCACCCCTTTGGCTGCAGTAGGTTCCTCCTTCCCATCGGCATCGCCTCTGTCCTCGGTCACACCACCATCGCCCAAGCCCTCGGGTACTCTGACTCCACCTACGACGTCTGTCGCCGCGACATCATCTGGTTCGTCTCCAGAACCAGTGATGTCGCTCAGCTCCCTCAACCCTCAGTCTGCACCATCGGATCTCTGTCAGATGCCGACAGCCTAGCCTAGCTCCTCCCTCCCGCGTCTCCGCCGTAGGCTGTCGACACTGGAGAGCTCTGAGTCTATGCCATCAGGAACTCTCCATCATTGCCCATGGGGTCACGTCATCCTACCATCGTAACCAGCCCTTCACCATCACTTCGTCCTCCTCCAAATCCCCCACCGGCCCTCCCTGTGTTGTCGATGCGTGATGTCACTGCTATGTTCTGTTAGTTTCTGTTTTCATGGACTTTCAGCTTGTCACGTGTCCTTGCGTAGATTCAATCATCTGTCTCCTTGGTTACCATCATTATTAGTTAATATGTGTCAGCTGCGTTTATTTAATTATCCTTGTTTGTGTTTAGTCAGTTGTTCCCTCTCCTGCACTTCTTGATAATAAGCGACCTCTAGTGGTGAAACTTGCATACTGTTCCTTTATGTCGTTGCTGCCACCAAAATATTGAGTCAGTGAATTAAATTGAGAACCAAAAACTGGTTCGGGTTTAAGGTGTTATTAATATAAAATCGTATTCTATTTAGAATTGTGTTTTGACAGTTCGGTTGAACTAATGAGTAACCGATGAGAGAAAATTACATTTAAATGATTGCTTTCCCATATTTTAATTTTATCTTTCACTTCAAACTAAAACTATTCTAAAAACATTAAGGTGCCCACAAAACCCTCATTAACCTCAAAACTATTTCGACTGACAACATTTTATAAATATTGATATTCAGTTGAAATTACAGGTGAAAAATCAGATCACGTTTAATGTTCGAACAAAATAAAGTCATACAGGTTTGGAACAAAATGAGCGTGAGCAAATAATGAATGACACACAAATGAATTGTTGCATGTTTGCAATTATAATTTGTCATAATTCTTAGAGTTTCTCCATGCTCGAGTCGTACACATATCAAGTTTTCACATATCAAGTAAGTCTCCCTGCTTCGGGAGACCTTTTGTATACTTGACTGAGTTTACTTGCTCTGTCAGCCATATGGATTTTTGCTTTAAAGCATGATTGAATCATCTATAGTATGAGCACAGAATAAAACTGAATTACGACAGGCAACGTACAATTGATCAATGGAGCGTACAGTCACAGGGAGCAAAGGGTCAGGTGACTGCCATAGTCACATGAGAAGTGAGGAGAATACATGCCCATCTCAGCATTCAACAACATATACAATACATTATAACTGAAAATCCCCGATGGTTCAGTGTCAAAGTGGCGTCCATCATAGATCCTTTGTGAAGGCCACTAAAGGACACTGTGTAGGAAAAGTACACAGCCCGGATTGAACATAAGGCCAATTTTGTCAAATCAAGGTCTGTGATGATTGATTTCAAGCCACAAATTGGGTTTTTCATTGACAATAGGGGGAAAATGTGTTTGCTGGTTTCTTGCGCAACTATGCTCAAGTATCAATACTGTAAACGATTTAGAATGAAAAAAACATGAGCTCTTATTTTCTGGGCTGTCAGTTGTGTGAAATACACATTCACCAAAATCCTCATGCATGAGGTCTTCACCCTTTCCACTGCACCAGTGACCTAAAACAAATCTAATATACCTGGAACCAGTTCACAGAGGATTTAAAAAGAGCATGGTATGGAAATATAAGGCGTATATAGTATAAGATTTATTTATCAAATAACTGGAAAAAATAAATCACACTGTATGCTTGTTGTCTTCTTGCTGAGCAACTGATATTTCTGTTGGGCAGATCTTTCAGTCACCTGCGACATACAGTATGAGGGAGTGCAAGGTTATGATGTATCCCTTTTTATTTAAAAGTCCTCTGCATGTTAGAAATATGCTAGAGGTTCAAATAATACATTTCAGATGTATCTCTAATTAGGAGAAATGTATCAATTATTTACATTTCCAATAAATAAATCTGAGAAATAACTTACGTATACTGTTCTACTACTACTAAAATAATCACTACTGTTCAAATTTGGGGGGGGGGGGGCAGTAATATATTTAAATAAATTATTATATGTTTTAAACAAGTTTGCATTAAGTTGACGAAAAGTTACAACACAACTGTTTTTAACAATAATAAGAAATTATTTCTTTAGCATGAAAAACAGAATATTAGAATGATTTGGGATCATGTAACTCTGAAGACTGAAGTAATGATGCTCTTTGCATCACAGATCTTAATTACACTTGTATTGTACATGTATTACACAAACAAGTTCAAATAAAACATTTATTTTCAATAGTAACAACATTACTGTTTCAGAAATCAGAAATCGAGTAGCACTGATGAGATCACTGCATTCATGCGCTCAACAATCCACAATTTAACTGTAATGATCCAAATATAATGTTTTTTAACTTTTCTGATTAGTTAACCTTATGAGCTGTAATAGTAAAAAAAAGCGTTAAAGTGTTCAAGAGAGTACTATATACCTATTTCTACATTGATATTAGCCAATCAATCACAGCAGTGGGAGTTTACACTGAAGACATGTCCCTTCAAACAAAGCGATCAAATTAGAGGGCTAAAAGCATGGGAATGAAAATGCCTTTTATTTCTAAATTATGAAAAAATAGTCGATTTAAAAAAAAAAAATCATACTAATATCATAAGTGCATCCCAGGAAATATTATAAAATAATAAATGAATGTAATGTAAATAGTAATGCATGAGTAAAAAATAAATGCAAATGTAAATAAATGTAAAAAGGGTTTAAAAATGATTAGACTTTAAATAACAAATTTAAATATATATATGACTGATATTATTTTGGCCATACTGTATGTTCATACATCCACTTACTACTGAGCCCTGCTAGGGACCTTCAGAAAAATTCAGATTTATTGTTGTAATATAGCTTTGAAACTGAGACAGACGATGAGTAACCATAGAACTGGAAACGAGATTAAACACTTGTGTGGGGGGTCTCTGTGGAATAAGGGTCAAGATCGAAAGACAGGTTTTAAAGAATAGAGGCCAGTGTGACTGGACCTCGCTGTAAATTCAATCAGATTGTCCTCATGAAAACTGGTGGCTGATCTTTACTAGGCTGTCCTTCAAAAAAAGGACAAAGCTATTTCAGTCACAAGCCTAACAGAAGTAGACTCCAATAAAATAGGAATGCACTTCTGAAGCTATGAGGTAGACACATTTTCCTTTTCATAAATGGATAACTGCACAACAACGCTCAGCATCTTAGAGACATATTTTACGTGTTACTGTAAAAGACTCAACTGTTGTGGGCGGGTCAATGATATACAGTTGTAATTAAGCATTACTAAATGATTGCTAGGTGCTTACTGGCTCAAGTCAAAAGAGCCATTATCTCTATATATTCTGGTCCCTATACAGCAAGTAGAGTCAATATTTTCACAATCTGCACAAAGACATCTTACAAGTCGGTTACTTACAGCTGTCTTTGCATATTAAACTGGGTTAGAAGATAGGGGCTAAGAAGTATCTTAACATCAAAACAATGCATTTCACCTTTGGAAAAAGCTGTCGCATGGGTATCTTCTGCCCACTGAATCTGCAGGCTCACTGTCTTGAGTTAAAACGCAAGGTCTTTCAGTTTGTGTAGAAGAGATGAGTCAGTGAAGGTCTGTTATTGAGGTTACCAATAGCCTA
The DNA here is from genome assembly GCF_016745375.1 of Pimephales promelas. The sequence goes on from NW_024121166.1 coordinate 2,723,755, forward strand.
CGGTTCTTGTAATATTCCCCACAAGTCTCGGCTATCATATTGCACCTTTATTCTGCTAATATCTTTAAATCTTCTCTTCTTTGTTTTGGTCTGCCTGTTAGCCTTGTTTGAATCCCACCTGACTTTATGATGAATAATCTCCTGAACGGCAGTCTAGACGTATTATATACCGTATAGCTATTCGGTATATATGAATATATCTGAATTGAAAAATAATAAACATGCAGCGCTTCCCCGAATGAATTGCTGATCAGCTGCATATTTTTGTTGATCTGCAAAACTAAAATTTAAATACATAACGTATGATAAACAACTATAGTTTTGGCAATCACTTAGTACAGCTAGGTAACATTTTATTAAACTGTTTAGTCTGGACATGTACATTGATTTTACTGCCAAGCATTGTGTACGCAGTGCTCAAGCTTGTATTTTCAATTGCTGCAATTGTAGCCTTATCTTTACTGTACATTGCTGAACTTTAGAGCCCGACCGATAAAGGATTTTGAAGGCCGATACGGATACAAATATTTTTGGGTTTTAAAATCCGATATATCGGCCGATATTTTGTTTATTTATTTCTTTTTTTAAACCGGAGATGATTAGTCACAAATTTTGTCATGCTTATTTGAGTTAAGAGAACTGATGGGGATGTTCTTTAAATTGTTATTCAAGCAATGACCAACTCAACGAGTGTTGCCAACAGGAACGGTGTAGAGTGCCCTCTGGTGGACAAACTATACAACTCCAACACTCATGACATGGTTCAAGCGTGTTTCGTCCGTTTTTATTTTATTTTTTAAAAATTCATTTATCGGCCATTATAACTGCCGATACGGATAGTTTGGAAAATGCCTAATATCGGTCTGCCGATATATCGGTCTGGCTCTACTGAACTTCCCATCTTTGCTGGAATTTAGCGTCCTAGTTCCCCCCAAATTCTGCTCTATTTCAGACAGATGCCACCATTCAGTGAATATTCCTAAAAATGGATCTATTTGCCAATAATCTGTATATTTTATTGCGTTTAAAATAAGCAAATACAGCCATTTTGATGAATGCATCATGTAGTTTGTGTAAGCTGTGCTCATAGCTTATCCATTTCCCTTTTGTTATTAGCTGTGTCAGACACCTGCGTGGCAAGTGTACGCGAGCGAACGTGAGGGATAGTGCTTAACAGACACGTCTTTCACTCAGATTACTCTCCTCTGCGGAATACTCCGGAAAGCGTCTGGCTGAGTCAGATAGGCATGTTGTACAAGTCACACAGCCTGGCAGCGTCCAAAATGAGGGTCAGTTTCCCACTGAGACTTATCATAGACTCATTCTTTATTTCTGACATGCAGAAGGCAACGGGGAAGAGGGCGACAGGAGGTGTATTATCTTGCGCATTAGGCCGATTGCAAAACCGAGAGGATGCATCACAAACAGAAAAAGGGCATCCTGTCACCATCCTGGATCAGAGTCTGGCAGTGGATGTTCTACTGAATATTTAGATTGAGTTTGCACTGGAAATAGGAAGCGAAACATTGTCCTTGAATCTTGTTGTTGTGAGATCTGATGTGGCGATGCATTGTAATGCAAATGCTCATTAATTTGGCCTGTGACCTTTTTGGCGTTTAATCACACTCCCACTGGAACTGTTTGTGTTTTAGCTATTTAATTTTCCGCATTTCCATCGACACATTATATACTGTGAGTAATTTATAAACATATAGGCATTGGCCGAGGGTGAACTGACTGCAGGGTAAAGCTATAAAGTATAAGCGGAGACGGCATGTGTACAGAGAATCTCAGTGCAGGCTAGTTTCGAGACATGGTCGCATATTGATTTATGTGTGGATGCAATTTATAGGGAAACATTGTACATTGTTAGATGATTTTAACGTTTCTAATTCAATATAAACCCTTTAATCCACTAATTGTGTTTAATCAAAAAGAGAGAAGCAATATAGGTTAAAGAAGCCTGTTTATGTCTTACTAATGTTTAGCTTAGTCTTGGATTTGGGAAGGAGAAGCTGATTCTAGATCAGCATTTATGGGTTGTATTATCCTAGAAATAAAATTGTGACAGAGTGAACGGAGAATGTCAAAGTTATGGTAATTGTTAAGCAAAATTTCAACTGATTATAATTGGGTGTTTCTTCAACTTTGGGCAATTTTTCTGACCTAGTGGTTGATGTTTCTTAACCTAGACTACAGCTTTTGTTATTTTTCTTATATGAAGGCCAAAGAATAAACGTTTGTACAGATTTTTTTCAGTTTTTTTAACGTTTGCCCCAGAGCTAGTATTTTTATGTACTTGTTTTTTAATCAAGCTGTAATTATGTCAAATGTATGCAAAATTGTGTAATCAATTCATTGTGTGTATAAATACAATACAGTTTCAGTAAGATTTTTAAATGTTTATTTAAATCTCTAATGCTCACCAAGGCTATGTTGATTTGATAAAATACTGTAATATTGTGAAATATTGTTACAATTTTAAATGATTGCTTTCTATTTTATATATTTTGAAATGTGATGTATTTCTGTGATGTTAAGCTGAATTTTCAGCATCATTACTCCAGTCTTCAGTGTCATGCGATCCTTCATTAACAATTCTATTATGCTGATTTGCTACTCAAGAAACTTTGTATTATCAATGTTAAAAACAACTGTGAAAATGGGGATCTTTTTTTTCCCGGGATTCTTTGATGAATAGAAAGTTTTTTTTTTTTTTTTGTTTGTTTTTTTAACAGCATTTATTTGAAATGTGAGTCTTTTGTAGCATTATGAATGTATATTTACTATAAATTAAAAAAAAATTTACTAAATAAAAAAGTTTTTAAAAAATGGTATTGGAGTGAATGTATTTAATTCCATATGACTTTTTTCATATTTTAATAATGGACACATTTCAGTAATTTGTCAGTCAATAGTTTAAAATGTTTAACTGAGCTTGACCAGTATGACTTTTGAAAACTTTAACATTTAATTTTTATGATGAAATGCAGAGACACTAAGAAACTAAGGGTGTTTTTTTTTTTTTCTTCAAATGTGTCAAAGCCCAAAAGGCATCAAAATGTAGGTATAATCCTATTCCATTTCAAATTTCCCCTTATATACCCATCTATATTCATACCATGTCTGTGACCAGGAGAAGACTTCCACAGCTTTACACACTCTCCTCTTATGCATGTAGTGAAGCATGCTCCATAAGCTTTAGGCAAGTCTAATAACGAGCAAACACTGGTTTTTTTCACCTATAGAGGTCTAATATATTTATATATCATTGATTTTCTTAAGAAAAATCATATGTTTTGCCTGTTCAACATTCTGTATCTAGCATAATTTAAATTCCTGTTTAACTAAGAGTTTGAAACACTGATTTCAGACTCAATAGACATATTATTAAGGGCCAGAAGGCCTACAGAATATCAGATTTTCTGCCTGATTTTCAAGCACTCAAAGTAATCATGCTGATCCAACATATTTAACGCTCGGAAGATCATCTCATCACAAAGTCTCGATGCGCTAATACACATATGGCTTTCTAGCAACTCTTTCAATAGTTACAATCAACAGCTTCACGGGACTGCATTCCATAACCACACAGCGAGAGTTAGTAATCAAATCAACCTGGGCCACGGGAATGATTAATTCCCAGAAATCCATTGCTGATTTGTAAAAAAAACTCAATCACAATGGCATGCATTTAAATCTGTCGTTGCTCGTAAATACACTAGGGCCATTTGAGCTTCCTCTTTACTTATTCAGAATAGCAGCGGGACTGTATTTCTATCACGCTGCTGTACAAACAACATAATCTCACTACTGAGATTCACATTCTCACAAGAACCTCTTAAAGTCATCCTGAAACGGAAGTTACGTTAGTCTTTTCTTGATATGTATATATGAGTGAAACGGCATCTTAAACGAGGAACAATTATTTTGTCCATGGGCAATTGATTGAATGGTTGGATGGTTGTGGTTTGCTATTGGTCGATCTCATGTGAGTGACAGGTTGTTTCGCCTTCATGCCAGTAAACAGAGAAGAGAAGAGAAGAGAAGAGAAGAGAAGAGAAGAGAAGAGAAGAGAAGAGAAGAGAAGATGAGACTGCAATAGGGAGAGGAAGTTATTTTGATTAAAGATTATGAGGGCACATGAATTTTTAAAAAATAATGATGTACATGGATAAATAATTTACAATAATAATAATAAAAAAAACATGGCAACTCTAATCATTAACCACCCACAGTCCAGTTTAGTTAGATACTAAATTGACTGAAATAACCCTGCTGGATATTAAGTCATAAACTTGTTTATCAGTAGTAAAAAAAAAAAGATATGGTACTATAAAGTCTGAGGCCACTGATGAAAAATACTTTTATTTTTGCATTCTCTTATGCTTTTGAAAAATAAAAGCAATGTTTTGCCCTTAAAAAATAAAATAGAAGCAGTATTTATGCTACAATTCAAAAGATTGGGGTCAATAAGATTTGATTGATTGATTGATTGACTGACTGACTGGTTGGTTATTTTGTTGGTGTTTCAAGCATCATGCTTAACTATTTTAAGCTATTAAAGGACGTAAGCAAAAAAAGATTCCAAGATTCCCAGTGTTGTCTGAATTTAAAAAAAAATAAAAAATCATATTAAAGTGTTAATTACAGCACACAACACATCACCAAATGCAGATTAGTTTGCCAGACAATCAAAACCCAATATCATTATTAAATTTTACCTGCTTCACACAGTTTTTAATCAAACATAGGCATAAGTTAGGTGTACAGAGAGACATGACCTGTGTGCACAATTGCAGAATGAGGTTCCAGTTGTTCCTTGTTGTAAGAAAAGCCGCCTGTCTTATATAACCACCGGTAATTGCCATGATCCCTCTGGGTTTTACAGGTTCACTAATAAAAGAGAGAAGAAATTAAATTGGAGATGCTAATAAGCCCTCAATTTCAGAGGTTTACAATTCATGAAATGTGCTCTCTGAACCAAAGAGCGCCTGATAAGCTTATTTGAGGCTGCATTAGCGGTTGCATCTTTGCACTGTGTATCTCAATTCGTTAATCCTAATATCCTTAAAAGCAGCCATATTACTCGTTCAACACGTTGGTCCGTTGTTATAAATGGCATTTCACTATTTTCCTGTATCTGTAAAGACATATTGAGGTGAAAAATCTTCTTTGGACATAAGATATGTCAGTTAAATACATTATATACATGAGGTTGGACAAAGAAATTGAAACCTGGTTTTAGATCACAATAATACATCACTATGGTCTATGGCTTCCTTCTGTGCCCAATATAGCATCAGGTTCTCCTTTTGGAATTACAAGTCCTTCACAGTGGGCAGAGGGAGTTTGAGCCATTCCTCTTCCAGAACAGTGGCCAGGTCACTATGTGATGCTGGAGGAGGACAATGTTTTTTGAGTTGCTTCTCCAAAATACTGTGGCTGTGCAAACCATGGGAGGTGTTCACTTTCATGTTCATCGAACCATCTGTCACAATTGTTGCTGTGTATAATAGTGCCTTATCATGCTGATACACGTGTGTGCTGATACCCCATTTAGGGTACAATGTTTGAACCATTAGGTGCCCATGGTCCTCCAATGGTACTTTAGTCCTTGGCAGTAACACCTCCCATGGATCGCCACCATGATATTGCAGCCCAAACCATCGCTGATCAATCCCCGTGCTTTACTCTGGGCTCACAAGAATCCAGGTGTTGGGCTCCACACCTTAAGTCCCAATTATGTGGGAAAGACAGTGATGGTGGACATTGTCCACCGCCCAAGATTTGCACTGCTGGCACCAATGAAACCAACATTTGACATTGACAAGTGGCTAAAGATTTGGCTACTAGCCTGACCATGGACATTGACTCCAGTTTTGGTGGTAACAGGAGAGTTACAGACTGGGTTAGTACCTGGACTTCCATTTCAGAAAGCTGCGTCAGTTACTCCTGTTGGATGTGGTTCGTCCAATGTGGTGGTGTGCCAATATTACCCGGGATACCATAGCTCTTGAATACACCACAAAGACTTGCTGTCCTGATCACAATTGAGCAAGCGAGACGCACACCAACAAATTGTCCTCTGTTGAACTCTGATATGTCTCTCAATATGTTGTGTGGATTGCAATCTTGTATGTACAGCTATGCTATTGTTCTACTAATTCAAGCTTCACAATCTGCTCTTACCGAGTGTCAAACTTTTGAATGAAGGAGAGAGTGTGTGTGATTTTGACAAATTTTCAGTCAGGTTTTTTTCGTATTTTTCATTTGTTTTCATAAGTCACGTGTGTTCCTGTTTTAATTTCCCGCCACCCCTTTGTTTCTATGGTTACTAGCATGATCGGTTAATTGTCTTCAATTGTGTATCATTAATTTACCTTGTTTGTGTTATTACTTAAGTTCATCCTTTTCCTGAGTTTGGTGTCCGGTAGGGCTGTTGGAACGAATTCCGAAATTCGAATATAATTCGAATATTAAACAAAAATCAATACTATTCGAATGCTAAAGTTACTATTCGAATATTGCTTTTATAAATATTTAAAAATAAATATATACTTCCGAAGTGACCAAGTGTAAACGGCCCCTTATCGCTTTCTTATTTACAATAGGAGAGCGCGGGAGTAGCTTTCGTGTGGCACATTCGCAAGGTCTTGTTCACTCCCTCTCTGTCATGCACGAGCCGCGCGCTATGTATGTTATGCGCGGATTCCGGGAGATTTTAACTAATTTGCGGCCATCAGGGAGACGCTATCAATATGCGGGAGATTCCCGGAACTTCCGACGTGATATGACGATCACATCACCTCAGATCTGAGCCCCTATTCATCAAGCCAACATGCCGCAATCTATCGCAAATCAAAGTAAAAGTAAGTCGCAGACGCTTAACACTACCATCTTTATTAAAAGTAAAAGAATGAAATGATATTACCAGGTCTGTTGCCGCTTTCCCGTATTGCTGTCTTTGCTGATTTTGAAATTAGCCGATGATCGATAAAATGCAGCTCAAATCTGTTGCTTTCGGTGACGTGCACTTCATTACATCTGTATATAGCGCGGGAATTGAAGATCGGATTTATATCTGTTTTGCAAAAACACATTTATGTGACCAGGTATAAATGGAATCGTTTTGATAAATCAGAGCTATCCGATCTGAGAAAACGCATGAAGTGGCCAACAACCACAGGCTATAGTGGCATTGACGATCCATAAGAATGTGTAATGCCGTAAATATTAATAATAGGATAAATTTGAGCATTTAATATTCGAATATTACTCGAATATTATTCGAATATTACATAAAATAAGGAATGGAATTCGAATAGTATTATAGAGGAAGATTGACAGCCCTAGTGTCCGGTCTTGAAGTTGCTTTATTTCTGAGCCTATTGTGGACTACTTTGAAACTTCACCTTGACCTTCCTCTTCATCGTCTGTCTTTGCAAAACGTTGCTAACAGTATGAGAAACAGATGAAGACCAAAAGAAAAGATAAACAGCAGCAGTTGGTAGAGAAACTTCATTCATCCAGACAGATAGGTGGCAGTATAAAGTCCAATACACGGGGGTGAAGAGAAGCCAGTGCCTTGCAAATAACATATTGAGCAACCTTTTACATAACCATTACTTGGAATGCATGCCTAGCTATAGTTTATATTTGGAATCCACTGCGTTAACCTTTCATTTCACAATATATATATATATATATGGCTGCATGTGGCGAATTCACCTCAACCTACACTTGGCAAATAGCTATAAAACTCACCTAGGTGAGCTTCAATGAGTCTACTTACACTGTTTGCTCCACCTGGGAGGCCACCGTTTTGCTTTGGCCTCATTCTCTCCTGCTTTAATGCAACAGTGATTTCACAATTCGACGAGAATGATTGAGACCATCCGAAACCTCTTATCCTGCTGCAGAAGTCATGTTGCGCTTGATATGACTCAGTGACCTAAGAAAATTTCCCCCTGCAAATGTGCAAGAGCTCTGTCTGTCTAAAAATGGTTCATGAATGGCAAAAAAAAAAAAAACTCTCTGCTGTTTTCACGAGTCTGGCCCGAGGAGACGTGCTAGATTATTTTGTCCTTTGGCGTAACGGTCTTTGCATTGTAATCACTTTCCTGCTCTGCAATTGAATGTAATTAGAAATCTGTGTCTATAATGAGTAAAAATAGCAGGTATTGCTGAAAGGCAGTGCCTTTCCATCTGTCTTAACATTAGTGAAAGCCTCATAGCAAGTTTGTAGTTTATGCCGGAGACATTAACATTATGAGGATAATTTAACCTTTATGTAACCCTTCCCCTTCTGTTTATTTGTCAAGCCTGCAAGCATGATAAAATAAGAAGATATTGTGTTTCAAAGAGGGTGTTTCGAGTCATCAACTCAACAAAATGACTCCTCATAATGTGAACAAAATGCAAATGTAGAATTCAGCTAATGTGAATTTCAGCGTTTTGGGAGGCCCCACGTTAACATTTCATAATAAAAATTGTTTGTTATTGTTTGTTTTTTAACAGATGTCTCGAGTGAAATTACATGTATTGTAAATGGTTAGCATAGATGAATCAGTAACCTACTAGTCAACTACCTACCATCCATCCATCCATCATAAGCCGAGTTTGATTCACATAAGTACTAAAAAAAGTGCATTTATAGTTTGTAAAATAATGCAATAATATGCTTTCCATTGTAATTAGACAACACTTTTTAATCATATCAGATACATATTGTGAATCTAACTTTAAAGTTTATTATTCTTCTCTCAGTTCACCGGCCACTTACTTTCATGTATTGAAATATAGCACATATAGCTTAACTAACGCAATCATTATAAATGTGTTTAAACAACAAAACACAACCACTCGCATATATTTGACAATCGTATTCGTAATATCAGATATTCATAGCTAAGAAATATATGAATATTTGAATAAAAAAAGGAAAAATGAAATAAAGTAGATTGTACAAGCAATGACGTGTCACCATGGAAACAATATAGTGATACTTTCTAAATAACGGCAGAGACTATTTATATAGAGACATGCCACATCCTCAATCCTTAATACAACTACATAGGGAAAACCCGTAACACCAAAGATGGCGATTGTATGCACATGTCCCGCCCCTCCCGCTGGACAGCCAATCGTCTGCTTTCAACAGTCAAGCCGGGAAACATTTAAGCCTATCGTCTGGTTCCACCGACGCACGCGCGCAGTTGAGGTTTGCGACAGCGGAAAATATGTAACCGTTTGAAAAGGCGGCAGATTTGATATGCAGTGTATGTGTGCGTTGTGTAAATATCAGACATTCCAAGTCTCCCAGAAGTTCCGTGAGTCTCCCGAAGATTGATAGCGGCTCGCTGATGCCGCAAATTAGTTCAAATCTCCCGGACTCTATAGCGAGTGAGCAAGAGCGCGCACATACCGTGCTTCAAACTGTGCAGCACGCGTCCGAGAGCGAGAGAACCCTTGTGCATGCGTAATAAAAGTATAACCTGTGGGGAAAAAAGGCGTTTTAAACCTTATTTTGGGGCAAAGTCATCAAACTTTTTCAGCTATTTTGATCATATTTTACTGCTCTTTGTATGCAGTTTTTATGTCCCGGTGACTAGTGCAGTTCTGACTCTCTGCCCATTCATTTAGATAGGAGCCTGGTCTTGTTAGTCCAAAATAGCTGACCGGAGGCATTGCCAAGATGGCGGCCGAGTGGCATGCCTTTGATAACGGTCGCCGTTAAAAACTCCCGCTTGGTGGTCAGCCAGAATATATTAAACTTAAGTGTGAAAGGGTTAAAGTATGCAAGTGTGGGGGAATTTTCCTATTACTTAGCTACTGGAGGCCCAGGTCAGCAGAATGACACAGTCACAGATGACAAGCATGCTGTTATTTCGAAAAATGATCTGCCAATCACACTGCATGACCGAATCTAACTGTAGTATGAAATTCAATCAGAGATGCCCATCTGTAGCTGTAGTTATCCGTGGAGGGGGCCGTATTGACCCATTGTCAGTGAAGGACAGGAACATGACATGACGGAGAGGTCTTAACATGCATCTGTAGGCCTACTGAGCACACATTATTGATAGCCTCCTCTCGTTTAATCCAGCACACATTGACAGTCTCTTTGCTTAGCATCGGTAGTGGGTGTTAGAGTCTCATTCATAATGGTCTTCTGCTCAGAAAGTAAACATGCTCGGTGACAACGCGGCAGACTGAACGGTAGGACTGTGGCTCGTGATGAATGAGGATGGATCAGTCACTTCCTCTCCTCTCCTCACCTCTCCATCTCCCCTGTCGACGAGCAGGAAATGCACTAGAGACCAGATTTAGTTCATTGCCTGGATGCTCAATCAGAAAGGACAGATGGGTAAGATGTGTGCTCCATTTTACAATTTAATCTGGAGTCAAAAAGCTGTTAGAAACACAGTCCTTAAGTAATATATTTTCCTGCAGAGGTTTACCGAAAATGTAATTTTAATATCCATACAAGAGATTTATTTATGTATGGAAATTCCATAAATCTGCAAAGGAACAATTTACTTTTTCACAGTAGAAAAAGCAAAGAAAGTCATTTTAATAATGGATACTTGTTAGTATTTAAAAGTGAACTCAATGCTTTTGTGACCTCAAAACAATTTTTCCATACACTCTTAGAAGAAACGGTTCTATATAGAACCTTAAAAGGTTCTAAAGCGCTACGTATTTGGAACCCCTAAAATGCAATGCATGTGAATGATCACAAAATTCAAGATATGGTGGTTGAAAAATGTAACTAATCAATATCACACGAAGAGTGCCATTTCAGTTTTATCCTCCAAAAATCTGCATGATTAAAATGTGATATTAAGTTACTACAACAGTTTAATAAACAATAATTTAATAACAACTACAAAATGTTGCAGAATAGGGGTGACACGGTTCACAAAACCCACGGTTCGGTTTGTATCACGGTTTTAGGGTCACGGTTTTCGGTTCTGTACGGTTCTTGTTATTTTTTCTTTTAATCTTTAACACTCCAGAAATGTACTTCAGCATGTGATATATAGCTTAATTATCCACACTTTAGGATACAGTATTAAATATATATATATATATATATATATATATATATATTATATTCATGCAATCATGCACAAACTGAATTTGACTCTTTGACTTTAAGCACATTTTGGGACTATCTCAGAGGAAAGAGGTGAGATTGAGATACAGCAAGAGAGAAGAAATTGACATGCTTTTTGTTTATTTGGCAAAAAAAAGGAGAATGTGTATCACTATCTCTACAAGAACTTGTGCATTTTTATCACATAAATCTTATTTACACAAAGAAATTAACTTTCATGTATCAACTGCTAACTTTTGTAGCTCTTACCAAAATTATATCTTTTAAAAGAAAAAGAGAGGAACTCTTAAAACAGTCTTTTAAATGTCAATATACATGAAACCTCATTGCCTATAGATAATTAAGCTATAGCAATAGCAATTTAGCAAAGGCCATAAACATAAAGTGAAATTTAAGTTCAACCTCAACACAAAAACAGTATCAACAATGCTTCTATTCCCAAAATGTGAGGGTACTTTTTTCCACTTAAAATTAAAGTGCAGGGTTTGGAAACATATGACTGAAGCTCTTATCTATACATAAAGTGCCACTGTAGTTAAATTAAAATATCATAACATGAAATCCAAAATGTTCCCACACACCGGACTTATACCATACGACGCTGGCGCATCCTCCAACTCCCTCATCTCTCCCACTTGCCATTTCTCCGCGTGCCGTGACCTGCAGCGCTCCATACTCCACTTTTACTGGCTTGTTTATTAACTTGAACCGGCGCTGCACAGAGTGATCGGTAATGACATCAAATACCGCGAAAGTGATGAATGCATACGGAGCCGACTCGCGCTAGATTGATGTTATTCACCGATCGCTCTGTGCAGCGCCGGTCCAAGTCGAACAAGTTTATGTCGCGCGAAAAGAAAACACACGTCACATACGGGCACGAGGTTACATTGCGCATGCGTCGAACCGTGAGACGCACACACGCTCCGAACCGAGACAAGTAAACCGAACGGTTCGGGTGTTTTTTTCATGTACCGTGCCACCCCTATTGCAGAATAATCCAATATAGTATGAATGAATAATAGCCTTTAAAGAACCTTTGTGCCAAAAGTGTTCTTTCTTGTCATTATTGAACCTTTTTTAGCATAAAATGTCTAAAGAACCCTATGCTACATATATAGAACCCTTTTTTCTAAGAGTGTAGGCCATATTTTGCATGTTTTGATCACATAATCAGCTCCATATGTGTGGTTTTTCTGATTAGCTCACCTGAAAAAGCATTGCATTTGTGATGTGAAGCGCTCGGGTACCCGCGTGAAACATGGTTCTCAATAAAAGAGCTCAAAGATTGTCGAAGCATGCTGAAAAATGGCACGGTCACATTTTGTGTCACATTTATGTTTGTTATTGTTTAGTGTAGGTGGCTATTTTGGACCATTAACCTTTGAGCACCACTTAGCGGACATTTACTTTCTGAACTGCCACGATACAGAACAACAACCAACGTACTGTAATAAAACATTGCGAGGATTACATAACGATCTGTTTTAGGTAAAACCGAGCTCACTTTTAGCGGCATTCACTATGTGTCACTTTGAAAGTGGAGCAGTAATGTAATGTAATTTTGCAGAAATGTCACCACACACACATTTTTCCAGTAAGCCTGAGCTGGGGAAAGCACTGTTGACAAAATACACACTTGGCTAAACCCCATACAATGCTTCTTTTTTTTTGTCTGAGACTCAGCCCATCCACTACTCTCTGTGCGGCATGATAAACAAGACTATTTAGCTTAGAGACCACACAAAGCCAGTGGATCTGGCTTAACAATAAAGACAACAAAAGTGCAATTAGAAAGACAAGTCTCTTCAGCAAGTCCTCTTGATTGTCTACACTTGATCTATGCCTCGCATGGTCCCTTGTTTGCAGTATGAGAAGCGAGCTCAAATTGAATATTATGATAAAAGGCATTCCATTGTTGCCACTGCGCGCTTCCCCCTCCACAGTCTGTTGAATAGCATGCCTGTTGATGAGCAGAATTGGACACACTAATTGGATCCCACCCTGCCGAGCACAGAATATTCTGTTTGCCTTGAGCTAAAGTTGTTTAGATATCACATATATATTGCCTAAGCGCCTGCTTTCAATACAGTAATTGCTCTATGGACATTATCTGAATCCTAATGACAAAAGGTACAGTAGAAACATTTTTTTTTTTTTTTTTTTTTAATTAAAGCCCTCTCTGAGAATACATGGAATGGAAACTGGATGCACCCACTGATTTTAAAATGCATGAGATGCAATGCCTTAGACACAAATTGTTCTAATGTACAGCCGGTTTTTAAATCCACAAACTTTACAGCAAATTCCCTTGAAATGTATGCACAAAGCAGCAGCGGAAGGAGTAAACGTACTTTATTTCCAGTAACTTTAAAGAACACCCCATGTATGCGGGTAATTCCTGTTTGATGCTAATTTTTAGCTTATTTTGTTTATTAAGTAACGAGTACACGAGTTCGATTTGGGAATAATGTGCGAGTTGTGAGATGCCAATCACCTCCGTGAGTCTGTCTGGCCTCTGCATGCAACTTCAGTTGTGTGCTATCTCTATTCTTCTTGAAGCAACGCACTAACTTTAGCCTATATCAGTTTTGTTGCGGGGACACCGCCTTCACCTGCCATCATGTCTATCGGTTTGCAGCTGGGTTGCCAGGTTGAGGTGACAAACGGATTGAAATTGTAAATGGTCTGTGAATTGTGCGAGTATAATGCATTTGATCAAATCTGGCATCTGGTCAACATTAGACAAACATTTTGGTTCGATTATTTATAAAGGAGTTTGGGCCATGCAAATTACGGGAGTTTCCCAGGAGAAATACAGTAACAAACCGAGAGGTATCCAGGAGATATGGCTAAAAAACGGTCAGTTTTGATTTCTATGCTGTTTAATGCTGATGATCATGTTATTTTCGATATATGATTAAATATGATATCGCTTGTTTCTGCAAGTGTTTTGATCAGGATATAATTGCCGCTATAGTGTTAATTTCAGCATATTTCAGCAATGTAGGCTGAAATACAAATACTGAAATACCCCAATAAGTGAAGATAACATATAAGTTATAGATAAGGTAAGTCAGTTAACCATAAAATAGTGACTGGTTGATAGTAGTGATTTCCAGTACCATCAAGTATGATGATCCAAAAACATGAAGCAAAAGCATTCTAATGTAATAATAATTTGGTAAGCACTGCTCGATCTTCTCTACCGGATAGTCGGGATGTTAAAATTAGAAGTATTCATTATGACTGCTACAAGGATGCTATATTGAACCTCACCAGTCCATAAATGTGCCAGACAATGTCTTTTCCGTCAGAAAACTTTCATTAAAAGTGTTTGCATCCTCCTCTGGCCAGACTCCTGTAATTTAATTAACAGTGGGGAGGTGTAAAAGGCCTATGATAGTCTTAGTCTGTGATAGAAAGGGCAGGGGGTCATTTGCCACGACCCCAAGAATTTGTCATGGAGACGGACTCACTCCATGAAAAATTAATCACAGGTTCCTGGCCACCTCATTAATTCAGTAAGAGTGCTCAAGCACAAGATATGACACGTGATCATTATCATCTTGCTGGGACTGGGCATTTGCTTGCCTAAAATAAAGTTTGGCCAAGCCAGAAACTTCTATAGTATCCAGCTGCAGACCCGCAGCACACCAGTTTCAGAACCCCAACGCCAGAACCCCAGCGCCAGAACCGGAAGTAAGGGGCGGAATTACGTTCTAACCAACACCAGCGCCAGGAACATAAGTGAGGGGCGGAGCTTAGGTTTGAAACCTAATAACGCCACCTAACGTAATTTTGGAGGGTATTTTACAAATGAAACAGCTTTTATTGAACAATAAACTACATTGATACTACATTACAGTACAATATATAAGCATTTTAAAACATTGATTTTGTGTAATATAATTGTATATAGTTTCAGTTATTCGTTTCATTGTATTATGAGTTACTTCCTGATCATGATGGTGAAAAAATAATACTTGAAACTTATGGGCATTTTAATGTATAACAGTTTAATGATTTTAGCTAAGCAGTTTATACATAGGCCTACGTGTAGATTTAGGAAAGTAAGACCTTTGTTTTTTTTTTTATGAAGGAGTTAACTTTGTATAATAAAGCTTTGAAATATATAAAACAAGACAAGCATTGGAGGTTTTCAAAATTATACACAATTTGACCTCTGTGATATTTTATGTTCTGTTTATTTATTTATAGTGTTTACAAAAATCTCAAATTGTTTTGATATCGAAGCTAGTATTTGTAAGATGATTTTGATTGTTTAATAAAAAAAAACGCATGGGTATTTTTATAAAATATATTTTATTTCAAAAGAACATGTGCAGCATGCATTTTTCGTGTAAAATAATAATGTCAACATCTAAAAAAGAGAGAAAATTCGGCATTGTTTTGTTAAAAATCTATACAAAATGACCAATTCAACCAAAGCCAGGCCTGTTTTATCACAACAATCTTGTATAAATTTAACTTACAATGTATCAAATGAGGAACTCACTCTCAGGCCCGTTTTGTCCTTACATTCTTTCTAAAATAATTATAATGCAATAATAATAATTCCGCCCCTCCCTCACTTCCGGTTCTGGCGCTGGGGTTCTGAAACTGGTGGTGCTGCGGGTCTGCAGCTGGATATATCTCAGAAACTTCCAAAGGCATTTTAATTCTGTCTGAGCTTCATAAGAATAAAATGACCTTCATTCCTTTTTCATAAGGCTTTGACTGCAGTGAAGTGCCTATGCAGAAAACAAGCTTTAATATCACATGCAGATATCACTTCACACAAGTTCAGCATTTACATACTGACGCTCAACAGAACAAGGCATTTTGAGGTTACACTTCGTGAAATGTACGAGATGTAGAACACAACATCGGATCTTCCTGTGTGCAGTGAATTGCAGTGACATTTACGTTGTGAAATTGCACCTATTACCCAGACATTAGCGTCGTCACCAGGGTAAAAATCTCCATTGGGTTTTCCCACTGCATCGGTAAACGCATTGCTTGTCGTGGCATTTAGAACACTGCAGGTAATTTACATCCAAAGCCCTTGCCGTGACGGTGGCATAACACACAGGTGCTTAACGGCTTCTCCGTGATTATGCTCTCAAACAAACAGGTGGGCTGAATTGAGGGAAGGTGGGACGGCTCCACCGAGGAGGACATTTGCTGGATAGGCTCATTGCAAAAATCCAAAAACGAACTTATTCAAAAAATAAGTTAACTTCAGTTTCAAGCAGAATTTAACCCTTAAACACATACCTCGGGTCTTTAGTGACCCGGTATGTCATTTACTACCGTCGTCCTCATTCATTTTAGAGTTAGACATCAACCTTCTTAGTATCGATTTATTATAAACAATATAACAAGAAGACATTATAAAGTTATAAAAGAATACCTGTCACATTTGAAAAAATTGTGTAGGGTTACTAACGCAACACTGTAAAAAAAATATTTTCATGATTTGTAATCACAAAACATTTTTTCTTTCGTCAAATCAACTTAGATCATTTATGTAGTTCAGATAACATAATATTTTGAGTTTCTGGTGATTAAATCAATCGCCTTTGTTGTATTAACTCAATTTTTCCATTTCAATGAACCAGGTTACTTTTTTTTTTTTTAAGTTAAACCAACAATATTTTTTTACAGTGAAGGTTTGTAAGTGTAAGTATATATTTTTTTCTCCACAACAATAATTGAACTTTTCTAAGACTAAATAAGTGCAATTCACCTTTATTCCACAAAGTGTGAATGTCTGATAGACAATGATGAAGTGACGTTTCACTCATAGTTGCCGCAGACAGAAAACGAAAGAATAGAAAGTATCATCGGCAAAACTTAAAATGGCTCGGTGATTTACTGCAGGTACTGAATGCAATCAAATATTAGTGTCACTGTCACTTGATGGTGGTGAAGAATCTGTCAGCAATCAAAATATTGATGTTTAAGACTTTGAAAATGATGGTTTTGAGAATTTGTTTAAAATCGCGAATATGAGCCAGATGCTGAATGTACTGGGAAGTACATTCAGCAACAGTACATGATGATGGTATAAAACATCTGCTCAAATTGAACCCTTCCAAACTCCAAAAGATAACAATATATGCTTTATTTTATTATTCTGTAATTATTACTCTAATATCAGGAGAATTTTATATTATCTCGACAGGTATATTTGCATTGCATAACAGTTCCAAATGAATAGGTACTTACAACAGTCAAAGTAATAAAACAATGCCAGATTCACATTCAACTCTTTCAGAAAAAAATAAATAAATAAATGTTGGTTTTACTGGACGTTTTACAACCTAATATGATTTTGCAGAAATATCCCCACAGGCATGGCATTTTTCCAGTAAGCCAAGGTTGGACATAATAGCAACTTTGATAAGGTCCAGGTCCAGTGTTTTGGGATTGAATATTGTGTCACCTGCCAAGTTACTGAAGGCACTGGGAAGTTGAAGTTGACAGATACTGTACAAATGTCAACAGTAACATTTTAAAACTCAAATCTCTCTCAAAACGCCAGAAAGAAAGATCTTGGCTGCAACATCTAGATGTGTGTTGGAGAGAGCAGGCACAGATATTGCACCGCCGTGAGACAGGTTGAGTGCCTCTGCTAGTAAGTGCTAAATAGGAAGATTGAGAGGAACAGTATTTCAATGCTTTTTTATGTTCTATGACACAAGGGTGATGTTGTCCATAACTCTGCTTAAAAGGTCTGAGATGACCCATGCAAACTTGACCCTGAAATGAATCTCGTCTATGAGCTACCAACCCAGAACTGCATACAACATAAAATTCAAAGTGGTGAGAAGGAGTTCCTTGTTCTCTTGATACCTGCCTACTAAAATGATTGACTGATAGCATATTCCCTGTGTCCACTCCTTGGAATATCACCTTGGTTTATTTACATTGCTTTGTAGGTGCTTTGTTCTGCAACAAAGGATGACAAAGGCAGTATCTTCAAAAGAGTTCGAGGAGCTGATTTGAAAGGTGTCTAATCATGAACTCTTCTTCTGTTTTCTTTTTGGGCTTCCTTACAACTGTCTGACTGAACAGTCCTTATCCTAAGGGATATTTGGACGTTGCGTTTGTCCAACAAGCAACCGCAGAGGAGCTTCAAATGGTAATTGGACCGGTCAGCCTATTTCAGGCAGCAGCACCGAGATATTAAAAAGACTTCGTCCTTTGGTCAAAGAATATTCTCCCACACTCAATCCTTGGACACCACAAGAACACTTCAGGAATATAAACAGCTGTCAGCACACTAGCCACTTAATGGGGATACCTCACTTTTGACTGAAGGTTTGTCTTTTGTAATTATGTAAAAAGAGAGATTTGCTGGCATGAGTGGAATATGGAAAATCTATTTTAGTCTGAACAACCTTGGATGTGCCGCTCTGCTTGAAATCAATGGGGAGGAAATGGACGACTCAGAAAAAAAGCAAACTTCAGGAAAGTGCCCCAACCAGACAAACAGATTGGCGAGACCAACACATTCTCATCCTTTGGCGTCATATACAGTAGGTGACGCCATATGACATTGACATTTCGTCGAAATACTACGCACATGGCACTCTTTAGCGTCAATATTACACACACTGTTATGGGTAGGTTTAGGTCAGGGGTTGGGTCTGCATCTCATATTGATGCTAAAGGATGCCAGTCACCTGTATGACGCCTTGGGTTCTGCGTGTTATATTGACGCTAAAAGGTGCCATGTGTGTAGTATTTCGACGAAATGTCATATGGCGTCACCTATTGGACGCCAAAGGATGAGAACGGGCTCGGCGAGACTTACACCCTATCCCTCTTTAGGGCTAAAGTTTCTATTATTCATATATTTGTGGCCATTTTTATATATTTTCAATCTAAATATACTGTGTGTATGGATAAGGTTTGGATGGATGGATGGATGGACAAGATTTGGATGGATGGATGGATGGACAAGATTTGGATGGATGTTGGATGGATGGATGGATGGACAAGATTTGGATGGATGGTTGGATGGATGGTAGGATGAATGGATGGATGGATGGACAAGATTTGGATGGATGGTTGGATAATTGGATGGATGGTTGGATGGATGGTTGGATGGACAAGATTTGGATGGATGGTAGGATGGATGGTAGGATGGATGGTTGAATGGATGAATGGATGGACAAGATTTGGATGGATGGATGGATGGATGGACAAGATTTGGATGGATGGTTGGATGGTTGAATGGTTGGATGGATGGATGGATGGATGGATGGACAAGATTTGGATCGATGGTTGGATGGACAAGATTTGGATGGATGGATGGACGGACGGACAAGATTTGGATGGATGGATGGTTGCATGGATGAACTGGTGAAAATGTTATCAACAAACAGATTTGCACCTTTTTATTTTTTAATATTCAAGTCGACATGAGCTGTCCTTGCATACATAAAACATTTGCCCAGAGGCATTAACAAGATATGGAAATCATGTGAATAACTGCCTTATCGTTACATGGGCTTGAGTCTGATGCACGATTATATACATATGTGTCTGAAAGTATTAAGAAAGGCATGCTTTGCCTCAAGCTAACAAATCTGAGCTGAACAACAAATGAAAGTATACTTGCCAAATCTCAAAAGGACTTATACATCCAACAGTCGCTCATACCTGCCAAGTAATTTAGCTCCAGCAGTCACAATCATGTCCCGTATTTGTGGGCCATTATTAAGCTCCGGCCTCAGGGTCAATCGTGTTTCTGTTCCTCAAATGACATTATATCTCATCTACATGTAATTTACAATATCAAAAATGTTTACGCTCAATTCAAATTCGTCTTATTACCTTTGGAATATCATCTAGTTTAATAAACTCTCGAGTGTTATCTAGATGGTATCGCTCTCATTTTATTAGATGCAGCTCTTGTGGAATTATGCAAATTGTTAGTTGGATTCGTGGGTAACGGGGTATTCTGAGACCTCAATCTCCAGCGAGCCCCATGTGGCTTTTAAATTCATCTATACCTTCATCTGCCTCTCCTTCCATCATTATTTATAGATCTCCCTCCTACAGAACAGCTGACCTGAAAACATGTTTTTAACAAAGGCAAATTAGGCCGCATTGGCCACATGTCGGAGAATGGCCATTTTTGTTGGAATTCAGGGAAGCACAGAGTTTTAGTTATACACGCAATTTATTTTATGAATAAAAAACACACAATTTATTTTATGAATAAAGAACACACAATTTAGATTATGAATAAGTAGTTTGACATGTCTCTTGGTAATGTAATGATGAGACGTGTGCACAAGACTCAAACTGAATAATTTTTTAATTCATGTTAAAGCATTACTAAACAAAACTACACATTTAATCAAAATCCTGACATTGTTACTTTTTTCTTGACAAAAAAAAATTTTGTATATACAATATTAACCTCAAGTGTAAACAAATTGCTAAAAGTATATAATAAGTCAATGTGGAACTAAATGACTGTTACTTTCTTAATTCATCAGCCTGAGGGTTTGTCTTCATAATTATTTAGGACTGTTGTTTTGGTATGTACCTCAGCGATTCGATTATTTATTTATTTATTTATTTATTTATTTATTTATTCTTATTGGATATCCTATTTCAGTCGGAAATATGTCACAAGAACACTTATTGAACAAGTAACACGAATTGCATTGGTTAATTTCTACAATCTTCAAAGTGCTTTTTAAACTGAAAATCTGCTTTGCCAATCATGAACAATATGATATTTATAGAGTTAACCACAACGTCTTTCATTCTTAAGAGCTGGTATTTAGATGCTCATTCCAAAGCTTTAATTAGTTAATGCGAATACTGCAATTTGTCTTTCCATGGAACATATTGTTAAGTTGCTCTTAAATGTCTGTATATGGTTTCCATTTGTTGATGATTGAGCCCTGCTTGTGGCTACATTGTTGTGTGTAAAACTGCTTTTTTACCAAACACTTTCTTTCTTGGTAAATGTCACAATACAAACTGATGGACAAAAACTAATTCCGGGTTCCGTGTTCTTTTCAAAAAAACAAATAAGAAAAAATCACGTTATTCCATCTATTTGATGGAGTGCCATCCAGTTGTCTCATACAGACTCCTCAATTAAGAAGCTATTTTTTTGTATTCACCCTTACTATCCATTCTTTGCTCATGCATACTAATTTGCATTATCCTCCCTAAGAATAGATTAATAACTGCCAAGCAACTCCGTCGCATTATAATTGCATTCGTGACAGTGATCCTTATGCGTCAGCGCTGAATTCAAAGAGGATATTAAAAAGAAGCAGGTTATTCCAGCATCATGCCTATTTCTATCTCTCCTAATCATGCACATAGACCATGTAAAAGGTCAGTTTTGTAAATTGATGGATACCATCTGCCATGAAGCCTCTCAATGTGCTGACACACAGATGGAGACAGAATACATAACAGGCCGTCAATGATAAGATATTTATATATTTTTTAAAATGTCATGTGGCCTAACCATCAAGTTAAAAGTAATATCATATTGTTCTTAAATTGCAATTAGGTTGACATGAAAATGACGCACTTTTTCACTTACAGACAACAACGTTCACACAGATCTGCGAAAACGACTAAAAACACTGTATTCTGCTGCAAGGCCAGTTCATGGCGATGTCATTTTGTAAAGAAACACTATACACACATGAATGATGTCTATAGCATGACGTCACCGCTTTCACAAACTCGTGTTTTAGTAGTTTACACGAGATGATAATGGTATCGTTTAAAAAAAACGCACTTTGCAACTCGTTTTAAGTTTTCAGTCACCCAAAATGCCATTATCATGTAACTGAACGGCCAAAACTCATAAAAAGTTTTTGATATTTTGATAAAAAACATCATAGAAGATGTGTATTCAAGTCACAGTGTCATAATTGCATTTTCAATGTATTTTTGAACACTAATCATAAAAAAAAAAAGTTTTTTTAAATGTTTAAAATGATTAAATGTTTCTCAATTTTGTCCAAGCGCACCGCACAAGCCCTCAAAAGTGAAGCCAAAACGTCTCGATAGCCCCCCTGTGACCGGTCCTAGTATAGCTCATAACCCCCGCCTCCCCATGGTATTCAATGGGACGCGAGACCAACTAAACAATTAAATTACACTTCACATATCCTTTTTCCAAAGATAGTTTCTGTCATTTACTGTAGTTTCTATCACGTTGATGTAATTACAAGTATTCGTTTTTAAAATAAGTTTGTTTTTAGTTAGTTAGCCTATGTGATGATGAAAACGGTGCTCTGACATCATGATTGACAGGTTCTCTGTGCGAGGTAGTCACTGAAGCACCAGCGGAATTTTTTTTAATAATGTTGATTATGTGGTTAGTAGTTGTATTTACCTTATTTTAACGAGGTTCTGCAATCAGCAGACATCATTGGAGAAGAACGAAGCAGACAGAGGACACTTAATGAAAGTGCGGGGCGTGTGCTTGCGTTTGATTCAGCGAGAATGAGGGCGAGGCCTTGATTTCGCGGCTTTACTTCCCGCTCACGACTACGCATGACTGGTCCCGAAACACGCAAGTGCACAGACTCAAGTTCCAAGATGTCAGCGTCATATCGAGACACTGGCGGCTTCAGTTCTCTCTGATGGAAAAGAGCGAAGGGGCGTCGCCCATCTTTTTTTACAGTCTATGATTTTGTCCCACTTAATATGAGTCAAATTGAGACCCAGTTGTAGGCTATGTGGCTATTACAGAACAGTTTATTCCAGCATGTGTGCACACTCGTGACTTTTCGCAGGTGCCTTGTGGCCTGAAATCTCTCGGGCCAGTTTTCTGTGAAGAGAATCCGCAGAACTAATGAAATGTGACAGGGATGTAGACGGCCTCAGAGAACTACTGTAAACTGCACGTTATGACACGGCAGAGCCACATGGCCCCAAGATTCTCCTAATTAGAGCTGAGAATGTATTAGTCAAGGGATTGCACATGTCATCGGATTTCTGCCTTTTTTTTTTTTAACAAAATCTGCAAAGTCAGACCTTACACTTGCCTTTATAACATCTGATAAGCCTGTAATAGGACATGACAGATCTTCATCGCCTTTTTCATTTCAGTTCGGAAGTAGCTGTTATGCTCATAAGGGAATAATGAATATTTTTTTGGAAGATGTTGGGCACTGCACATTTGCCTGTATAGCACACTTTTTTTTTCCTTTTTTTACCATACAAAATGAATGAAAAAAATATATATATAGTCAGTACACAAATAGTAGCAGTTTCAGGCCCAAACATGACGCACATATTACGGTTCTGCCAATCTCCCCATGGATATTGGTATCACATATTTGAGACAATATCTCAAAGAGCTGGGATTATAAACAAACCTGTGGTTATGTCCCTCCTTGACGCTTGACTTTATTGCAGTAGAAATCACCTGCCCCACCTACTTATTCCTTGTGGAGCAGAGATATTCTTCAGTTGTTATTGTTTTGACTGGAAAAAATGAGAGCTATCAATAGAATCTGAGGTTATTTCCTTGTGTGTGTGTATATATATATATGAAGAGTTCAGATGCAAAAGCCTCTAAATGCCATTTGAAATTTTCTTCTTTAATGATGATTTTTATCAAACTTGTATATTTAAGTTCAGTAATTTTACTTAAATAACAATTAATAGGTAATTATCATTGCAATTTAAGTGAAAATACTGAACTTAAATATACAAGTTTGATTAAAAATCATCATTAAAGAAGAAAATTTCAAATGGCATTTAGAGGCTTTTGCATCTGAACTCTTCATATATATATATATATATATATATTAGGCCTACTCCTCCCCTTATTTGAAAGTTATTAGCTATGAGTCTCATATGTAACCAGGCTACAATTTTAGAACATCAAGTTAAATGAAAATAAGAATTGTTGCTGAAATAAAATAAGTTTACTTTTTTATATATTTATTGTGTTTTAATTTAAAGGTACACTATGTAACTTGTGGCCCTCTAGCAGTAAAAAAAAAAAACTAAAATGCTTGCCATTTGCATAAGAACATTGTTTTAGTTGTGCTTCAGCTCTGCATGACTGTTGTGGATGAATTGGTTATCCTACCACTCATAAAACATTCACTAGTAGGCTTAAAAGATATAACTAGTTTAGATAGAAAGGATCTCAAGCTGACTGGCTTTACACATTATTAGACACGCTACATCCTTGAAAATAAATTTGCTACAACAACCATAATGAAATGACCCTTCACATTAGATAATGTTTTACAATGAAATCTTTTTGAGAGCTACTGTACTGTACATATGGCGTTTTATCTGTTAAAAGTAACACCTTACTCACCTGTTGAGTAATAAAAACGCTATCTCCACGTCAACTTTACAACATTTCAAATCTCTCGCATCTCCAAAAAGCCAAGCAAATGTTTGTTTGAAATTGCCTAGATGTCCCTTAAAGTGTACGAAAGAGATACAAAGCTGCCAAAAATAATGATATAGGCTATGTACTGCGAAGCCTTTCACTTTTAATAATATTCTCTGGAACATTAAACAAACACATATTAAGAGAGTTAACTTTGAGATATAATGATTTATTTTTTTAAAGAATTATTTTTTAAATAATTGTTTGAATACATATTTTTTAAAGGCACATTATTTCTTAAAAGACTGTTCAGTCATGTCACAGTAAGATTGGAAACAAGAAGAAAAAAACACCTCCTTCAGCACATGCAAGGTCATAACAACAATACATTATGAGTCACTGATTTTTTTCTCTGCAGCCCTTGGCTTTTTCTCTTTCATTTCTGCACAATGACAGAGCTCTTGTTTCTGTAGATGTAAATAGTATGGAATACATCATGTGACACAAGATAATGCAATATCAAGGCCAACCGCAAGAATGTATCTTACTTTTCATCTCCCTGTCTGGCTGTAATACAATATTTCCCGATTGTTCTCTCTCCCCAAGAGCAAGAAGCTTAACATTGATCTGAGCGGGGCTGATACAGACTCTGCTGCGGTGTGTCATTCTAATGAACCAGAAACTGAATCTGGCTGCAGTCTCTCTCTCTCTCTCTCTCTCTCTCTCTCTCTCTTCTCTCTTTATCTTCTCTCTTTCCTGCTGTCATTTTTCTGTCATACTTATACTTGCATACGTACATAGCTATAATTTTATCGTTTCATAAATAGTGAAAATTAAAACATTTTTTACACATTTTTAATAATTTAACTAAATGATGCGCAATAAAATCACACATATATATATATATATATATATATATATATATATATTATAAACAATTTTAACATGATAAATAATGAAACGTTTTATTATTAATGGTTTATAATTTTTTTTTCTCTGATTATCATAATTTCAAACATGTTTATTTGATTTTCATATTTTATTTTTGAGAGTTTGGGTCTGGTACAAAGGGGGGACAATAAATCAAAAACAAAAATCAAGCTCTAGGACATGAAACTGCACAAAAATTGCTCCTTCCTTACAGTTCACATATCTTTGTGAGGCTGGGGCAGCCTGTTCAGTAAATAATTAATCAAAAACCTTAAAAGTTATTATCTTGCAGCGCTTTGGTATACTAGCATTAAAAAACATTAGTAGAGGTGAAAAAATTAGGTGAATTTCAATATAACACTTATTTCACACAAAAAAAAAAAAAAAAAAACCTACCTAGTTTGACATTTGTACCACTTATTTCTGTCATGATAACTCTCTGAGGGTTTGGCATAGTAATTGATATGCGAGTGCTATTCAAGCTTTATTTGTCATTGCATAAATACGAGTGCTTCTCCAAACATACATATATACATATATATATATATATATATATATATATATATATATATATATATATATATATATATACGTATATATATATATATATATATACATGTATATATATATAAAACACTCCCCATTCCTTGCTTCCATCCCAGACAACACACCACAGACATGTGTAAAACAGCAGCAGGTTTCAGCATAAACCAGAATAGCATTCATGAATTACCTGTATAGATATGCTACAGGTAATTCATGAATGCTATTCTGGCAAAAGGAACCAATCAGCTGTGCCCTATAGAGAACGGCGTGATTGCAAGCAGATTGAGTTAAGAACCTATCAGCCTGCGCTTTCAATATATTCATGATGTCACAGACTAGTGTTAATTTTACCAGCCATTTTTAAATTTAGTTTCAGTTTTAGTCCAGTTTCAGCATCGCTTGTTAGTTTTTATCACATTTAGTCGACATCATCCCATTTTTATTTAGTCTAGTTTTAGTCGACTATAAGTCGAGCATTTTAGTCTTTATTTTAGTCCAAGAAAACATAATTTTATTCGTTTAGTTTTAGTCAAAAAAAAAAAAAAACTGTCAACATTTTAGTCTAGTTTTAGTCAGGACATCATTTTAACCTTTTACTTTTTTGTCAGCAGATAATATTTAACATTTCCTAAAATTATTTCCCATTTCAACATTTTCTCTCATCTTTTTGATAAAAAACCACAATTTTAAGGAACACATGCAGACATGGAAGATGTTCTGACAATATTTGCATATTTATTTTGAACATCGTTAAGGTTCAAAGACACAAACACAAATGCTTGCATTAAAACAAATAAAATACACCTGACAAAGGAAACAAATAAATAAAATAAAGTGTATTATGAACTTAACACAAGTGCTGGCTGTTTAAAGCTAGTTCACATAGAATAATAAAATAAATAGATTTGAGGTCAATGTTGTGAAAAAAAAAAAAAACTCCAACTGATACAACAAAAGTGCTTTCCTGACAGCCAGTTCACATGGTATATAAAGGTACAGTATTTAAGGTGAAACAAGGCATAGATTGCTAGAACGTATGAAATCTTTTTAACTAATCTTTTTAAAGCGTCTGTCTGCTTTAATCAAATGTAACTGAAACTATAGTTGCCCGGCTAACTAAGTTAGCATAAATTTAACTTCACATACAATTCTATCAACAACTGGCTACGGTCGCTACGTGCTAAGAAGCTAACGCAACATAGCCAGCCTGGATACTAAATGCTATGAAAGTTAGCCATCATTAGTTAGTTTATCATCAAAATGTGTCCATATATCACGTCTCTTCTTTCTCCCGAGCCCCGTGCAAAGCATGTTTTACTTTTAACCTGTCGCCGCCGCCTCACCGTGAATCCAGCTCCTGTCTGCTCCATGTTGTGTAGGCTACTCTGACTGTGCCCGCCCGCTCCAGGTTTGAACGTGGGTGTGTGTGGCGGAAGAGCTGACGAGGAGGAGGCGGAGGAGGAGACGGGATTTGACAAAACCATATCATATAATAATATGTAATTTTCGTCTCGTCTTTGTTCGTGAACTAAAATGTCCATAGATTTTAGCCCAGTCTTTATTTACCGAACTGCATTTTCGTCTCGTCTTTATTAGTCTACGAAAATTATTTCTGATTTAGTCCCAGTTATTGTTTATTAGTCGGGATTTTAGTCTCGTCTCGTCTAGTTTTCGTTCGGTGAAAAATGTGCGTTGACGAAAATATTTTCGTTTAGTTTTCGTTAACGAAATTAACACTATCACAGACATCAGTTTGTGATGGGCTATATCTCAACGTTCACATTAAAAACTGTACACTTTTAAGTGGGTTTAGAATGGAAAATGAATGTTCATCTTTAGATTATTCATTCAAGACATCTTACGCCACTCTCCCCTATTAAATGTGAAAATGAATTAGTTTTAATTATTCCAGGTAAAAGTTTATTTCCCACAGCGCTTTCCCTGGCAAAGTGATGTACCTCAGCGTTAGTCTAAAGTGCAAATTAACACCGCCCTGCAGCTTCACACCAGCTTTCCACAGAGAAGACCATTGAGAGCTGAAGCAACTTCCCAGGGCAATGTCACATCCCTGTTTTGGCCCATCTGTCAGGGACAGCCCTTTCTGTGCACCAGCAATGCCAAAAGTGAGGGCTCCACTTCAGCGTAGCACCTCTACAGATGGCACACTGTAGGCACCAAACCACATCTTAGGCTCCCACGTCCATCTGCTCGATGCTGATGGCTCTGGCCTGTCTGCTCTAGACACCCTTTTTCCTCAGGATTTGAAGAGTGATGGCCGGTTACGTACTGGCTGAGAGTAATGAGGCGGGATTCCAGTAGGAGCGATATGCTGACTTAGAACACGTTGCAATGCCGAGAAAATGTAATAGTCTACATAATACTCTAATAAGCCTAATAATGTGGGGTGGTGATGCGGCAGTGGATAAGACACATGCCTTTGGTGTGAGAGACCCGGGTTCGAATCCACTGTGAGACACCAATGTGTCCCTGAGCAAGACACTTAACCCCTAGTTGCTCCAGAGTCGTGCGACCTCTGACATATATAGCACTTGTAAGTCGCTTTGGATAAAAGGGTCAGAAATGTAAATGTAATATGATTCATGAAAGTACTTAAAAGAGTTATGGGTATGGGTTGTTGAATACAAGATAAAATGAGGTTTACCACAGAAAAAAAATTCTGAAGGCATCATTGCATTGCCTTTTTAATTTTTTTAAGAAGCACACAGGACCACATATGGCAACAATAATAACAATACTACCAATAATAGTGATAATGTTTCCTTTACATCTTTAAATGTTTACTCTCATGAAAATATTAATAGTATTTGATTTTAGCCCAGTACCAGTTTTATAGGTTAGTAAAGCACTTTAGTCAGTACGAAATTGGCTGGTCCAGGTAAGTTGGATTCATATACTTTTTTAAGTTGGTAGGTGGTTTTATTGGACCACCACTATAACTAACTTATCTTTTTAATCTTTCATTTCAATTTTAATTGTAGATAAAGAAAAAATGGAGAGCTGCTTATGTTCTGCCATTATTTAAAGGTTTGATCCAACTGTATTAAACAATTATAGGAGTATTTCGAAATTGTCTATTTCAGCTAAGGTTTTGGAATCGCTTGTGAATGATCATTTAAAATAGTTCCTGTCTTAAATGTCTTATCAAATGTACAATCTGATTAAAAAAAACAGCGAAAACCTATTAAAAGTATAAAGGATTTAATCGTTTCATTGGAAATCAAGAGACATAGTTTCACTTTTTATCAAAAGCTTTTGATACTGTATATGGATCATGAAATTCTGAAGCATAGGCTTCTTAGTGCAGGTACATCAGTGAATGCTGTTGGATGGTTTGTTAATTATTTATCGGGTATGACTCAATGTATAAATATTGTGGGGCTCACTTCTAGTCCTCTGAATATGATTGATGGTGTACCACAGGGATCAGTCCTTAGGCCATTATTAATTACTTTATATATTAATAATATTGGAATGAATATCACATATTCTTATTTTCATTTATATGCTGACGATATGGTGATTTACTCGGCGTCAACACTGGATCAGGCACTGAGTCATATTTAAGTTGATTTAAATGCAGTTCAGCAAATATTGAGAGATTTAAAGATTGTTTTAAATAGAAATAGAAAGTCCGCACTCTCAAACTCACGCTCAGTTACTACACTTAAGGTTCGATGTTTTAACTATTTCTCAATGCAAATATCTGGGATTTTTAATTGATGATTCCTTTCTTTTAGTTTTTCTTTTTGAAAAATTAAAAGTCAAAACTAGGATTTTCTTTAGAGCCATGTCCTGTCTTTGAAGCAATGAAGAGATTTTTTGTCATTGTTGAATTATTTTAATTATATATCTATGCATGCATAAGCATTGGTGTTGGATTCTGTTTATCATAATACAATTGTTTGGGGTTTGCTTGCCTCTTACTTGCAGCAGCATATTATTCAAAAAGGTGGGAAAAGAATGATGATCTTTTATGTGTGCTGCCTGTCTTGGCAGAGAGAGAGAGAGAGAGAGAGAGAGAGGTGGACACAGACTAAGAAAGGGAGCAAACTCATAACCAGAATCCAAGGATACATTAAAAAACTTTATACAGCAGGAAGATTTTTTTATCTGAATAGTTAATGTAAGTGCTTTCCCAAAAATACAGGTTTTAAATGACTACTTTTAAACCCTCCAAGATATGGGTTTCTGTCACTGTTAATTGTTCCAAAAACATGGAATAGATTTTAGTCTGGGTAGTGCCATATTTAATATTTGACAGAAATGAAAACAAGGCTGTGAGGGATAGAATACAGTGCGTTCAATGGATTGTACTGTTGTTTAACAACTATTGTTCAGAAGATGAAGCATCTTTCAGAAAAAAGAAAAAAATCAGTAGACAACTCAATAAAAGATTTTAAAAGTTGTGTTGTCTATCTCTCTAGGACATTTACAAAGTTTGTAAAATTGTAAAGACTGTAAAACTATATCGTTTTCATAAGGCGAGACACTACAGGTGAATAGGTTTTTTTTTTTAACTAGCAGATATCCCCATGAAACTTTCCCAGTTGATTACCTACATTAAGATGAGAAAAAATGTATTACAAGTTTTCTGTAATTTAATGTTTAAACATGCAAATTAAGCATTAACTAATTAGATATGTGGTAATAGCACATTTCAAAGAATGAAATCTGAAAACCCAGGTTCAAAATATCAAAAATGTCTTTTTTCATTTTGAAAATTTTTGGCCCCCATTAAGCCCCCTGCTTAAAACATGCAGATAATTTAGAATTTTAGAAATACCAAGGTCCAAAAACTTGCTAATGAAGGTCAGAGGCATTTTTGTCTGTGCCAGAAAAAAATTAAATAAACGCAAGGTTATGAAAATGAAAAATGGCATTTAAATAGATACATGATACATGATCATTTTTACATGAAGGTATTTTTATGTAAACTATCTATTTAAATTTTGCAGAGCACACATGGACTAAACTAAAAGTTAAATAAAATAAAATGAAGATGAATGAAGACAAATAAAAACCTAGATTTTGTTGAAAAGTAATGTATTTGGAATAATTACAAATATTTTTTTTATTTTATTTTAATTTAGTAAAATAATAAAATTATTTATTTTTTTAATTTAATTAAATTTTTTACATTTTTACATTTTTATTTATTTTAATATATATATATATATATGTATATTAATGGCTGTATTAACCACAATATAAGGTTTTGTAAAACATCTTTGCAGCACCAACATACAGTTATTATTAGGCAATAGTTTGTATTGTGCTGCTCAGAAAAAAAAGTATTAAAGTTTTCTGTAATTAAATCTTTAAATTAAGCACTATCTAATTAGATATGTGCTAATAGACAATATTTCAAAAAATTAAATCTAAGTATTGGATAAAGCCAGGTTCAAAATGATGTTTTTCATTGTATTTACATATTAGATGGGGAAAAATTACAGAGGGATTTATGGATTTCTACTTTTGTTATCATGACGTTACTTTTGTTATCACAGACGTTAAAGGTAAAACGTGGGATGTTGACGTATGGTCAAAAGCATCAGTTATGACATCTTAGGATGAGAGCACAGTCTGAAAGAAGACATATCTTTGAAGACAAATATTCCAAAATCTCACAATTGACCAGCAACAAATTAACTTTGTTTTTGTCTGCCGTGTCTTGCCTTAAATTCAGTTGAGTCTAAATAAAGTCATATTTAATGACAAATAGGCTTAATGCGTCCTCTAACAACATATTTTCGAATCGACAAATGAGTGCAAGACATGAACATGAAGCTCAGCTGCTCTCCTTAGAGAAGCAGGCAGGGGGGTTTCTTTAAGAGGTGCTGGAAAAGGTTTCTGTTTGTATCTTCTTCTCTTTTTTTTAATACTACCTTTTTAAAGCTACCTTTTTCTGTTTGGGGGTGCTGTGCTGCATGGCAAACCTCAATGCTGCAGAAGTTCAACACCAACAGCACTTCTACTCTCAACATACTGACTTCACTTAGACATATCTCAAAGTATTAATGGAATACTGTATGTGTTTAGGCTCTTGCCAATTTACTGAGTTTGTGTACCTGTGTACGCCGCTGGGGCTTAAAAATGTATTTGTTTCAAGATTAAATAATAATTAATTAATGTATTATGGAAGTGAGATTGAATGCATAGATTGCATAGTGCATAGTCACAGTGTGTGTGCATTGTGTCCGTGTGTCCTTGTGGGGAAATGTTTTGGCCCCCATGAAGAAAACCGCTTATACATGCCAATATGGAAGTATATCTATTTTTTTTTTTTTGTATCTGCTTAAAATTAGCAGATAATTTAAAAATCATAGTAATTTAGTTTTTTAGAAATACCAAGGTCCAAAAACTTGTTATTGAAGGTCAGAGGCATTTTTGTCTGTGTCAGAAAAAAAAAAAAATCAAAATAAACGCAAGGTCATGAAAATGAAAAATAGCATCTGAATAGTTTCATGATAAGAGAACACTAACTGATTTTTCATTTTTAGGTAACCTATCCATTTAAATTTTGCAGATCAAACATAGGCTAAACTAAACTAAACTAAACTAAACAAAAATGTCTAACATAATAAATCAAATCCTACTCCATATTCCATAACAGATGGGGGCAGTATACCTCCAGAAAATGACTTGTGCTCCTACCATCGCGCATGTTATTCAAATCATTTGACATGATAGTAAAAGGTTGGAAGACCGCAGTTTCACGTGGAGCATTTGGAGATTTTTAGAGATCAGAGACTTAATGAACAACATCTCAACACTAAATGATGAAGACCGCCTCATAGACGCCTGTCTCAAAAACAAGCTGGTGCATTTCGACGATATGGGAAAATAAAAGCTTGGGCAATTATTTGAAGTTTATGGTATTCGTTTTGTTCATATTACACTTTTATTGTTAGTGAATTAATTTGACAGACAGCATTTGCTGATGTTGATCAAGCTAGCGCCGTGAATTCACCACGAGACACACGCAATTGACACTTAGCAAGCAGGTTAGTTAAGCTCTCAGATTCTGTCAATTTTATTACGCAATTCAAAGAATAAATACCGCTTTGGCGCTTGTACGTGTTACACCACAGATCCCTAGCGCACGTGAACCAATCGTCTCTACTAGCTAATGGAAAAAGGACATGAACTCTGTTGAAAGATACAGTATGCTACAAGTTACCAAAATGTATTCCTCATGCATAATGTCGACCAATCATTTTTTGAACTCTTCCCTGAACTGAAATGTAGTAATAGGCTGTATTTCCACACGACTGACATCAGGTTCAAGTACACACAAGCCGGCGCGAGCGCGACTCACTCGTGTACAGCAGTTTGGCTGGTGCTAACGTTGCCCCCCCGCATACCGCCTCCCATGGCCGGAACTGGTATTACGACACCTGCCGGGCCGGGGCTAGTAATTTAGCATGCTAATTCAGGTTAATATCTCGGCAGCACTATAACTTGTCAGTTTTTTAATGACATCATTGCACTTATTTCTTCTCATTCTTTTGATGCGTGTAGCTCATTTTTTCGGATATTGTTACCTCAATTATTACATATGGCACCTTTAAAATAAACAGGAGATTAATAAAGACAGATAAAAACCTTCTTTTTTTGAAAATTTATGTATTTGGAATAATTGCACATAATTTTAATTTTAATATTTTATCTTTTTAAATGGCTGTATCAACCACAATATACAATTTAGCCACAATATAGGCTGTTTTGTAAAATATCTTTGCAGCACCAACATTCAGTTATTATTAGGCAATAGTTTGTTCCGTGCTCAGAAAAAATACTGTGATCTGGGTATGGCCTTGCTTGTAAAGCATAAGATGTAACATAATTGTAGATAAATCAGATTGATTTTTACTTTATGTACACAAAAAAAAAAATGGAAAATAGCCCATCAAAGTGCTGTAAAACTGTACAAAGAAAACTTTCAAATGCATATAAATGAGATTCAGTCTTTGAGAGTGCTCAAATCTAGCACTCAGATTCTAGCATGCTTTACAGTGAAAATTGACTTGCAAATCCAAAGCAAGTAAAAGCACTTGTTTAATTCCATGCATTAAAAAAAAAAAAAAAAAAAAAAAAAAAAAACTTGACAGAATGATTTGCAGCTGTGATTGACAAGCAGGGACAGACCGCTTTATCCCACGCAGACATTATTTATCCAGTTGTCAGACACACTGATAAGTAGCAACAACAACAACAGACAATAGGAGAAAACGCTGGTTTTAAACAGGGTATAGACAGAGCCAAATTACTAGTTTAATAAATAAGATAAAATGGGCTAGAAAAAAAAAAGGTATGTTAAGAAAAAAAAGAAGATTGGTAACAACACTGATGCTTCTAAGACACCTTAAATTCTAATGAGCATTATATTGCTCTTAGAGAAAGAAGTCATCCAAACTGGCAGACAAATTGAAATAAATGTTGATATATATATATATATATATATATATATAATAGCATTATATATATGTATAATAGCATACAATATATATGTATAATAGCATACTGTTACTATACATCTACACAGGTGGAGCTGGGGAGGGCGAAGGGTTTCTGAAAGTGTGCTGCAAACTGCAATGCAGAAGTTGACAGTTTTTGAAGCAGCAAGCTCAAGCAGGAACCAATCAGCTGTGCCCTAGAGAACGATGTGATTACAAGCAGATTGACTTAAGGACCTACATGTGCCATCTAGAGTTTCATGACAGAACTGTGAATGTGAATATGAAATATTAAGTGAAATTTGTCATGTTGTCATCATCATTGCCAGTCACTTTACACATTTTCTCCCGTTACCTCATGGGACACTAAACTGTCCATCAGATGTCCATTTCAGAATCTTAGCAGATAAAGTAGGTCACAAACTGTTTTTTTTTTTTTTTTTTTTTTTTTTTAAGAATGCAATGAATCATCTTTTTATATATCTATTAGGGCTGTCAGTTAAACACGCTATTATCAGCGTTAACGCAAACCCATTTTAACGGCGTCAATTTTTTTATCGCGCAATTAACTGCCTTTTTGGCCTAGCACACTTTGTAATTTTTTTCATATGCTTTTGCAACAGGACGTATATGAACGTTTTGTTGCTTCATCGACCAAAGCGGATCTAGCTAGACCGGATGCAAAACAACAGCATGCCGCACACATTTGTTTGGGCTTGCGAGACGGCCAAATGGTTCACGTTACGTTTTGAGTGGATGACGAGCGTGAGACGTTGAAATGGATGCCAATAAGATTCTGAATGGAAAGGTTAGTTTTAAAAGTTACCAAATGGTCCCATTGACAAGACCAAAGTAGTCAGTGTGTTTTCTCGTTGTGAAATGAGCTATCATCATCGCAGCACGTCCAGTTTGAAATACCACTTGATGATGGCCAAGCACACACACACACACAGCTGATGCGAATTCTCCGCCCCCTCGTCAATATCAGGACCTCGTCAGTATTTCTTTCACCCTTTTATTGATAGACAGTGTTACATTGTGTGAGAGATTATTTGCTCCAAGTGAGAATATTAGTGTGAAATTGAACACAGTATATGCCAATGTTGTTTTCAATAAAAAAAACATTTGCACAAAGCAAGCCGATCCACTTTTCCACGTTGATAAGAGCATTAAGTTGAGAAAAAATAAGAGACATTTAAGACAGATTAAAATGTGCGATTATTCGCGAGTTAACTATGACATTAATGCGATTAATCGCGATTCAATATTTTAATCGTTTGACAGCACTAATATAATACTGTATTAAAATATTGAATTGCGATTAATCGCATTAATGTCATATATATATATATATATATGAAGAGTTCAGATGCAAAAGCCTCTAAGTGCCATTTGAAATTTTCTGCTAGAATGATCATTTTTATCAAGCTTGTATATTTAAGTTCATTGATTTCACTTAAATGGCAATGATAATTACCTATTAATTGTTATTTAAGTGAAATTACTGAACTTAAATGTACAAGTTTGATAAAAATCATCATTAAAGAAGAAAATTTCAAATGCCATTTAGAGGCTTTTGCATCTGAACTCTTCATATATATATATATATATATATATGTATGTATATATGGCTTGCATCTAATCTTGGGCACCCGAATATGAATTGTTCCACACTATAGAGTAAGAATATATATATATATATATATATATATATATATATATATATATATATATGAAGAATATATATATATGCAAGGTTAGTTTTCCACTGAGTTCACTGCAATGCATTCAGATTTGATGTTAGCACGGTGATATTCTACTATGCATTATACGTTGCTCCATAAGTAAATTATACACACAAAAAACAGTGCATGCCAATGAATTTGTCCCACTTTAGGTACTATTAGTGAGTAGATTGTGATGTTAGATGGGTGTTATTAACAATTAACCGACAGAATAACCATCTACTCCAATCAACCGGTCCTAAAACATGCAAATGCCTTTCTCTCCTGTCTCTCTCCCTCTCGCTTTCACTGTTTCCCTGCCTCTCTATATAGCATTCAAGAGTACACTGCTGTCCTCTGTGTGACAGCATTTTGGTGAGCACATGCAGCAACGACATCCAGCCCTCCTCTTGCTGCAGTCTCAAAGATTTCAGCTCATGCCTCTGAGGGCAGGTGTCTCTGACAAACACATGTGTTAACAGTCAATTATCCAGTCAGTAAAGCTCCATAATTACAGCACAAATCAGCTCTGTGCCTGCCAGTGATATTCACAGAGCTCGGTAGGAGGC
The DNA here is from genome assembly GCF_016745375.1 of Pimephales promelas. The sequence goes on from NW_024121166.1 coordinate 2,760,486, forward strand.
ATTTTGAAACAGATGAACCCAGAGAAAGCTAAGCATCTGATAGCATCGAGATCTGTCCGTCTTATGGAGCTAATAGCAAACTATTCCTGTAATGCAGCTGACTCTGACACAAATAAGGGCTCAGTATGCTGCTGTATTTCCTGGATGCTGCCTCAGTTTGATGGTCTTATTGCGTTTAAAGGAGTGACAGAGAAAACAGGCTGACTGTAAAGTGAGCATAGATTGCATCATACTGGGAGCGAGTAAAAGGTAAACGCATGCAGAGTGAAAAACATATGTTCAAACATGGACAATGCATTTTGAAAAAGACAACTGCACTCTTAAGGGCAAGATGGGACTTTGCATGGTTGGTCTCCTCATACAGTAATTACAGAAAAAAATGACTGAGCTACTGATGAGAATCTTTAAGTAAACTCACTGACCCGTGAGCATAGGCTGAGAAGAATTTCGGATGGTAAGATTAGTGTGAATTGTGTCATGCATAGAGTATTGTGATTTAGCACAGATTTTCTGTTTGAACTATTAACACAATGTGCAAATAGACAATTCTCTCAGATGCTCAACTAATGAACATTTGATCATTAATTTTTAACACACTGACCACATTCATTATAGTTATCCTTCGTTTTATCAACGTAACTTATTCACAGAACTTTGAGTTTCGTAAAAATAGACAAACTGGGTTCTAAACTCACTTTAATAGCCATTACTGAATAACCATGAGGAAAATATTCATTTTTATTTTCATTTACTTTGAAAATTGAGTTTGATATATATAAGAAATTGAGAAATTGACCAAACAGGCCTCTATATCCCTCTGCAAGCGCATGAAAAATTCATTCTCGTATTGTAAAGCTCGGGATCTCGCACTAAATTGTCCTAGATTGAATTGTTTGCAAGGGCCACTGAACAAATGTTTGGCTCAAGGATAAATAAGGAGGGTAATATTGATTACAGACTCAGAAGTAATATCTTACATAAATATTTGGGGCAGAAAGTGATGCATTACGGGTCAAACAGCTCTTTGCTGAAAGCAGTACACAACCTATACAAATAAAAACTGGCCAAGATCATTCCTCTTCTGAAGCACATACTATGATTAATGCCAATTTACCATTTATACATTCTGTGCAATGCATGTGTTGTATTGAATTAGACAACATGAGTATAATTGTAGAAGCTTTATGATCTCATAAGCCTCTATTCTGTAATGCATGTTTTAGGGTGCACCCTACTTTTTCCCCAGATGAAAAGTGCACTTAGAGTACCAAAGGTATCCAAGCCTCAAACACATTTAGTGTCAACTGGGACAACTTGACAACAAAAATGGCTAAAGCAGAGATGTTTCTGGCAGCCCCTTCACTTCACAATAGATGTTTACAGACATTGCTCTGAGACAAGGACAAAATGACGGTAAAGACCCTCCAAGCCATGCACATCCAAAGAATGTGTGATTGATGCATCCAGTCAAGAGAGAAGACAATGTCAATTTATAAGAAAGTCTAGCAATGGCGAACAAAATAAAGGGAGGCCCAAACACAAAAAGTGAGGACTTTGTCAAAAGGCAAAACTATCACTTTCTTTCCCTTTTATAAATAAAATGTTAACAAGTTTTTGTAAACAACATCTCAGACACAATAATATTCTCTCTGCAAGTGCATTGTTGCATCAGCAGGTGGCGGCAAGTCTTAATGAGGGAGAAACCAACCCTAATTGAACCCTAACCGTTCAACCAATTTATTCAAAAACACTGATCATTCAGGCATGAAACAAGTGTATTTATAAGTGAGTCATTGAATCCTTCAATCAATTGATTCGTTCAAAAACACTGAACACTGAAACATCGCTGCATCCAAAATCACCCCCTATACCCTCATTCACCTCTATTATTATTCACTATGATAGTCCAATTGATGGAGTGAATGAAATTGAGTGAGTGAATTCGGGTATGGTGGTCGATTTCGGACACAGACCAAGTGTATTTATGAGTGAGTCATTAAAGAATTCATTCAACAGATTTGTTAAAAAAAAAATGCTGATTCATTCAGGAATGAAACAAGTTTATGTATGAGTGAGTCACTGAATCGTTTATTTTACCAATTAGAATGTGACTCTATTTGTTATTGAACCGCTGAATCACTCACTTAATCGATTTGTTCAAAATACCAGGGATGGACAAAATATAAAGGGATGTACATGGTCAGAATCAATGCTCAGGTTGGCCGTGGCATTTAAACGATGCCCAATTGGCACTATGGGACCTAAAGTGTGCCAGGAAAACATCCCCCACACCATTACAACACCACCACCACCAGCCTGCACAGTGGTAACAAGGCATGATGGATCCATGTTCACATTCTGTTTACACCAAATTCTGACTCTAGCATCTGAATTTCTCAACAGAAACTGAAACTCATCAGACCAGGCAACATTTTTCCAGTCTTCAACTGTCCAATTTTGATGAGCTCTTGCCAATTGTAGCCTCCTTTTCCTATTTGTAGTGGGGATGAGTGGTACCCGGTGGGGTCTTCTGCTGTTGTAGCCCATTCGCCTCAAGGTTGTGCGTGTTGTGGCTTCACAAATGCTTTTCTGCATACCTCGGTTGTAACCAGAGCCGGCTTCAGACCGCTTTTAGCAGGGGGGCATTTATTTTCAATGGGTGGGCACTAGGTAGGTATGGGGACTTTTTTTCCCGATATTAGATATCCTATATTTATTATTGCTACTGCCTTTTTAGCTATTAACATGAAGTAATGCAACCCACACAATAAACACATAAAACATTACACATTGTTGCAAGACGAGCGACTCTTAAGAAATTTGATCAAGGGTTAAATAGGCCTATACAACAAAAAACAATTGCAAGACCGACTCTGACCACAGCTTTATAATAGCAAAGCTAACGAACACGTACATAGTCTCTCACTGACAGAATAGCCGTTTATATGCTATCTCAATGGCGGAAGTGAGAAAAAAAAAATAAGCTAAGTTACTCATCTTTATTCTGCTATGTTCTAACATAAGCATTTATATTCGTAGCCTTAAAAAAGCATCATGTAGTTACCTTTATCAAATAAAACCTTTAACACCTTTAACAAATAAAAAACACACACAACATACACAGATATTATTCTACAATTTCCATTTACAAGAAAATATAGGCTTAAACACCTGTTTCTCCACGGCGGGAGTGAGTGACATTTCAGGACAATGGGCAGCGCAAAAACTAGGCCAACTAAACTGTTAGTTTCATCACGTGACAACACATAGTGAACATTACAGTACATGCCAGTTAGATAAATACACTTACGACTCGGACTCGACTGTCTTTGGTCTCGGTCTCGACTACAACACTGCACGGTAGAAGCACCAAATACCAAAGCCGGGCTGTCGTTGTCTTGCTGTATGGGGTAATCGATGTGTAAGGAGAAACTGTGGTATTGAACCATTTTCTAATTTCCATTTTTGGAGAGTTTTCATCTGTTTGCTTTGTTTTGAATGCAGGAAGCTCGCGCGGTCGCGCCAACTGAAAATCATTTCATTCAAGTATTAACGTGCGTGATTGGGGGGGCGGCTGGGGGGTTTCCCCACAGCGTCACACTGGTTTTTATGTTGGCTTTATTGTATTTTCAGCTAATGAGCCGTTTGTAGACATATATTTGTACTATTTCTCACTGAAATGTGAATTAAATTAAACTGATATTATTTTGTAAATTATATCATAATTCAATTTGGGGGGGCACAAAATACATATGGGGGGGCATTGCCCCCTAATGCCCCCCCATAGCGCCGGCACTGGTTGTAACGAGTGGTTATTTCGGTCAAAATTGCTCTTCTATCAGCTTGAATCAGTCGGCCCATTCTCCTCTGACCTCTAGCATCAACAAGGCATTTTCACCCACAGGACTGACGGATTCTGGATGTTTTTCCCTTTTCACACCATTCTTTGTAAACCCTAGAAATGGTTGTGCGTGAAAATCCCAGTAACTGAGCAGATTGTGAAATACTCAGACCGGCCCGTCTGACACAAACAACCATGCCACGCTCAAAATTGCTTAAATCACCTTTCTTTCCCATTCTGACATTCAGTTTGGAGTTCAGGAGACCACACCCCTAAATGCATTGAAGCAACTGCCATGTGATAATTGCATAAATGAGAAATTGAACAGGTGTTCCTAATAATCCTTTAGTTGAGTGTATGTTCTTTGTGTAAAGGACCAGGGGATTATATTTGTTATTTCGTTCTAAGTTTAGCCAACAACTTGCCAACAAACATCTGCCAAAAAGATTATGTCCACACTTTGGTACTGGTTTTATGAAATCGTTGAATCCATAAGTACCAGAAAGCTTATTTTGCAGTCGTATATTATGTGGATATTTGTTTCTTTAATGAATCTGTCATGAGACTCATATTTGTTCGCCTTCAGTAAGTTTGCTGCCCAGATCTTAATTAACTATGCTGGTATACTTTTTACTCTTTGTTAATTGTCTTTAAAAGTGCAAAATTATTATTAAACCAAAACCAATGTTACTACAGACCTTTCCTTCAGAGAGAGAAGTATGATTTCTTAAAGCCAAAACAATTACCATCAATGCTAGTGCTCTGGGTTTCTACGGTGTTCAGGATGGTTGCTAGGTTGTTCTAAGTGGTTGCTAGGGTGCTATGGTTTTGCTCGGTGGTTGCTAGGGACTTTCTGGATGATTTCTGGATGAGGAGGTTGTTAAGTAGTTTCTTTCTGACACAATTCGCTTTTGCCTCTAGGTGTGTTACAGGTTGCCCCTTTCACCTTTCTGTTTGCAGTGTGTTTGTTTTATCTGGTCCAGTTGGAAAAGGAAGTCTGAGTCTTAAACATAAGCACAGTCAACATTGTTGTCAGTATATAGTCAAAATGATTTCATTAGGTTGTGACCTGATGATCCCAAGATGCAATTTGCCGGAGTAACCTCTTCATTTTATAACAAGAAATGTGTTGTTCTCAACAGTATGGATTGCATAGCTTAAAAGAAGCAATTGAAATAGTTTGACATGAGGGGAATTCATTGGCAGCACAAACAAGCCAATTTGTCCCACAGACTCGTACTGCGAAAGCCAAGGCCATTTTTTTTTTTTCGTTCTGACCTTCACAGTGTTTTAGATTTGCTTTTCACCATGGAGGCTGAATTGCTTTCAATTAAATGTGCTATTTTATTTATTTCTTTATTTATTTTAGGGGGGGAAATTGCCACAAGGCTTTTCAGATAAGAGAGTTAAAGGGATACTCAACCGTTTTTTTTATTCACTTATTCGTGTTTGGTCGCTTCCCCGCTTGGATCCTAATAAATGAACTGGGCTAAGCTTAGCGCTAACAAACTTTCGCCGCAAGACGAAGCGATTGAATGCACGCACTGAGACTTATTTCTTATTTAAGGGAATAACATAGTTTAATATGAATACTATCCCTTTAAGGAATCAACTTTTGTCGTCAACAGAAAGTATTGGAAAATAAATGTCTCAAATGTATTTGAGTTTTAATAGTATATTTGAACATAAACAGCAGTTTAATATAATCGTTTGGGCTCTGTTATGTTTACCTGTAATTTACTAAATGAGTGGGATCCCTACAGCATTAGTTGGGACCTGAAATTTTTACAAATAAATCAATATTGAATCAAAGTGGGTAATACCGTATACTGCGATATTTTAGAGATGGTTATCATATCGTTTATAGCGCAAGCATTCAACAGTATAAAACAAAACTAAAGCCGTATACAGCACAAAATCTCCAGATACTAGACTATCGGCATCAGCAGATGTCATTCTTAATAATCGGTATCAGCCCAGAAACTTTGATTCAGTGTATCATCCATATATGATTAATGTCTTAATCATAATCATTATTTACCCTGCCATCATCATAGTCATCATAATGACATCAAAGTAGTTCTTGAGAACAGCAGAAATCTTTGTAAATATCATAAATTATTACCCACTTGTGAGTCACACAGCATTTTACTTGTAACTCTGAACGAATTTCCTCATTCAAATCAGGCCACATGTTCATAAATTGAACTGCTGGAGTTGGGGTTTAGGGCACACGATGTAGGTTGTAATAAAGTTCAACGCATATCTGCAAGTGAATGGTGTTCACTTACCAAAATCTGCAAAAGTGGTAAGTTAGGTTCTCGGCTCTCACTTTGGACTCTTTCATCTCTATAAATATGTACTGTGGATAGAGAAGTGGGTGTCTAATTGGCTCGCATTTGATCCCATCACTCTAAGTAGGACTTGGTGCTATTTATGGTGTTCTAATTCTGTTTTCCTGCTCACATACATTACAGAAGACAACCTTATTTTGATGGAGTGTTGTGAAAGACTTAGTCTAACAGCACTACATAGTGAATAATGGACCTTGCCTTGACCTTGTGCCGAGGTGTCATTTTGAATTGTAATGCCCAATTGTAACAGGGCTTTACAACTGATTACTGAAAGGTATTCGGTCTGTTCAGCTATAATAGACAGCTCCTCCTATGTGACTAGACTACTCCTCAATGCTTGAGTTCGGATAACACTATACAATGCTCTTAGGGAGCAAGTAAAAACCTCAGAGATCTTAAGCAATGGTAATTTGGAGTGAGCAGGCTTTTTTATATTCATTCTATTATTCTGGAAATTTAATTGTAATACATGCAATCATTCATGCAATGACTTGAAAAATCGTATTAAAAGAGTTGAAATTAGTGTGACAATCTTTTAGTATTTCTTATAAAACAATAATATAACAAAACTGCTTCAATAGTTTAGTAGGGCTGTACAATTAATTGAAATTAAACTCAAATCAATATATACTGCGATTATCTAAAAGCTGTGCTGAACTGAAGTTGGACCAAATAGAGCAGCCCTACATTCTAGTCTTTTAAAATACTATATAATTTGACCTTTGTATGTCAAGGCAATGCTAATTATTTGGTTAGGTTGTAAAATGCAATTTGGTGCAACTCCCTAAAAACAAAGTATTTATGAATTATTCATTATATATGTAATAATAATAATAATAATTTTTACCTTGAGCAAAATATATGTCACTTAATTATTATACACCCACATGGTTTCGTGGTGTAAGGAAAATATGCCATTACTTTTTTACTAAAACTTGGATTAGAATTAACAAACAAAAAAAAAGAAATTACAAAAATTGGCACATGTGTTTTAAATTCTATTTGTAAATGAATTGTCCTTTTTATTCTCATTGCGATTGATCCTTGTAAAGCAGTTAGTGGGCTCAGACTCAAACTTTAGCTTGGCAAAACAGTTATTTAAGAGTGATATGCTCTACTGAAACTAGACAGAATAAAGTGACTTACATAAGAACCATTTAAGATCGTCTACACTGAGAAAAGCGACAATTCAACAGCTCATAAATGCTCGTAATAAGGGCTTGGTTAAATCCTGCAAACCTATCGACTCACCCAACAGATGTTGTCATTGTGTTCAAATCAACAGATGCCTGTAGGTATTCATGGAAGAATGACGTTATTATTAATGCATATTTCCATTTCTCATGCTCTGATTTGGTGGTGTGAGATGGTGTTGGCATTGGTTTTATGAGTCAGTTGGGTTTCAGAATGAATTCAAGAAAGATTAATATGAGAAAGCCAATGACTCATAGCACTGAAAAAAATACAACAAACAAATACTTTTTCCCTAACAAGTGTGCTCTTTTTATGTTCATTCATTTCGTTATATATGAGCTGCTTCTTAGGGCTCCCCACCCAGCTGGCATTCAAAACCCGTTTTGTTGGAATATATATTCCATGGCGTAAGTTAGTTTCCATAGACTGCCATTGCAGAATTGTAACTTTCTCCCACCAGGTAGTCTTCGCCCACAAACACCAAAATGGTCTATACTGTTTTTTACTTTCCTAAATAGTAGGGAAGAATGCAATTTTGAATTCAGCCCTATAGTGAATTCTTGTGATGAAATTTTGGCAGTTATGTAGATATGGCAAATGTAAAACTTTCTGTGGGTCATGCATGCGCAGATGAATGAGGATGGCAACAGATAGCTTAGATGGTGTGTACTAGTTTGCCAATATCATGCTGTGGATTTAATTTGATGACACTGCATACACACGCTTATAATATCATGCAAAGCATGTTGCTAAGAGAGTCTTGTTTCCTACGGGACAGCATGTGTTTTGTTTCTGTGCAGAATTCAGCTTTGTGCTACTGGGTTTACGACTCAGCAAGACAGCTCGGGGTACAAAGATACATGTTCCCAAGGTTTGCCAGCATGATCTTCAAACAATATCAGCAGTCTTACCTTTTTCAATTCACTCCAGTCATTGTGAAGAACTGGCATGCTGCGGAGGGACTAGTGCTCAAGAGCCTGGGAATCACATTCGACAAGGGATAATGGGCACAGGTGCCACCCGTTAGCTTGCCCCTTTCTGTTGTCGAATCCATTTGCATATTTTCATTTGCCTCGTCAAAGAAGGATTTTGACCCCCTTAGCAGGTTTTGCTGCAATGACTGATTGGTATTCAGGGATTCTCCAAGGTTGGAGAGGAATTAAATGAAGACAGTAGGGCTGGGCGATATGGCCAAAAAATCATATCTCGATATTTTTTGGTCAAATGGCGATATACGATATATATCTCGGTACTTTCTACATTTTCTATTTAGATAAAGAAAATCTTTATATTTAAAAAAAAATATATATATATATATATATATATATATATATATATATATATATATATATATATTCACATTCGGCCCAATGATATCCTACAAACAATGTTGATATTGAAGGATATGGAAACAAATATAATATAGGCTATGCAATATATTATGTGCAAAAAGCTTTTGTTTTTATATTGACTAAAGGCTAAACTAAAAATGAAAATAAAAACAAAAGCACAAACTATTATATTAGCCTGCATTTGATTACCCCATTATAATTACTTTCACTTTCATTAAAATTATATACTTTTAGATTTAAAATTCCACATATGGCACATTTATTTTCTCCAACAACAAATATTTTAGCAATATGTTTATTTTAGTCAGAATTATTGCGTACTACGTAGTACTATTCACGCGCATGCGCGTGCCGGCGCTCGTTCAAGGAAGCATGAATTTTAGCGGAGATTCACTTGCAGAAACTCGTCCTCTTCTGACATGGACATATTTGTTGTGAAATGGACATATTTGCTTTACTTTCTAACATTTACAGATGGAGAATATACCTGTGAAATGTAAGTTGAGCACTGAGGAAAGCACCACATCTCAAACGCATTAAACAGCGCAAGTATATCTTGTCAGTCAGCAACAGTGTCTGTCAGAGCATTTGACAGGGCGGCAAGCTGCCTTAAACTTGTTAACTATATCAAAGTGATTTTGACGCAATTAATATAAGCTTGTGTCATGTTTAGGACAAATTGTACTACGTAGCCTAGCTACTTTCACTGCAGCAGCTCACACTGCAACCTCCGCTATTTTTCAGATGTGCTCATATCAAACTACTGTATCGATATAAACGGTATTGCCTCATTCCATATCGTTTCAAAAAATATAACGATACATCATACAAACTCGATATATCGCCCAGCCCTAGAAGACAGAACCAGTTAGCCTCAGAATAATGTTTGTTGAGTCAACAGATGGAAGACGCGAGCACTCAAGAATTCGGATTGTGCCTAAAATACATTTTAATATGGGCAAACTGCCTCTTATTTGAATTTTTTATTTTTTTTTCCAGTCCGGTTTGTCCTGTGATGGCATTCCTGAAGTGTCTAATGTGACAGACACAAACAGACTTTGACAAGGGGACCATCTGGGTTCGTCGCATTTGTTTGTTTGATTATGCATTGAGAACACTTTTAAGTTCACATTCTGGAATCTGGCCTTTGGTGCTGCTGGCACAACCGGACTCTTGGAAAATGTCCATGTGGGCACAGTATTGTTTACATCAAAGACCAAACGGAATTGTTCTGGCTTGCTTAATTGTATACCGATGGCAAGTGGATTTCAACAATAAAATGATAGAAAGGACAACAGGATGTACAGTACATTGAACCCTGTATTTGGTGTATGGGATTTGTGTGAAACATAAGAGAAAAGTACTCAGTAAACCTGAAGCTTGTTGATATTAACAGCTGGGAAGACGAAAAAGTGCAATCATGTTCAAGTCAACCTGAATCAAATGGGCTATAAATCACTCTTTGACATCAGTTATTGTAAGATGAGTGCATGGATGCAGATGATGTCAAGTCACTGCCATGGTGACGGATGGGGAAAATACATTTTTCAGAAGGAGAGGTATGTGTTTGTAGATCGAACTAAACATTTCGACATAAGATGAGAAGTGTTGAGCACTATGAGACTTTTTACAAGCATTAATGACAGTTTTAGAAATCGGGTCAATGACATGATGCTCTTTTTTTGCTTCAAATGCATTAAAAATGCTTAATTATTTTATGATAAACGTGGTTTTTTGGAGGGTCCTGATAATGCAGCCCGTTCTCATCCTTTAACGTCATATAGAACGCTATATGCAAAAACGGCGCTATACTACGCATATGGCACCCTTTATCGTTAATATAACACGCGAACCCAAGACGTTATAAATCCTTTAGCGTGAATGTGACACGCACACCCTACCCCACACCTAAACTTAGCCCTCACAGCGCGTGTTATATTAACGATAACGTGTGCCATGCGCGTAGTATAGCGCCGTTTTGTCATATAGCGTTCTATATGACGTTAAAGGATGAGAACGCGTTGGATAATGTGAAGAAAAACCCTTAACTGATAAGACTGAATGTAACGTTTGGTTTTGGGTTTTATGTTCTTGTTTTCATGTCTCATATTTTGAATTTTACCATCATGTTCCTGGTTTTGTCATGTGATTCCCTTATCCCGTCATGATGTGTCTTTTTTTTCATTAGTTTTTTGTTTGATTGTGTACAGGTGTCCCTTATTTCATTAGTCTTTGCAGGGCTCCAGACTAACTTTTTTGACTAGGAGCGCTGTTGCCCCTGAATGAAAAAGCAGAAAATTTAGGGGCACACCTTAAATCAGCTTACAATGCAATTATTCAAATTTCCCCCAAAATAACTGTACTGACAAATTATTTAATAATAAATAGACTTAACATTATGATATGCTGTTTTATTTTAAAGTCCCCGTGAAATCAAAATTGAACCTATTTACTTTGTTAGCGCATATTACTAGTCTTGTGGTGAACAATTAATCCGTGCAAGTGAATATATATTAAAAAAAATGTTTTACCTTAGTAATCTTTAATCAAAATCTGAAAAGTTACTTCCGGTCTGGAACGGTTTCTTTTTCTGATGACGTAGGTTTCACAGTTTGGGTGGGGAAACGCTTAACCACTCCCCTCAAACCGTTAGTTTGCTATGAGCGAGAGATGGAGAGGAGGAGCGCTAGAGTAAAACCCTGCCCTCTGTTCAATATTCCGTTTCACTTGGAAATACGTCACAGCACTGGAGAAAAATCGTTTGCAACTTCCGGTTCACGGGGACTTTAAGTTCTCAGGGCTCCAGACTCAAAGTTGAGGGCAGCATCACCTCAAATAAGAACTCACAGCGAGTTCTACAAAAAAAAATAAAAAATTCTGGTAGCACTGGGGCTGACAATAAATCACTAAGCTTAATTTAGGGTGTAGATGAAATTAACTTTAGTTATTATCATTTATAATGTCTTAATATTAATCAATAAAAGTAGTGAAAATATGTAGGCTATATGGATTATGGAGTGAAAATAGCCAATAAACATCCTACTGTTTATAGCCTATTATTATTATTTTGTTATTTTATTATTAAGTGTTTAAATAAGAGTTTTTCAACATCTTAAAATTTGTCGTTTTAGGACCTTTAAAGGATGCACAAAAAATGTGTTGGTAATCACATAAAAAATACAACAAAAAAAATAAAACATTTATATATGATATTATTGAAGTGCTGGGAAAAGATGTGTACTTGTAAGCATTTGACCATTTCTTACACATTACCATATTTATGGTTATTAGCCTAAATCCATGCTTCTGTTAGGCTGATTTGTGGACTGAAAGCCTTCTGTAAGTGTTTCTCCTGGTTTCCACGTCAGCGCTGTTTGATCTGATATATGGTTTATAACAGAACTCTGCGCCGAATCGGAACATTTCTCGCTGGTTCTCGAAGTGATGTTATTAATTCTGAGGCGAATTCAATGGATTTCTTCACTGGATCTGCTAGTAACAGTGTTGCGTGAGCGAGATCGGCCCGCGACTGGCAAGTTCGGGGCTTTATTTTACTGTCAATGGTTCGGATCGCTGCTGCTGCTCCAGGGTCCTAATCATATATGAGTGGCGTATTTTCGTTGCACTTTCATTTTGTTTGCATTCGCTGCTAGGTAACGACTAACGAGTCGATAGATCGCTGATTGCTCAGACGCACATCAGGTTGTGATATTTGTCTCCGTCTCCCTCCCACAGATGTTTACGCGCGCTATTCTTGTCACGGATTCATTGACGCACCGCTTTACCATGCGTTTAACGTGTGGCAAATTTACTGGTCGCACATGTGCGACTGGATGTAAAAATCAGTCGCACACTCTCAATTTTTGGTCGCAAAATGCGACCATTTGGTCGCAGTCTGGAGCCCTGCTTTGTGAATAGCACTCATTGTCTTAAATTTAGCTTTGTTCCCTATACCGCTGTTGGTGAGTTCAAGGTCGAGGTTGAGGTCAAGGTCAAGGCAAGTTCATGTTGGGATCTAAATAAACTGCACATATACTACACTCAAACTCTCCTTCATTCTTAATATTTAAGCCATGGGCTGAAATATTTCATTCATTTAAGCTAAACCTACATTTTGAACCTATCTCCTTTCCCACAGCAGCCTGAAACGATGAGCTTTTCTTTCTCATTATACGAGACAACCCTCTCTGGAGTTGCTTTCTTTCAGAATTCTGATAGAGCCTTGTTTAAACAGCATCTTCCATTTCATGTCTTGGGTATTTAACCATGCAAGGCAGACTTGAGATTCAATAGGTACAAGAGAGGTTTTGGGAGTCTTTCAACATGGTACCTTCACCTGAGCTGTTCCGACAGAAACCGAACCCTTAAGTGGATTATCCGGCGCGCACATGAAAGCACGTAAGAATATCTTCATAGTGACGAAACTTCAAATAATAGGAAGAAAACAATCTTTAAATATACCTTAAAAGGACAAAAATTAAATAAATAATGTGGAAGGAGAATCAAACAACATTGGCAACTTTCTGGCAGATTTGAATGTGATTGTTCTGGCAGTGGCTTCTTTCGAGACGAGCTGTCAATTTGCATATGTGGATGAACGAGGAGGCATTTAGCATTTGAATGACATTTGTGTGCCAGGTGAGAGAGAGATGAGCGGAGACAGAAGAACATCTGAGGGAAGGACGCAAAGAAATCAAAGTCAAACCCAGTTCCCATTAAGACTGACCAGAGGAGACCTCGGTCGAATGGTCGACGGAATTTCAAATTGCTTTCATGAACGGGACGGACCTCAGAATGACTAAACTATAAGCTTGAAGTGACATCTTTAGATGGAGGATGACAACACATTTTGTAGTGTTCAGGGATGATATGAACTAAGCATTCTTTGATTCATGCAAGCTTTGGGAATCAAACAAATATCATCAAACCCTATCTGCAAAAGGGAAACAAGTGTGTGCACTGAATATTAACTGTCATCAGAGAGTCACCAGTGTGTTATGAACCACAGATCTTCAAATCCCGGTTGGCGCAGTAGAATTAGAATAACATTGTTCTCTGTGCACCTGTGATGCTTTAAAAACCTGAGGAAGACTAACACGTCCAAGGTCATCAGATTGATCACTGCTCATACAAGCCCGTTTTTTTTACCAGTGTGGTGACCCAGATTAACATCTGCTGATGCCAGTCAGCTTCCAGACCCTATTCAGTTGCTGAAGGACACAAAATGAGCCTTGGCTCCTTTTCGACAACATCGTATTGCTATAAAATTGCTATTGCTTTCTGGGCACAGGGTCGGTCATTTATTTATATGCACAACTCATGCCTTCTCCTGAATGTAAAAGGACTCAGAATAGTAATGTTGTGTTTTGCATCTCTGCTAACTAGTAGTATTAACTTCAGTAATCAGACAGACATAGGTATGCAGGTCCAGATGCAAGACCAGCACTATTAGCACAGCGCTCGTAAAAAATATAAAGGTTATAAAGGGGTTTTCTGAAGTGATGCCATAGAAGAACCATCTGTTTCCCCAAAGAACTTTTCAGTAACGAGTTCTTAAATATATAAAAAATTTTCTTATGGTGAAGAAAGACCCAATTTCCACTATGAAGCACCTTTTGTGAAATGGAAATGATGCACATGTTAAAGGTTCTTCGTGGATCAGTAAATGCCAATGAAGAACCCTTTGTTTTTAAGAGTGTAGCTGTCAGGGTTCTGTCACTTCTGTCTAGTTTATTTCTTGGTTTTCTCAATCTGGCAACCCGCATGAGCTTCGAAAAACCGATCAGTAAACCTTTTATACTTCAACTATAGTTAAAAAAAATGATGCATTTACATTTTTATGGCATCTTTTATGATTAAGGTCAGTTGCTGCCATTGCATATTCCTCAACATCTGTACCACTGCTTTCAGTTTGGAGAACCAGCTGGCTGCCGCTGATGGGTTTTCACTATGTCATATTTTGTATTCTTGCTCTCCTAGTGGGGCAGCTAAGCAGAAATGATGTTCACTGCACCATCTCGGTTTTTGAATTCTCAATTTAAAGAGGCTAATTACAAACACTATACACACGGTGGGAAACCCTTTGATGTGTTTTCAATATGCATGCTTCACAACCCAATGATTGGAACACACCAGTCCTCAATATTGGGAGAAAATGAATTAATGGATGATTAACCCTGGTGTTGAATTAAGGGGAAAAATTGTTTGATATGCTTCAGATTAATTTCTGCTTTTAGGAGAAATACAAAGGCTAAAGATGAGTGATAGAGGAAACCAATTTCCTCAGGGGAGAATTTTCCTGCATTTCCACCTGTTCTCTGAGTGAGTACAACATTTCACATTTAATGCTACAAATAAAAGCGAAAGAGGTGTGAGTAGCATATGTCTGATGCCAAAATATAGCAATTAAAGTTGACTTTTTTCTGAACTTTTTATTCCCATGAGCTATTCCCCAAAAGAACTGTAATAAAATTCTTCTGTAAAAATAACATTAAAAATACAGTATAAACATCAAGATTGACACATAATTTGTGTTGGCTCTGAAATGTAAATAATCTGGCACATATAAGACAACAATCCAGTGTTGACTGACAATCGTATTGGAATATTGATGCATATTCTGTTGACAGGTGGAAATCCATTGCTTGTCCACCTTTCTTTTTCAAGTTGCTTTGAAGAAGGTAAAAAAAAAAAAATGAAAGAGTGCATTTTCTAAATGCAATTTTGAATCTATTGACTTCTCTAAAAACTGAGAAAGAGGCCAAAGAGGCAGGCCTGGGATATGTGGGAGTTGAGGAAGCGGGTTCGCTCAGCCTCAGAGACTATCCCAGTATACATCCTTCCTTTTATATCCACATGGTGAGGCGGAGTTACGCCATGCAAATTCCCCAGACCCATGGCATTTCCATGCCATTGGCTCGTTTTATTTCTTTCGAAGATGAGAGGCTTCTAAGAGAACCCCATTCGTCGTCAAGACAGAACTCGTAGTGACAACAAAAGGGAAGATTGTTTCACGTACCTCTGCCTCTTTTCTGTTTCATTCAGGAAATGCATATTCCAGATGTATAATGGGATAATTAGGATGCATTCAGGGACCTAATTCTCTGCATGATTTCCTCTATATTATCTCAAACAAGCACTGATTAAGAAGAAACACTTTAGTGATTAAACCGAAAGTCTAATTGAAAAGTGCAATACACAATGAGTAAATGAAGAATTAGAGAAAGAGAAGGGGGAAAACCCGACAACATGAATGCTAATGCAGCGATAGCATTCCTGCTGTTTTCTTGGACAACTTCCCATAGTTTTTCAGATATTTAAATGATTAAAGAAAAAGAGAGAGAGAGAGAGAGAGAGAGAGAGAGAGAGAGAGAGAGAGAGAGAGAGAGAGAGAGAGAGAGAGAATGATTTATTCACCAGGGTGGATGTGGAAGACCCACCCAAAAACAAATTTATAAAAAAATTTGTTGTTTAACAAATCCAGCTTTTAAATATTAGACCTCAATTTAAATATTAGACCTTAATTTAAATATTAACCCTGTAATAGTACACCTTATTTTTAATTTATTCTTTTGTGAATATTTTTTTAATATATATATATATATATATATATATATATATATATATATATATATAATTATATTATATTATATTATATTATATTATATTATATTATATTATTTTTTTTCCCCACCAGTTTCTTTGTCGAGACACTCAAATAAAGAATCTGGACATTAAAGGTTACAAAGGTTGTGTGAATGGTAATAGTAATCAGAAGTGTCCCATTTTAACCCCAGCTCTGTAAGTATTGCTTATATATACAGGAAAAAAGGCTTACGTAGCCCAAACATTTTAGTCTAATTCATTATGACGGTCCCATTTAAATATCTCAAGTGCTTTCTGCTTTTACAAAGACCACAAACTAGTCTCTACAAAGATTAGAGAGTACATCCATCACATTCTCCTACCCACTCATTGACTTCTGAAAACAATTAGCATCTTAGCATTATTTATTGAGGTGATAGTGGAGTATGGCAGCGCTGTGGTGCACTCTGACCCCACTGATGGCATGATAAGTCTTTAAATGAAGGTGTCCTTGACTGGATTCACACAATCCTAATGGGAATAATTAGCCCTGCTTGCTATAATTGACACTTTATGTGAGCAGCATGGCAACAAGACAAAAAAAAAAAAAAAACAAGGAGCTGCTAAAACTGTCAAAACAAAAGTCTCCCTCTCCCATTCCATCATGCATACTAATTGTGCAAGGTGCAAACAAACAACAACAAACGATTTCTTCATTTTAAAGCACAGAGATGGACGGACAGATGGACGGATGGATGATACTGAAAAAACAGATTGATAAAAGAATGATAGAGATGGATTCATGGATGGATGGAGGGACAGACACGGATAAAAACAGATCGATTAAATACGATAGAGACAGACGAGCAAATGGGTAGATTGACCGAACGCTTTGTTTCCTGAAAATTTTGATATGCCTGCTATTGCCTGTTATTAAAGGGGTCATATGATGCAATTTCCTGTTTTCATTTTTCTTTGTCGTGTTATGTAGCTGTTTGTGCATTTTGTATATTAAAAAAAGTTAAAGGTACGATATGCAGGACTCACCAGGGGTCGCTAACCTCTTACAATAACAAAAGCGTACATTGATGACTTACATTCCACATTAAGCTGAAAATTATGGATCTTGTTGTCAAGCTGATGGATCTTTTATGGATGAGTGAATACATTGATGTTTTCAAAGGGGTGGTTTACTGCTTTTTTTCTTTGCATGATTGTGTTTATGGGGTGCAATGTAAAATGTATTCGTGGTTTTTCTTTTTTTAAGTCTTATTTTTCATAAATTTCACCTATATTGTTCACCTATATTGTTCAAATTTCACCTATATTGTGCCACGTTCTCTGCATTAAAGCAAATACACAAAATGACCCTTTAATATTCAAAGGGTTGCACTTCTCATAAAGAATTTTGCCCTGCTAAAAAGTTCTGACCTTTATGTTGTTGTTCAATTGAGAAGGACGACACACATAAGAAATGAGCTAATATCCATAAAATTAAAACATTAAGCAAGCACATTCCCCGAATTTTAGCATGCTACATGAATCATAGGTAAATAGCACAGACCTTTTCTTTACGCAGTTTTAATCCTTAACCATATTAAAACTGAGAGGCAGTAACTGTGGAGAACAGCCAGAAAAGAAAAATGATTCAGATCAAAAGGATTAAGTAGAGAATCAGAAGTCACACCCTGTCTCCTTCCGTAGATGCCAGACACTGAAATCTTAAGTGTTATTCACGCTCAAGCTTGTCACTGGTGATTTAATAATGCTGGAGGAGAATAAAAGAGTTTAAATTCCGGTGGCAGTCATGCAGTAAAAGGAAGGAAAAGAAACAAAATATCTTTATCTCACTCTTAGTGTCTGATTACAAGCAACATTTTGCACGAAGTAGTACAATATATTGCTCCTGATATGGGTTTTCAAAAGGAAATTGGGATCAATGGTAGTTAACTTCAGATAAATGGAAATTGCGAGCATGAACCAACAATATTGATTTTCTGTTATGTACACGCCTACAGTAGATGCATGTTTTGTAATTATACAGCTACCAAGGGCATTTTCAGATGAGAAAATGACCGACCGTTCAAAAATAAAACAAACATACATGAAATTGGATTATGTTACTTCAACTATATAGGCACATTATATGGACTTGTCCAACAGTGTTACATACATTGAAGGACAAAATAAAGTAATAATCAAAGTTAAAGTAAAGACATTTATGTTGGAAAAGTTGTATATTTTAAATACAATCTGTTCTTTTGAACTTGACATGATCCATGACAAAAAAAGCATTACGTTTTTTGTTTGTTTGTTTTTTACTTGAGCATCAAATCAGCATATTATAATGATTTCAGCTGAACCTTCAGATTATGGCATAGTGAAATATTTCAATAAACAGTATTTTAATAAACATATACAGTACAAATATTACAGTATGTGTAAGGGTTATGTTTGGTTTCATTGTGTTTAAGTTTGGTTTTCCCTGTTCCTGTTTGCCTGAGTTCTTATTCATTATTTGTTGTCATGGTTACTAATTGCTTTGCGCACCCGTTTCTTGTTCTGTTCGTTTTCTACTGTGTATTTAAGCCCTCAGTTTAGTTTCATCCTGTATTGTATTTGCGTTTGTAACGATGTTGCGTTCTGTCTTTGGTTTATTGTTAACAAAAAAATGTTTTGCTGCATTTGGATCTATCTTTTTGCATGCTCACAATATAACTGTGATCATATTAAACTATTACTAGTTGTTTGTTAATATTGTAATGTACAGTTTGTTGAAGCCTTAACCTGGAAATAGAGTATACATCCAATCAAAAGAATTGCTGAATTTGGATTCGCATACAGTACTACTCACTACTTTTACTATATTTTTCTATGGCTGAAATAGTAAGGGTATGCGGTTACAAATTCAGCAAGCGTGTTAGACTGAACTTGACTGAGAGGGGACTTTCTCATTTCAGATGTTCACCTCATGGCACAGGCAGATACACAGATGCACATTTTCTAGTGAAGGTATACCTCTCTGGTAATGTATGCAACATCACATGCATGCCATTCACAATTCCACATCAAACAGCACATGGGAATATGAATATGGCCGGAGGGTATGCTCATTCTGAATACTAATATTTCTACTTTTCTTGCGTCACTTTTCATGTCGTCAATCAGAGAGGTCACTATTTAATCCTCAGTTGTCTTATCAGGTTCAGTGAGCGTGCTCTAAGATACATCACCTCACCGGCTATTTGTGTCTGATCGCTGGCGAGTGGAATTGGAAGCCGTGGCATATTGTGCATCCTTTATCGTTTCACACATGAATTATGGATGCTACTTTAGCTACTTGGTTTCCAAGAGCCAGTGTCCTTCATATGGACACATCTATTTGGAAGGTATAATATATGTTTCATGACTCTGTCTAATGTTCCTGTGAGTCTTCTAGTCTAGGAGGATAGAGAAATGATCTGGTGAGAAAATAGTGGCTATATTTGGGCCCAAATGCTGATTGATATGGAAATAAAGTTATCTTTACTACTGAAAACAGATTGAGTATCAGTCATGTTCCTCCCAAGAGCTCCAGCCTTTTATTACGCCTGTAGGGTGATTGTAACATTTATTTGAATGTTCCTTCCCAATTCAATTATGACCATAGTTTCGTAGGTACCTAAACACACATACATTTAATTTCGACTTCCAAGAACAATAGTAACAGTTAAACCAACATAAGAGCAACAATATGTTTATAATATAAATATAATATAAATTGTATGTATATATATATATATATATATATACACTGTATATATACACACACTGTAAAAAATATTGTTGGTTTAACTTAAAAAAAATAAGTAACCTGCTGCCTTAAAATTTTAAGTTGATTGAAATGGAAAAATTGAGTTAATTCAATGGAGATTGATTTAATCATCAGAAACTCAAAATAATAAGTTATCTGAACTAAATAAATTATTTAAGTTGATTTGACAAAAGAAAAAATGTTGTGATAACAAATCTTGAAATTATTTTTTTTTAAATGGGCTTATATATTGTTTTCTATATAAAATTGTAGATATTGTATCACATAGACAACTCTATCAGTTTCAGATTTCAGCGAGGGAGGCCGCAAATTAATATTCAGCGGTGTGCTAACCTCCATGTCATAATGATCAATGAGCTTTGTTACTGGAACATGATCTTTCACACCTACAAGCTGTCCATCAACACTTTCATTGCAGCATAATAATTAGGAGCAAGGCGCCCGTAGATGGATTATGTCTTGACGTTTAGACCTGGCCAAAATAGTACTACTTACAACAGGTGCATTTAAAAAAAGCGATTTTAATATTTATACTTTCAGGAGCGGAGTAAACGGAGTTAGATGCTGCATTCTTTTTATACATTATTAGGACATGAGTTGAGATTTTTTATTTGACGTATACTAATCATCTACTGATGGATCACACTACTTGAATTTAATTGGCTTAATGTAACCTGAGAAATGATGGAATTTAATAAAAAAAATTAATAATATGGGCATCATTCAATGCGTTTTTCAATTAAAATGATACATTTTGGATGGAACTGACTTGCTTTTATCCATAACCCCAACAATAGATCAATTTTTCTCCTTTTGTTTTGCTTTCTGTGCTTTAAAGCTTTATTTAGTTAGACATGGTATTTAAACACTGTCGGTGTTAAAAGAGGGCTTTTTATCTGCAGAGGTATGCAGGGAATAGAAAGGGTGGAGATGAGTTAGTGCTTTCTGGACCACAGGGTATTTCTATTGATGCCATCTATTATTGATGTGATTTCTCCTTTTTGGGGAGCCGACAAGCTGAATGAAATGAGAGTAGATGGTGTGCTCTGTTGAGTCAAAGCTCGTTTTTGGAATGAATCAGTATGGACCATCATGTTTTTCTTTGTGTATTTACTATTTAAATATTTAAATTAAAATGCCCTTTTAAACATGGGATAAAATGCCTCCGCTATTTGGAGCACATACTGTTTCGCTCTGTTTGCTGCCTTGGTTCACAGACGTGGCACAGCCTGGTCTGGTTTCAGCAGTTCAGTCTCTGAACCGTGGAGGACATTAAAACACATCAGATGGGGAACGAGCACAGGACAGCAACCCGACTTCAGAGCCTGAGCATGAGGGCACATACAGATGATGCACATCTTTTGCATTTAAAATGAAAAGTAAAGCTCTACCTTGTACGCACTTTTGCTAAAGGTTTAGTTGAATGTCTTGTTTATTTGCACACGCTGACTGCTTTTTAGCGTAGATCCACCACTGCAATCTATGCTCTTCTTTAAAAATGTACTTGAAGACACTGGGTATGTGGTTGTAAGGCTCTTCTCTGAATTGTAAAAAACAATTTGATGAATAACTACTGCATCATTCAATAGAAAATGTACATAAATATATATCAAACTATGCCAGACAAAACACTTGCAACTTGGACTTTGCAACTTTATCATTACAAATGTGTAGACTAATAAAAAAAAAAAAAATACAAATATATAAATTAGGGTAAGTTTACATGACTAAAAAGTTTTTCATGGAGCCCCGAAAGGGACCAGATATAATATACAGACTTTCACGTGCTTACAAGAAACTTATCTCGTGCGAATGAGAAAACTATCGCTTGTGCTCAAGATGGCTTCTCGTGTGCGCACGTGTAACAGTGTAACCACTCGTAAGCACACAATAGTTTCTCATAAGCACGAGACACGTTTCTCGTGAGCATGAAGTCTATGAATTAGAAAAAAAAATGAAAAAGAATATTATATTATTATAAGGCAAGATCAGGAGGACCCGGATTAAAATTGGAAAAGCTTTCCAGCACTGAGACGTTAGGGAGCAGGACAATTGGGCTGCTTTATTTCTGCTCGATACGTGAGTAACATTGGTTTTGCTATGTTTCACAGAAGCAAGAGATGCATTTGTTGTAATTTTAGCTGTGGAAACTGGACAGTCTGATACAGCAGCTATTAGTCATTGCTTGTATTTTTGGGGAGCGGAGCATTGACGAGAGATTTTGATTTCAAATATAAACAGTTTCTCTCAGATATTGCTTACTGCACCTTTAAATAAATCATATACTGAAACTAAAGTAGTAATCTCATCACTAATCTCAAACTTGGCAGACTATGAACAATAGGGATGTAACGGTACATGTATTCGTATTGAACCGTTTCGGTTAGAAGCTTCCGGTTCGGTACGCATACAAACCGAACGATTGCTTGGACCATTTTTCCTGCCGGCAAAATTCGTGCTGACGCGGCCAACACAACGTTGCGCAACATCAAATGGCAAGCGTAATGAATGCAGAACGAAACTGCGCTATAAATGTGCTTCACGGATCGTTTATCAGTTCGGACCAGCAACATCTGTGCAGCGCGAGCCGATCTCGACCAAACGACACTGTTACCACACCGCGCTAAGAGATCCGGTAAAGAAAACATTTGAATTCGCCACTCGGGTAATAACATCGCTGCGAGATCTGGTGAGATGCATTCACATTTCTCCGTTATTAACCGCAGATCTCTATTAGATCAAACAGCGCTGTCATGGAAACCAGGAGAAACATTGTGCCGTGAATGAACTTTACGTCCACAGACCAGTGACATTCACCATGGATTTAATATAGTAACACTAACTGGAACCAGTTTGGCTGGAATGGTGAAATGCTTTCAAGTACTTCACACATCTTTTACCAGCACTTCAAAATTCAAATATTATATAAATAAATATATATTTAAATGTTATTTTTAATGTGATGACCAAAACATTATTTGTTCACCCTTCAAAGATGACCCCCATTTATAAACCTGAAAGTTTCAAGATCTAGGAAAACTCACACTTATTTAAAAATATTTTTTCTTTAAACAAATAGGAAATTTCTCTGGCATTTCTTTCTTTTTGCTGTATCGAAAACGTACCGAACCGTGACTTTGAAACCGAGGTACGTACCGAACCGTGATTTTTGTGTACCGTTACACCCCTAATGAACAATATATGGAAACATGCATAATATGAAAAGTCAAATTTACAGAGAAAGGAGGCATGTTTGTGTACCAGACGTAGGCAAGTAAACCTCACTCCCCTGATCTCAAGAGGCGCTATAGCGACTGAGGGCTGGGGTCTTAAGCATCCTTGTTAGTGCGCCCAATGCCCATGCCTGTAACCCAAGTTCGAATCCTGGTCGGAGCGGGTTGAGTAGGACCAGTTGCAATTATTAATTGTAATATGTATGTCACAACATTATGCTATGGGAAGAGTAAGTTCAAAAGTGGTGCAACTGTTTAACTTAATTAGCATAGAATCAACATTTAACTAATATGATTAAATTGTTTTTATGTGTCCCTAAACCAATTCCATTTAATTTCATTTGTTGCTACGTCAGAAAGTCTTTTTAGAATGTTTATCGTATTGAAGTGTAAGAGTGGCTTGATTAGAAGGAAGTGCTGTGAGACATACGGATGCTGTCTTTTACAGTAGTGTCAAACTGACTAGCTCCTCTCATCACAGCTGGAGGCCATTAGGGCCTACATAGACAAAAATCTACTCTATGCACATTAGAATTTCCACTGTCAGCAGTCGACACTCTGACACTCTGGGGTAAAAAGCTGCCATCTTAACATCACATAAAGACCAAAGACAAACAATTTGTTATTTAACACGCGCATTTTTTGAGAGGCAGAATTTTGGTGCCATTTATTATTGCTGTGAATGTCAGAGTCTTAATCACAACAAAGCTTGCGGTAGGCTACTTTCAAATAAATTAGTAATTTGCTTTTTTTATTATTTCAACTTATAACTTGATTATTTACACAAGTCAACTAATTGAACAGAAGGTAAATAAAGCTTACATTACTCGGTAAGAAATGTGGCACTTACATGCACTTGTGACATTTGTTTACACACGCATATATATGTGTGTGTGTGTGTGTGTTTGAATTATCCTTTGTTAAAGTGTGCATAATTGTATTGATTATGCACTTGTATTATAGGCTATTCAAATCTTATAGTAAATATATATTTTTATTATTTAAATGCCTAAGCCTGTTTTCTTGTGGAGTTTTAAAAGTGCACTTTGTAATAGTGTATTTTTTAGTAAAACTTTTATAAAAGCAGTTTAAATTGTTTTAATAATCTTTTGTCATGCAAGTACATTTAACTGTAGTGTGTTTTTCCATATTATATTTAAAATGAATACATTAATCACACGTATACTAAAATAAATCACAAGTAGAAAGTACATTAAAGTACATAGTTTACCATAAATGCAGGATGATTTCAACCTGCTCTTGTTGATTAAGACAAGGGATTATGGGTTAAGGGATATTTAAAATGGGATGGAAAGTGAAATTGCATATAATTTGTATTTACAATGTAAATGTGTGCATGTATACTGTAAATTTACACTTCTAGACTAGATTTAAATGTTTGTTTTATTAAAAAATATAAACCCAGAACTTAGCACCTCATTTATTTTTATTTTTTATTTCCTATCTTTTGAATGCCCTTTGGAATCTGACCTTATGAATCACTGTTTTCAGCTAAATTAATGGTGATTTGTTGACATCATGGACAATTTATCTCTATTAACTAATATAAATGTACTAAATCTGGGGATTTTTCACCACCCAACTCCCTGGATTCCTGAATGTTTACATGCAAGAATACAAATGGCCCTTTTTCTCTCGAATCCCCACAAATGCTCTTTGTTGGGAGTCACTGGAGGTAATTGCATTACCTGAATGCATAATTCAGAGTCCCTAAAACCCATCAGAGGAAAGGCTCCTGTATTTTTAACAGACATACAAACACACCCTCAGGGACAAATGAAGAGCGTTTGAGGCTTTTTTGATAAGCATTTCTGTTACAAAAGACTAATTAATTGCAGTTGGATAATACTTATTTTCTATGGAAAAGTGGTGTTTATAATAAATTACCTATTTTAAATTCATGTGCTCTCATAATCTTTAATACAATTATCTTCCCCTTCTCCTTGCAGCGATATCTCTTCTCTTTTCTGATGATGTGTTTACTAGAGTGAGGGCGGGACAACCTGTCAGTCACATGAGATCGACCAATGGCAAACCACAACCATCCAATCAATTCCCCATGGACAAAACCAAGCCCTATGTTCAAGGAGCTGTTTAATTCGCATATACAGTTTGTCACATTGGGGAAGAAAAGACAATTTCAACATCCGTTAACATGCAGTCTTTAAAATCCACTGATTAGAAACTCCAAATGTGAATTATTGATCTTTATGATATATGAATGTAAAGTAGCCTAAATGTGAAACGTGTAAAATATCTGTTTACATTGATCCAGAATAATAACTTTTGAGTCATTGTTCTGGCTGCATTGATCGGACACATCTGTGGCTCCGTGTGTTCAGCCAGTATTCAAAAAACTTTTTCACATTAATGGGACAGTGTCACCTGTAATGGATGGCTGGAGAAAAGCTTTTGAGAAATGAATATGGGCAAGACACCAGCAGGTGCTCGCCCAGTGGGCAGGAGAGGTCAGAATATATGAAATCCTCCCTGTTGGCAGATTTGGGGAGCAAAACAAACTAAAAACACGGTTGGATGTTGCGGCATCACAAAGGAAGCATATGTCCTCAGTCCTGCCTACGGTGTGATTTAATAAACCACTCTGACTCAATCATAAAAATGAATATGTTCAGTCGTCAAGATGCCTTCTTAATTGGGCTCTTAAAACAGAATAATTATGATAATTGCTGCTTCTTGTGGCTCTCGCCTGAGCGTCAGCGCTGAGGAGGTACGGGAAGCTATCTGGCCATGCACTCAATTTTCCTCCTCTATACACGCCACCAGTCATTTGTGTTAGCGAGATTGACTGTGACCGGTCCGAATAGAATGAGGCAGAAAAGAGAGAGGGAAGGGTTTGGGCAAAAGGTGAATGGAGGATTTTGTCTGGAGGTGACATCCTACAGTTAAGTGACAAATTGTCCTTTTTGTGCCAGATGAATAGTGCAGGTAAAACTGATCACCTTAATAAAGAGATGAGCAACACATCGTTTGCAGTTTGGAAACTTTATTTAATTCAGTTTCGTATGATCTTACCTTCAGGTCCTGACCCCTTTAAATACTTGTGAATTTCCATTGAGAGATTCTGATACTTACTACTGTGGATGTGCAGAAGTGCATATTATAAAAATGAGCCATTGGTTGTCTATTATTGTACAAAAATGATTTCTCTTCTTTATTCATCTCCAAAAACCATGTTTTTTTTTTCGTATTTACATTGAAGTAATTATTATACTATTCTAAATTAGCTTTTATATTGTCTGTGTTTATTGTTAGTTTGTTTTAGATATCTTAATATGTGCTTTTGTCATTTTAATTAGTTTTATGTTTAATATTTTTATTTACCTTTAATTAACAATGATTACAGTTTTTGTTTGAGAAATTCTAGTACTTAATTATATTTTATTTCTAATTTACTGTAAGTTTTTTTTTTAAGTTTAAGTTTTCCAACTAATTTTAATTTATTTTAACTTTATTTAAATTAACGAAAAATTATTTTGAATAACTATCTGTAATTTATACACTATGAGCCAGATTTACTAACAGCTTGCTCCATCACAAACCGTCTTTTGGTGTAAAAAAAAATAAATAAAAATACTGTCGCGTTTATCTAAGACACGATGAAAAAAACAGTGCTGAAAAAGTGTGGACAGGGTTATTTTTGCATCTAACCTTATTGCATATGCATTTGTTGGAGTTTCCCTTACAGACAAAACATTTTTGGGAGGAGAGTATTTAAAGGAGCAATGTGTGACTTTTAGCGACATCTAGTGGTTCGGTTGCGAGTTTGCACCAGGTTTGCACTAAGGGCTCAGCCCACTGCTCACCCCTCCCTTTCGAAGAAGCTACGGTTGCTAAAACGGGACAAACATCTCGTCGGCTGAGACAGCAGAGAATAGCCAGAGTAAGCCAAGAGTGTGTAACATTGTCACTGTTTCTGTACCACAGTCCATTATAAACCACATCATGAATACTGTCTGTTTACAAAGCCATAGTCAGGTGAGGATCAAGGATTTTAATATATAATTTAATAAAATAATAATCAGCTGATTGTCTCACAAACGTAACCAGCAGCACATTTCTCCCCACATACTGTAGCAAACCCATAATACAGCGAGGGAGCAGCTATATATTTTTTCTAACAGGGTAGTAATAGTTTAGCTGGCTAATATGAGCTGTTACTGTGGCTGAGCTGGGACGCGTCTGCATGAGTCCAAAGGTCGGAACTGCGCGCGCTGTTACAATCATGTCATCTCCGCATCCCATAGATACTATTTACTACACACAATAGGCTTTTTTTCTCTGATTTTTAAAATTCTTCGCGATCGACTAAAGTAAAAGTCTCTACTAAAAGAGACTTTTAGTAAAAGTCTCTATCGACGGGTTAGTGATTCCTGTAACGTACTGTTTTACGGTCAATGACATGAATACTAATCATCAGCTGTCTCACGAACGTAACAGCACATCTATCCCCAACATAACAAACCCATAACACAGCGAGGGAGAACTAAGTTACATGAAACAATCCCAACTACATATTTTACACCACTCACAAGGGAAAAGTCACTACTCACGGAGTGTAAGGCTAGCTTCCAGCTTTCCGCTACTTCTCTTTCAAGGTAGTGATGAAACGCGTTCTGTAGCGCTGTTTGTTCGCGTTCGGCTACGGTAGGAATATGACGTCACAACATGGCGACCTTCATAGAAGGGGATTCCCGCGGTTATGGAGCTATTAATGTCTCATTCTAAGGTAATAAAAACATTACGGCTAATTAAGTAAGTTCTTTATACACCACTGAAAACATAGTTATGGATGTCATATTGCATTTCTGTTAATAGATACTCAACTTTGTTACACATTGCACCTTTAAATGAACCATGCAAGGTGATTTCCTAGGTTTGCACTAGTCAGTTTGCTGGTATTTGCACCAATATTTAACAGCCCCAAAAAAGCATGTGCTAATCCAGACACTAATTTGCACTGCTCTTGGTAGATTGCGTTGGTCATTATGGAAATGATCCAGCTGCATCTCTGTTCTTTCATTTGTACGTCATCAGTAGTTCTACCAGAAAGACTCGGGAGAATAAATACTGTAACAATAAATAAATGTATTGATTGATTTTGTCTCAGGACAAAAAGTTTTTCCTACTCATTTAGTTGGTGGATATGGCAGCTGAAGTAATTTTATGTAAGTCTGTCTGAGTGTCTGACAGGCTTCAGTTGTTTGAAATGTATGTGTGCTGTGAGTTTAGAAAACATGCCTCTGGTGAACACCCTGCCACAGAAACATGACGGGAAAACTGGGAAATCTAATGGCTTCTAAATGTTCTTTCATGGGCTGCAGGCTTTAAAGATGATTTACACTAGATACCTGCACCGGGTGTTTTTATAAACCACCTTCCACACGTAAAATGTGTGATAAAATGTCCATATTCATCGCAGTGGGTCATAAATGGATTTTCTATACCTGCTAGGCCCCTGAAGTCATGTTTCAGGGTGATGGTGGAAGCAACTTGTGAAATCGCCGTTTGTTGCCAAATAGCTTCACAATAATCTTTGTAAGAAAAGATAAAAGGTGGATAGACAGATAAAAGCAAAGTTGGATAAAAAGACAGAGTTCAGAGCCTTGAGAACACATGGTTTTCTGCTTTTGAACTTTGTCAACATGGAGTCAGTTGCCTAGGATATCAGTACTGTATCCACAGCCACTCTGGATTTGAAGACTCTCCTCTTTTACTATCCACCCATTTTAGAAAGATTGAAGCAAAATGTCAAATGCTGTACTTCAAACGTCATGTGGGCAGCGGCAGCAGGTGGATGGTGTTGTTTATTAGAGAGCACATCCAGAATATCTCACCCATGGGCTGCATTTTCTTTCTGATATTCGAGGTAATGGAGTTAATGTACTGATGTACGGCTTGTCCAAGAAAAAGGAATGGATTTAATGTACTCATTGTTGCTTTATTATGGTTTTCAAAAATGTAATGACTCTACAAATGTCATGGGGTGTAACCATAAAGTCTCACTGTGAAAAATTGGTTTTATAAAAATACCGTTTTTAAAATTAACAGCTAAATACCGTTTGTCAGCTACAGCTAAATGCTGTTAATTTACAGATATATACTGTAATTTAATATCATAATACTGTAGCTGACAAAACAGTATTTAGCTGTTTATTTTAAAAACGGTAACACCATATTTTTACGGTATGATGCTGGCAACCACAGCTGCCAGTAGTTTACCGTTTTTTTTACAGGATTATTTTTTACAGTGAATACCACCATAATATATATATATATATATATATATATATATATATGAAGAGTTCAGATGCAAAAGCCTCTAAGTGCCATTTGAAATTTTCTTCTAAAATGACCATTTTTATCAAGCTTGCATATTTAAGTTCAGTAATTTTACTTAAATAACAATTAATAGGTAATCTGCATTGCCATTTAAGTGAAATCACTGAACTTAAATATACAAGCTTGATAAAAATGATCATTTTAGAAGAAAATTTCAAATGGCACTTAGAGGCTTTTGCATCTGAACTCTTCATATATATATATATTCTGACAAAAAAAAAACATGAGTCTTGTCATTACAATGAATTTATATATATATATATATATATACATACATATTAACTCAGCTAGTAAAATCAATTTCACATGCATTCAGGCTATTTTATGCATTTTAATGTATATATATATATATATAAAATCATTGTAATGACAAGACTCATGTTGTTTTTTTGTCAGAATCAGGACTATAATTATAATAATCAAATAATTGGTGCTGTTTTAACTATCCTGTATTTAAATGGCTTCTGACATATTTTGAATTGCTTATCTTATAGAAATCATTTTAATCCTGAAATACAACTTAGATGTGGTTAAGAAAGAGCCATGGGATTGTAAAGGCAGACAGGTCTGTGAAGAAAAGGAGATCTAACATTTAGTGCACTTTTATCATTCCCCGAGGACGACCAGTTGCAACAATTCTTCAAAGTCACAAACACAGGTGATAACAAATGAAAAAAGATGCCTTTTCATGTTGCCTTCCAAAAAGCTTCACATTTATTGTTTTCATTGTTTTAGCAATTCTAACGTGCTGCTATAGGAAAGATGAAGCCTAGATTTTGCTCCAGTATTTCTCACACAAAAAAAAGTAAAAAGAAATACAATATCATGTTGGAAGAAGGAGCCAAATTAAACACATGCCAACATGAACAGGATGTGTAAAATGTTATCCTTAAACACAGAGCACAAAACAACAAATCATGACTTTAATAAAGGTTCACTTGCTACAAGGATAAACAATGTTAACCACATTGTGGTGTATGCTGTGAATTATTGCGTGCTAAGAGTATGGAACTATTCAAGACATATTTACAAACCAAACATCACAGTTGTCCTACTCTGTGTTGAGATAATGAATTAGCATATTGTTGGGACTCCATAGATCATGATTTTTAAAATTAATATTATTGATCCAAAAATGGACAAAAGAAAAAATACTTTCAAAATTATAAAACACCAATTGATGTCCAATATATAATTGGATATGAGAACTACAAATTCAAGCCACTGAGAAATTTTGTCAAAACAACTGTACCCATATTTGAACTTTAGCATAATTCCTTGCACTTAATAAAATCCTTTAGAACACAGATAGAATAGGATTTTTCATCGAATCATTGCAAGTAGATGACAACAAGTGACTAAGTTACTGTCTTCTGAGTAATTGAATCATTCATTGAACTGATTCTTTTTTAAAAAACAGTGATTCATTCAAGAACGAAACAAGTGAATGGCATTATGAGTGAGTCAATGAATCATTCACTCAACCAATTTACCACTGATTCATTCTGGAAACTGATGATTTTGCTTTGACCTGGTTTGGAAATATGTCACTTGCAAAGTGAAAATAAAGTAATTGTGTATAAAATTAATAGTTAATTAATGTTTATAATAGTTACTTTTGCACTCTCTCAATTGTGTTGGTCTGAATGAGCAAAACACAGTGATTGTTAGTGTGCTTCATTATTAGATCACATTGAGGAAAAAATCAGCGTTCTCATCCCAAGACGTCATCTAACTGACGCTTTTGACCATACGTCAACATTCGACGTTTTAGGTTACCCTTTAACGTCAGTTAGATGACACTATCTAATCCTAACCCTACCCAAGACCTAAACCTACCCGTGTCATCTAACTGACGCTAAAGGTAAAGCATCAGTTAGATGACGCCCTAGGATCGTCATCTAACTGACGTTAAAGGGTACCCTAAAACGTCGGATGTTGACGTATGGTCAAAAGCGTCAGTTAGATGATGTCTTGGGATGAGAATGTGTTGAAAAAATTGGTGCTCACTGGTTCTTAATTTCATTGACAATTTTGAGAACATGAGAACACAAAGTGAGGGAATTTTCTGTGTTAATGATTTGGCCCCTTTTTGGCTTCGGTGTGATCTTAATCTCATTTGTAGTTGTCTGGAACTGAAATCCTGCCCCTCACTTTATTTCTGTTAAAAAATTCTCACACATGCACCTCAGACAAATTACACTCTGCTTTCCATCAGCTATTTATATCCTCAAGGTTATAGAATGCTTTGCGTGAAAAAGTAAGAAGCATCCAAAAAGATGAGTATAAATCAATGGTGGATTATTTCATCGTCTGGTAACTTCAGATGGCTGTTTTATAATATGAATGTAAAAGATGTATAGACTCGCTTAGAGTTGATGTGTCATAACAGAAAACGGCAAAGTAATTGTTAGACATTTTCTCATGAATATGCTAAAATTGTGTTGTTCATATTACTCTTTATACTCACATTATGGGAAAATGAAGTTTTATCATTTTTCACTGCATTCAGAAAGCTCTTAAGTGTTGACTATGCTCTTGACTGTATTTTCAGCCTTAAAGAAAGTTTAAAAAGCATAAATCAAGAAGACAGATATTTAGCTAGTGTATATTTAAAATGGCATCGTGTTGCGCATCACATCAGTGATGCTCAAAGAGACTTTGATACAAGCCCGAACTGTTGGGTTTGCTTTCCACATCACTGTTAATATGCCAAATGTCCTAGATTTTCATGTGACATCCATCTTTGGAGTTGAATTTTTGACGGACAATCTTTATTATATGTGTACATACACACTTGACAGCATTAATTAATTTAACTTTCACACAAATTTTTTTCTTCCTAAAATCTTCCAAAGAGAGGCTGAAGATCAAAAAATCAATTTGTTGGCATTTTTTACAGCCAGTATTTGGAGTCAATACCATGTGTAGGCGATTGGAATTTTATTAAAGGGTTAGTTCACCCAAAAATGAAAATTCTGTCAGTATTTACTCACCCTCATGTTGTTCCAACCCCGTAAGACCTTCGTTCATCTTCGGAACACAAATTAAGATATTTAAGATATTAAGATCGCTCCTGCATACAGTCCATAGGCTTCTTGAGGGACTGGCTCTTGCTGTCCTCGAAAAGTCATTAAAGACATCGTTAAAATAGTCCAAGTGACTACAGGGGCTCAATCTTAAGTTTATCAAACGACGAGAACACTTTTGTGCGCAAAAAAAACAACAAAAATAATGACTTTATTTCAACTATTCGTTTATTTCTCCCTCTGCGCGAGTCAGGTTACTAGTTTAATAGCGTAAGCTTCTGTTATTGTACGTCACACGCATCACACACACATGACCAGCGTCGGCCAATAGTGAGCCTACGTGTGACGTAGCTTTACGCAATCACACTACGTTAACTGACTTACAGGCTCATGGAGAAGGAAGTGAATAGTTGAAATAAAGTAGTTATTTTTGTTGTTTTTTTGCGCACAAAAGTGTTCTCGTCGTTTGATAAACTTAAGATTGAGCCCCTGTAGTCACTTGGACTATTTTAACGATGTCTTTAATGACTTTTCGGGGACAGCAAGAGCCAGTACCTCAAGAAGCCTATGGACTGTATGCAGGAGCGATCTTAATATCTTAAATATCTTAATTTGTGTTCCGAAGATGAACGAAGGTCTTACGGGGTTGAAACAACATGAGGGTGAGTAAATACTGACAGAATTTTCATTTTTGGGTGAACTAACCCTTTAAGTCATATCAGTGAGAATTTCCATCTAGTAATGCAAATGATTAAACTTTTTTAAATGTTTTCCATGGGCTGGACCTTTATAGTGGAATGGCTCATTTTCATGATTGTTTTTATCGTGCCCTCTGCTGTATCAATGGCATTTAACATACAGTAAGACTTTAAATTTAATTCACTCATTTTTAAGTGGGCTATCGATCTGCTCGTCCTTGTTTGTGTGTTCCAGACAAACTACCAAGTTTGTGCATCAGTGGTGCAGATCATTTGTCAGGTGGTGAATCATTTTAATCATTCTTTCAGCTTATTCATTCAAAATTGCTAAACTTATTTAAATATGTTACAGTTAAAAAGTAAACTTACTATTCTTATCCAGGCCATTCTCACCCATTTTACCTTGTATCCATACTGCGTTCCTTCAGAGCCACAAAGTGCTTCTCTTTTTGTAATTAAATCCATGGGGAGAAGGGGAGTCATTTTTGTATTGGTTGTACAGACTGTTAATTAAACCCTGCAGTGTGTTGAAGACTGCGGTTAACTCTCAATGATGTGGCTCAGAGGATTTGAGCGAGGAACTGAAGATCCCAAGCGGGGGCAAAAAAAGGATTTAGGTTTCTTATCGAAGTGCTGCGGGTGTCCATATCCAACTCTTCCATTGTGACATTTGTTCACATCTGGAAACTCAGAAAACCCCAAAGGCGTTGAATACTCCGTCACAAGAAATGCATTGTGCATATGAAGAAAGAGCTTTAAAGACAGCAATATGGTTTGATAACTGTATTGAATTTATGATAGTGGGAATTTTTAGAGTAATGGTTTAAGCTGCAGCTTTCTTTAAACTAGAAAAAAAAACAGCTACAAATGCCAAAGTCAAACAATTAGGCCTACAGTCTGTTTACACACATTTGGAAGGACAATGCTTGCCAATAAGGCGGGATTATGACCTTATCACAGTAAAGCCATAGACAGTTTTACCACTGTCTAGTTCAGATCAAATAGTACACCCTCAGGCTCCTGCTGTTTGACTGCAATATATATTCAAAGCTGTCAAATTCACTGCAGTAGGACTCAATACTAATTACAAATGCTGAACTTCGGCTTGTGCTTGGAGCTGTAAAAATGCATGGTCATTCAACCGATACGGCGAAAGGAATTGCAAACATAATGTTTTCTTGATATATATAATTTATTTTTTTTTATTAACATACAGTTTTAGATTGTTTAGTTTTAGTACTAGTAGCTGAAATAAAATAATAGTTTATTTTATTTCAGTTAATGTTTTATTTTATTTCAAGTACTGACAATGTGGTTTGAAAAAGTTTGGAAAAAAAAACATGCTTTTCTTTCAGGTAACACTTTACAATAAGATTTCTTGTGTTAACAATAGTAAATGCATTAATTAACATTAACTAACAATTAGCAAATTATTTTTACAGAATTTATTACTTTTTGTTAATGTCAGATGTCAGACAATACAAATGTTCATGTTAGTTCGTGGTACATTAACTAATGTTAACAAATGCAACTTTTGATCTTGAAATTATTAGTGAATGTTGATATTAACATTAACTAAGAATAATAAATGCTGTAGAGGTATCGTTCAATATTAATTCTTGTTAACTGATGTAGTTAAAGCTGCAGTCCGTAGTTTTTCCTCTGTTCGAAATCTGCATTTGCAGTTATTCGCGGAATTATCAACTTTACGTGGGTTGTGCCTCGGCATGGCACAGCCTGGATGAACACAATGTTTTGACGAAAATGTGTTTTTATTTCTGTAGCCAATTCGAAGTGAATCTCCAGTTGTCACTGGAGAGAATTTATGAATGTCAATGAAGCGACGTAACTGACGCTGGTAGGTCACATGATAATAACAAGTAATGGCTATTTCAAAATATACAGACACATCATAAATTGTGATTTTAAAATATGTACTGTGAAGTTTCATGTGTGTTTATTATGAAATAAATAAAAAATATTTGTTAAAATATTAAATGAAATTAAAATGCATTAAAAAAATAAGATACATTTACAGATAATGACCATGCTGTATTATTATTTCTAATTTACATCCATGAACAATTTGTAAAATGCATCAACTAGATGAAATTAAAAAAATACTTTATTATCTTTGTTGGGCGGTTGCATATAGAGGCAACATTTATCCATCACATCAATAACATTTGAAAATATTCAGGGAAAGAACTGATTTATACAGATTCAGTCTATAAACAAATGCAGCGTTACTTGTTTCATTTGTTTTACACATACACCTACAAAAAATATCTTGGACTTGATCCATATAAAATGTAATGTCCTTAGACACTACACTTGGATGTTAATTTGAGAACGTTTGCATTTGCTTTGTTCTAAAACACCCTTGTGTTTCCATGGAAATGGATCAGTTATGCCTTTCAAGTTTAAGAGTAAAAGATTTTTGTCTTATGTTTTCCCCCCATTAGTCTCTTTCAAGGGTACAGGTTAGACTTGCTACAACCTACAAACAGCAACATATATTCCCTCGCACACACATTCCAGGGTAAATTATCGTTCCCATCTGACTGAATTGCAACACAGGAACCACATCTGCTGAATCTGTAAACAAGCAGTGCGCTGTTCATCAGACGCAGTGAAAACGGCCAGAAAAGGCCTCATATTTCTCAAGCTGATTATATCAACGGTGTCCTCAGAACAAATGGATCACACAGCCACAAGGGCTATCGATTTCTATCGCTATAAATATACATCTACCTGCTAAATATTTCAAAGCTGTTTTGCAATGCAATTTATGCTTTCAAAAAGTATGCACCTTGAAATGTGGTTCTTTGGACATGCTTTTCTACTCATGTTAAGGGTGTTAGTGTGATTACAAACATCCTTAACAAGCACAATAAAGGAAAATTCCTATTTTAAACTGATGAATAAATGATGTTAAACTGGTGTTTGTTTTTTCCATTTAATCTGTTTTCTCAACTTTCCTTGGTCCATTTCAGCTATCAGCAATCTAATAAGCTCAGCAGCATCGAGACCCTGCTGAAGAATGATAGATGGAACAAATTTAAAACGTTTTTGGTAATTTGCTTGGTTAATGTTGCTGACATATCGAAATGGGTGAGGAATGGAGCTGGAAGCACTGGCAATTTTACTGTCACTCTGACATTTTATCATTAGAGAAAATATGTAAATAGACTATCTTCCCAACAGACAAGCATGTATGTCCAGACTGCTTCAATATGTGCTGGTTTATGTTTTACTCTTATTTAAAAAAATGTAAAACTTTTATTCAGCAAGGATTAAATTGATCAAAAGTGGCTAAGACATTTCTAATATAATTTTGTACTGTTCTTTGAAAATTTCTATTCAACAATCCCGAGAATTGAGCCAATAAAAGCTGATATAGGAGTCAAGACCTTATGTCTTCATTCCAAAGTCTGGGTATTAGAGACTACTGGATTTTTTAAAATCCCTATCCAAGAAATGAATGGAACCAGGGGTGCGTTTCCCGAAACCATCGTTAGCCAACTATGGTCGCAAGTTGGTCGCAATTTCCATTGAACTCTATTAGAAAACGACGGAACTTGCGACTATAGTTGGCTAACGATGCTTTCGGAAACGCACCCCAGCTCTGCTGGAAAAGTGGGGGGGAACAGCCACAGATCAGCCTATTAGAATGATTTATGAACAACCATCTGACTCTGAGTAATGATGCTGAAAATTCAGCTTTGCGTTACAGGAATAAATTACATTTTTAAAATATATTAAAATAGAAACGTTATAGTTTTAAGTTATATATATATATATATATATATATATATATATATATATATATATATATAAAACATACTTAGTGTTTATCTGCCAAAGGTGTAGATTATAAAAAATAAAATAAAAAAACACTTTCATGTTTTACATAACAAATAACAGCAAATGAATGAGTAAAAAAAAATTACAGATATCACATTTACAATTCCATTAAAAGAGATATTTATGGAGTAATTTTTCTACCAATCAGAGTAAGGAGTTTTCACCGCCTGGAGTTTTGACAAGACACTATTCTCTTTTTCTCATTGTACATCCTCCTCCTTGTTTAAACCTCACATCTTGCCACTCAAGCAGAGAGAAGATAGCTTTGCCTTAATATATCATCAGCAACACTATGATGTTAGCGAGTACACGCTACTCTCGGCGTAACATTCCTTTTGTCAATATGACAAACATACCTAAATTGACAGTTGGATGAGCTCAAAGTGTTTCAACATCATGCATGATTTAACGTGATGCTGTCAGCGCATGTTTAAAGTGACAGCTGTTGTCTTCATCTGTGGCCTACTGCACCTGTTGTGTCGAAGTGTGTCAAGTCAAAAACTGAAAATGACTTTAGGGCATCTGATTTAGATCCACCTGTGCACGGTGTTGATCTCATCAGTTGAATTACTTATAAAAATGTTGCTGTTTCTTTTCTTCTGCAGGTTTTATTATGCAACGGAGGGGAAGGAGCAGAATCGCATGGTCTCACAAAAGACGGAAGAATCATCTGTATTTGTAAGATTTAAAAAAAGTTTTCCCGGACCTTGGGCACCAGGGTTCTTTAAAACAGATGTACACAGAGATAGAAAAGCAAACAAGAGAGATGGCTAATAAGAAGAGTAAACAGACAAACACTCAAAGCTATGACATGCGTAGAGGAATAGAGGAGGTCCCATGTTGTCGTTTTTGTGTAATCTGATTAACAGGCAAGTCCCTTTGTTGATTCTACAGATGCTCAGGGAGAAATGTTTAAGCAGACATGTTGAATTTAGCACATTTACAAATGGTAGAGTCTTACAGAATTATTTAATATGTGGCAGCCCCTAATATGATTTATTTATACAGTGTTTATATATATATATAACACATTTATACAGTGTTTATACATTTATACAGTGTTTATATATACATATAAACACTGTATAAATGTGTTATATATATATATATATATATATTTGTATAATGTGACTTTAGTATAGTGAGTTGCAGTAAGTTCAGTAAGTTTGAGTAACATTCTGTGTTCGCATTTTATTGTTTTTATTCATTTTTTAGGAATACGGAATCTGTTTTGTGCAGGTGATAAGAATAAATGCATGCTCACACTGTAAAAATGAATATGCTTTATCTAATCAAAAAAATTGTGGCAACATATTACAAGCAATATTATTAATTAAATTTAACAAATTAGAATTGAATAATAATTAATCAAATGAATTCCTTAAAAGTTAACCATTTAAAACAAGTAAAACTTACAACAACAACAAAAAAACAAATGGAAGTCACCATTATGGTGATCAGTGTTTGGTTTAGGTTTGTTTTAAAATAAAAATAAAAATTTGTTTTAAAATTTAATTAATGATATTGCTTGTAATCTGTTGCCACAATTCTATTGATTAGATAAAGCATATTCATTTTTACAGTGTAGTCTAGAAAGATAAAAATATCTCAGATATTTTGCTGTAAATTTAAAAAGTAATGGGTTACTTTACTAGTTACTTAAAAAAAAGTTCTGATTCTATAGCCTGTGTTACTTGTAATGTGTCACCTCCAACACTGATATTAAGAATATTTCACAATGTTACTGTTTGTATTTTTGTTCTGTATATTGTTTTTACTGTAATTTATCAAAAAATTTTATCAATGGTGAGCATGAGACATCTTTTAAATATCTTACAAGCCCCAAACTTTTAAAAAGTATTTTATATATACGCCCTTAGCAATGTCAAAATATAGATAACCATGTTAAAAATGTATAATCATTGTGATCAATTAAATTAAATGCCATTTTTCCCCCAAAGCACACAGCTATCTTTTGAATGACATTATATATCTCTGAAGCATAAAAGTTTTATAAGAGTGCGTATGTGTTTGTTTGCGTGTGTTCTCATCTGTGTTAAAACCTGCCCTGAATCTGTCTCTACTGTTTTTCAGTCTGTCAGTCAGCCTCCCGCGGCACATGGCACTAAACTGTCCTTGTATTGAGCAGCGCTCCACAGAATGTCTCCATTAACAACTTGCCTAATGCACAACAACCCTGATCTTAACCCTGGGCGACAGTGAAGTGCAGCCAACAAACAAACAAGCATGCAAGTATTACATACTGCAGTCATGTCTCAGAATAGCATGCATACTATATATTTTTTTTTAATGCACATCTATTTTTCTCATCAGAGTGAATAAAGACATGCAAAAAAATCCACTTTGTGTAATTACATTACATCGTTAGTCAATTTATAAGTCTAATGGATAATTAAACTGTTCCTTTTCTTTTCATGCCACAGGCAGAGACTTGTGTAGCCTATAAGACAACTGTAACCCTTGAACTCCATTAAATGTTTTTCTAAGAATTCAGATTCATCCAGATTTTGCTGTAGATGATAATACAAGCAGACATTTATTTCACGTCTTCTAAACAGACATTTCTAAGTATGTCTTCATCCAAAAAACAACAAAAAAGCCGATAGCAAAATTTAATTGTCAGAAATTAAATAGCAGTTAAGTTCGGGAACCTTGCTCTCAAATCACTTCCACTGTTTTTGCCTCCCAGCCCAAACTGGCAGGGGTGTGAATGGAGGCATAAACACAAGCATGTGAATCATATTCATCAGTTACATATTAGATGCCAGATATTGTCATAGGACCCATTTAAAAATGGCCACAGTCATTGATTCCCCAGTTAGATTTGAAGGAATATTCAAGGTTCAATACAAGTTAAGCTCTATTGACAACATGTGGCACATTGTCGATCACCGCAGAAAGTAATTTCGACTTGTCCTTGTAACAAAGCTTGTAACTCCCAAATGGCTGTCCTGATTTAGACTTGTTGGCAGTGTCCAAAAATGCATCTGCATATTCTCTAAGTACTACTTTTGAAATAGTAAGTAAATACGCAACCATTAAAAAAAACGTATGTTTGTGTCATAGTTGTCAGTGTCAGTTGCGTCGCATTAACTGCAGTTCACTAACTCCTCTCCTGTGGCCTCATGGGATAGTAAAGTGTCTGTCAGATGTGTACTTCAGACTCTTGCCAGAAGTAGAAGTTAATCCAGATATATGTTGCCCACTGTTTAATGAATACCATGAATTTGGACATACTGTTTTTCGCCAACCATAAAGAAGGGAATTTGGATGCAACTCACCAGACAGTATGATTTCTCATTTTTACGTTTCAGAAAGGACGACTATGAAACCACTATGTGAATAAATGCCCACTTTTACCATTATAATGCTTTAACAAAAATATGAACTTCACATTTCTGCTTTAAAACCCTTAAACTATAGTCGTGTTTAATTCTATATTAAAGCCACCATTTTTTGCTGTTAATAGTTCCCAGATGCAACTTTAGCAACTGGCAACCAAGTCGTGGTCATAATCCTGTTTTTTCTGTGGCAATTGACATTATGCCATAAAATTCTGAGAGCTTAACTTGTATTGAAACCAGAATATTCTTAAGATGAATGCAATGGGATAGATGGCAAAATCACAGAATGAATAAAAGGTTGAATGAGCCAGTGTGACTTCATAGCGGATTTGTTTTCTTAAAAATATGTGTTCATGTGTTCGCATTGCATGTGAGATTAGCATGACAAAACAAGAGCTGTCAAATTCACACTTACATTGTGTAGCATTGTGAGGAATTGTACAGCTTGGAATCGCACCCACTCAAATCCTGAGTTCAATTCACTCCTGTTCCCGACTTAACCGCATTACATCAGATTAACCACATATCTGATGCAATCCGAAATTCTACTAGCTTTAGCCAAGCGATGCTTTTCTAAACAATACCATCGCTACTCTCTATGGACGTAATACCTCAACAGAGGTTAATTCGGGATGAATCCACTTTTGGAGTGGATCCTTTTGGCAGAATCCTGTCAAGCTGAGTATAACCACACATTGGAGTCCTTTAAAGCTGCTGGAAGGATTTTAAATCAGGACGATTGGAGCAATGTAAATAATCAATATAAATAAGTAACCAAAATAGAGCCCCTTTGTGGTGAAAGTTAGGCACACTTTCGTGTGGTCTCCAGTAGAGCAGCTGTGGGAACACCTGGCCTGATAGTACACCATTTTCAATGCCATAAGAGTCTCTCACAAAGCAAATGACAGATTCAAGATGATAGTTATTATGGCTTTCAACAATTCGGTGACAGCTACCTTTCCTATGATTACCAGCTTCTTGTGCAGTATCCCACTTATCCCCCACTGTCCATATTTCTGCTCTGCCTACGATGAGTGAATCATTCTCAAATGTGGAGCACAAGACTTTTACTTGTAAAATGTAATCTTGCACTCTTCACTTTGGTTAAGCGCAAAGGATATAATCCAACCAAAAGATTTTTAAGCATTAAAGGGATAGTTCACCAAAATACAAATAAACACAATAAGGTTTGGAACAACTTGAGGGTGAGTAAACGATGATAGAATTTTCATTTTGGGGTGAACTATCCCTTTAAAATGTGCAGGTCCAGTGAGACCCCTGAATTAAGATGTACAAAATTGCCAAATTTTAGTGTTAGTGTTCAGATGTAAGTGATATGCAAAGTTACTTATAGTCTGTATAATATCTGAATGTAAAAATAAAGCGTTAGCAGATACTGATCTACTAATCTCTAATATTAGTTGACATGTAGTTGAAAAGTCACTTATTGTCAGTATAGAATGTCTGTTGGAGGAGCATCACAATAAAGCGTTAGCAAATACCAATCTACTTATACTCTAGTGAGTTACTTGAGATAGCTGCAAAGTTCCTTAGTAGAATGTCTAAAGTGGACCATTGAAATCGTCTCGGTTATGATTAGGGTTGGGTATCATTTGAATTTGAACGATTCTGATTCCGATTCCGATTCCTTGTTTTGATTCCGGTTCCTAAAGATTCTCGATTCCGATTCTTTTAAGAGGCAGGGTCAAAAAAGTTTAGCTAACCTTGCTAACCAACGGTCTTTCTGAAGGAAATACTCCTTTTGTCACAAATTTTGCATTTTGCCGAGATTTCGTTATTTTTAGAAAAGTAAAGCCACACTTTGGACCGCCGACGTAAGCTACTCATGTTCGACTCGCGCGGTTATGCCAACACTTCCGGTAGACGCTTCTTCGTTGGTGTTGTTCAGCGG
The DNA here is from genome assembly GCF_016745375.1 of Pimephales promelas. The sequence continues at coordinate 2,803,110 of NW_024121166.1, forward strand.
TTTCTTCTTCCGGTCGGCGAACTGTGAATATCGAAACTAGGAATCGAAATGTTAACTTTTGAACGATTCCGGGAAAAACGAAAAGTTAGTCCCGGTTCCAATCGATACTCGATTCTCGATACCCAACCCTAGTTATGAATGTAACCCTCGTTCCCTGAGTAGGGAACGGAGACGTTGCATCGAATTATAATGAAATGGGGTTCGCTTAGAAGCCTATCATCTTCGAAAACAAAGAAATAAAACAAGCCAATTGCAAAGTTGGCAAAATTCTTCCACAGTTTCCCTGTTGGTAACCCTGTCTTTCCCTGGGTAGATTCCACTCTGTCTATCTCTGTATTGTTATTGGTTCCATCCCTGTCAAGGCAGGATCCACCTCATAGATCCCATATGTATACCTGTATGTACAGGGAGTGCATATTGGCTTCTTTTGTTCAGTCAGTTATCATAATGTTTCATTTCCGTCCTTCATGGAATGGGAGTTATATTAGTCACCAAGACGTGTCTAGTAAGTTATTCATTTGATTTATTTAATTGATCTTATTTGGCTTTGGTTTGCAGTATACAGGGAGACTTTGCAACAAAATACAGCCAATGCTATATTAGCTATGGCTTCATAAAGATAAAACAAACCTGTGTTCATTTATTTTCATAATCATAAGCTGATAAAAAAAAAAATGTATAGAGAACGTAATAACTTGCATATAAACACAAACAAAATATCTATGTTTGTTTTGTTTGTGCAACAAGCAAAAACCTCCCCTCAAAAGCTTAAAATGTATTCTCCACGTGTCATAGAGTCACATCATCCAGTGTGGTTTGATCTTCCAAAAAATGGCAATGCAATCTTGGAGTGTGAAGCAAGGTCACCATAACACATGAAAGGAAAGACGGAACAGTGTGTTATGTTTCTGCATCTTCATTGTTTCTCTCCTTTAACTTACCCAAAAAATATGATTCAGAATTTGGCCTCAAGGATGTCTTTTTATGAAGTGTACTTTGATAAAGATTTTGAAAAGAGTGCGTTTTCTCTGTAGCACAGTGTGGGAGTGCAGCCGTGATGTGATGTTTTGATGTGGTAGGGAAGGGTACAGTGTCATCTGCCTTTTGGGCTTTCATTGTATGCCTTTGTGCGTTGTTTATTCTTAGTCTTATACAAACATATTTACATTATGTAATATTGCAGAGAAATTTTCTTTTCCTTTAAGGCATGACTGAATCTACTGTATTTTAGAGCATAACAGCCCTTGAAACAGCATTATCGGGTGTAAAACAAAACACGTTTTGGCGGTGCATGCGTGGGTAGTGCATTTGGGATGTTCTGAACCCAGACAAAATACAACAGAAGAGCTGAAGACTGAAGACTCTGGCTGCAGTCTCATCCCCAATGACTCCTTAAACCTGTTAGTCTGAAAGTACACATTAAGTTGTTTTTTTTTTATCGATGGCTCAAACAGGACCAATTAAAAGCATTTAAAGGTTCGAATCCATTTATATTGCTTGCTAATCCAGACATGCTAGAGTCTGCAAAGGTGATTTTAAAGACATTGTTCACTCACAAATGTCAATTTCATCTACTGTATACTTATATCCATTACTGGATGTGTAGATGACATCATGAGCCATCTAAAAGCATCAAAAATACTCCAATTACGTTCAAACTCTTTTGAAGTCCTAATCTCAAATCAAATATGGTGTGTATGGTTGTCCAAACGCTGAGTAAATCAAGTTGAATTAAAAAACAAAATTGAGATTTTTTGAGACCTTTAAGATATCAAACTGACAAAAGACATCAAGAAAATGTTCATTCAATAACCTGAAAGACTCAAGCCGGAACTCATCTGTAAAATGGACCTCTGTTATTCATTCTGCCCATGACGATCGCAGTTGGCTCACTAAGCAGAAATAAGGGCTTCATTTATAAATTATATTACTTTTTTATTCAATTTCATGGTTGACATTGAGCAGTTATAGATGAGTTACTGGCGGCGCTTCTCTCGCTCTCTGCAGTTGCAGTGGCAACAAGTGGATTCATGAAAATCACCTTTGTCCACTCATCTTCAATTTAGAGCACAGGCATTGGAAATTGATTCTTTCTGTAGCCTATGACTCGCATTTTTCTTCTGGCCAGTGGAGGAAGAAAAGGCCACCACGTTCTCTCTCTCTGATTTGTAAGTGAATCCCAGTTTCAGTGCAACGTGAAATTAATCACACCAATGTTTTGTGCGTTGTAAAGATGTCAACGAATTGACTGTGCGAAACGAATGGCCACAAGATGAGTTCTAACATCTGAGGATATATTAATTCTCAGTCGGCCCTGCATGATTTTTTGTTTCTCTGTGCTTTTCAGATCAGGGGCGAAATGGATTCATAGCTGCTTTGTGACCGATCAGAAATGAGTAAGAAACAGTTTGCCCCTATCATAGCATTTGAAATGTTCCTATTTTTGTTTTTGGAGTTCCCAAAAACAGTTTAACGTGCATGCAAGGATAAAAAACACTTTATTTGTCTTTTAATATGCATTTATTTTTAACTGATTTGCTCAACGACTCCCAAATGATTCGTTCGACGATTCATTTTCCCAAACACCTCCTTTGAGTGACGCGAATCTGCGGCGATTGGTCAAATGACCCAGTCAGTTGTTATTGGTAAACCGTAGGCAGAGACTGTCAGCAACGGAACGCCCATAACCAGGATTATAGCTTGTCAAGTGTTGAAAATTGTTTATATTGTTTGAACAAACTTGTCAGAAAAAGTGCACTTTCCACACGGTCCCTTACTCGCGTCTCCATCAAGAGCGAGCTTTCCCCGCGAAACTCACATTGCGGTGCTTATTATATAGAGCGAAGTCATATTTGGCTAAGTCGTTTAGGAGGTAATTGCCATTTTTCAATGAATGTCTGGTGAATATCAAAAACAAAACTAACTTTACCCCACTTAGAAGCTGCGCGGAGTGTACACAACACACACAACACAATAACTATTGTACATGCTACAGAAAACATAACAGCAAACATTATTAATATTACTTACAGATTCGGAGGAAGACGAACCTGATCCATATACACTGGATTGCAAATATGAACTCTGACCACTGATTCTTCACATGCTCGTCCCTGGGCAATGGAAACAAGTGGCTGAACTGTCTTTGCAATGTAGAAAACAGCGTCTTCTCGACATGATGCGATTCAGCTGAAGTATTTGAATGTGAAGTCTGCGCGCGCAGTTGTTGGGAGCGGCCAATGACCTCTCTACGTCACGATGTAACAGCTAATGCCTCGTTTCAAAAACAATTCACTTCATAGACTCAGAGTCGACTCTCACTTTTGAAAAACAATAACTTTATATCCGGTACACTTTCAGATATAAATTTTTGCAGGATGTTTTCATTCCCTTAGAGCAGGGGTGCCCAATCCTGCTCCTGGCGATCGACTGTCCTGCACAGTTCATCTCAAACCATAATCAAACACACCTGAAGTAGCCAATTAAGGTCTTTAGGATCACATTCAGGTGTGTTTGATTAGGGTTGGAGATGAACTGTGCAGGACAGTCGATCGCCAGGAGCAGGATTGGGCACCCCTGCCTTAGAGCTATATTCCACACTATATGAACAGTCATTTTCAAAAATCCATGATAGGGGCTCTTTAAGTTATATTGACCTACACTATCATTCATATATTTGGAATAACTATGATTTTTAATGTTTTTAAAAGAACACTCTAATGCTCACTGAGCATAAGTTAATTCGCTTATGCTTATTCACTTATTAATTCGCAGATATTAAGCAGACATTCTACTAATATTCTAATGAGTTAGTTAACATGTACTTGCAAAGTTATGTATAGTAGAATGTCTAAAGTGAACTATCAAAATCAAGTGTCACCCAATTGTTTATGTCGTGCTGTCGTGCTCCTGTTAAAGCTTCACGTCAGAAAATGATAATCTGTCAGCCCTCAGCAGATGTGACAGACCTCACAGTGGGATTCCAGATGAAACAGTCAGAAGGTGTGACAAGAATAACAAAAAAAAAAGTCCAGATGGCACGCTGATTATTTTCTAAGTGCGTTGATTAGTTTTGGTGAAAACAAGCTTACATTTAAGCAGCTTTAACCAATAAATCAAAGTGGACATCATTGTTCTACATTTGGGTCCAGGTGGTAGTAAGTTGCCTGACACTCTTGGTCACTATTAAAGAAATAGTTCACACAAAAATGGAAATTTTGTCATCTCACCCTCATGTCATTCCAAACCTGTATAACTTTATTTTGTCTGTCGAGCACAAAAGAAGATATTTTGAGAAAGTTTGAGTTCGAATAGTTGTAAGAGCTTGATTATGAACACAATGAGGACGTAAAGCGAACTAGTGAGTAGATTAGTTTACCTGTTCAGCCAACGCATTCTCACCCCAAGGCGTCACCTTTGACCATGCTTCAATATTTGACGTTTTAGGCGCCCTTTAGCGTCACTTACATGACGCGATCCTACGGCGTCATCTAACTGACGCTAAAGGAAAGCGTCAGTTAGAGGACGCGGTTAGGTTTAGGTGTGTGGTGGGGGTAGGGTACACGCGATCCTAGGCCGTCATCTAACTGACGCTAAAGGGCGCCTAAAGCGTCAGATATTAAAGCATGTCCAAATGCTTCCCAAGGCGTCAGTTAAGTGACGCCTTGGGGGTGAGAATGGGCTGGTTCAGCTTGATATTGTTACTGATGTATTTTTTTTTGTAGAATAAACATTAAAATATCTTGAACTTGTATTAACCACAGAATTTAACCAAAAACCTTGAACCGGAAGTGCTATAACCTTAACTTGCATAACTTAACAAATCCCCGCAGGACTCTATGGTCACCAATACTATTTGGTTACCAGAATTCTTCAAAATATCTTCGTTTATGATCCACAGCAGAAAGTAAGTCATTAAGGTTTGCAACGACATGAGGATGAGTAAATTATGACAGAATTATCATTTTGGGTTATTCAAGTCAGTCACAACGTAATGCCACTGCACTCTATTCACCCATCCGTATATTCATTAAATGATCTCCTTTGTGATCCACGGAAGAAAGAGGGGCATACAGCTTTAGAATAAATGATTTTTACTTTAATATCTTTTGACTATGATAAATTACAGTCTAACGGTAGTCATCACTTGTGTCTGCACTATATTGCATGTCTATAAAGGCATTAACTGTGTTCAAGGTTAGTGTTAATTAAATTCCCGCTATTGTTTAAGAAAAAGTCAAATGCAATTGTGCACATTATTATTATTATTTTCATACAACAAAAGAAAGAAATTGATCAATGAATGAGTAAGTTAAAATAGACAGAAGCAAAAACACATTAGCCGTTAATAGAATGTCCATTCAAATTGAACACAACATTTAGAAGTAATCGATTTAGAAAAACTTCTGGGGGGAAAAAAGGCATTAGTGTGAAACTCATCCCCATGGATATTGTGAGGTTAAGGCTAATGACACTAATCATTACTTGAAACACAGAGAATAAAGGATTGTTCAGAAAAGGTTGCATCTTCATATTTTCTTTACATATTAAAATGATTTAAATGAAAAAAAAAATAAGTAGACGTTTAAGCAGAGATGCCCAAACTTCCATCTCCCTAGACAATTCCTCCATGCAGCTCTTCCAGGGAGTTACCGAGGCATTCCCAAGCCAGCAGGGAGACATAAGTCTTCCCCGGGGTCTCCTCCCGGTGGGATGCACCCGGAACACCTCCCTGTAAAGGTGTCCAGGAGGCATCCGGAACAGATGTCCGAGCCACCTCAGCTGGCCCTTCTCGATGTGGAGGAGCAACGGCTCCAGAGTGACCGAGCTCCTCACCCTATCTCTAAGGGATCGCCCGAAAGCTCATTTCAGCCGCCTGTATCCAGGATCTTGTCCTTACATGACCCACAGCTCATGACCATTATTTAATCCATCACACATTTTTATACATTATACATGCTTTTTTTTTTTTGCTGTTATAATCCCTAAATATGTTACAATTCAAAAACCTGCCTGCCAGATGGTGCTGACGCGTTCTTAAAGAAAAGGGCCTGGGTGAAATCCCACAAGCATGTAAAATTTAAAGTCTGGTTTTCCTTTGTCATTCCTTTCTCCAGGATAAAGTGCAGACAGAATTAACAATGGAGACAGCGCTATCCCTGCAGAAATCTGTTGTCATGTCATCAGACCTGGCTATCTTATCCTATCAGTTTTAAAGAGCCTTTTGTTGCGCTCACTTGCCACAAAAATGTCAGAGAATGCCAGCCGCCGAGCTCGGAAAAAAACTAACTCCTGACGCCACAGCAGACTAGCTTTTATTCACGCCATGCTAATGAGGTGACCTTGACCTGCGTCATTCCCTTGCGGAAGGGACTCGGTTGAATGACACAATCACCGATGGGTAAAATCATTTTCCTGTCATCTTGGAATTGCGCACTTCAAAGATTGGCTGTGATTAGATGCATGAGGCTGAAGGGATGTTTCAAGGAGTTTCCTCATCTCATTTCCTGTTTGCTGTAATAGGATAACAATGCCAAGCAACAGCCTCGTAGATAAAAAACAAAACAACAAAAAAAACCTTTATTTTAAATTTCAAAAACATATAACTTTAACTTTATATTTATAAAATATATAAATTGCATATGGTGACGCAAAAGTGTGTGAAATTTGATGTAGTGTGCACTCCAGGCAGCAAGGTGGCGATGTGAAGCACTGCCGCACAACAACACCAAGTCCACGGGCCTGCATACAACCTTCACTGTCTAGTAGACTTTTGCGCTTTTTTACCCTTTACATGGGAACGTGGCGGTGGAGCGTTTTTAAGATTTCCACTCTGGAGGGTAGTTTCACTTTTTTGCGTTTTTAAGCTCCAAAAACGGCGTCACCGTGTAAACGAAAGTGCAAGTTTTCACCCGCGAGCGTTCTCGTGTAAACAAGGCCAAAGTCAGCAAAATATTTAGTAAAACTTTTATCAAAAATCAGTCGTCAGGAAATTAGCAAGAATTATTCAAAGGATAAGAAATTTAGTAATTTAGTAGCATTTAGTTCCCAAAATTGCAGACAGCTTTTTACGGAAACACGAGTCAGTGTTGCTGACGGAAACAGCTTTTTACGGAAACACGAGTCAGCTTTTTAAGATTTCCACTCTGCAGGGTAGTTTCACTTTTTTGCGTTTTTAAGCTCCAAAAACGGCGTCACCGTTTAAACGAAAGTGCAAGTTTTCACCCGCGAGCGTTCTCGTGTAAAAAGGGCAAAAGTCAGCTAAATATTTAGTAAAACTTTTATCAAAAATCAGTCGTCAGGAAATTAGCAAGAATTATTCAAAGGATAAGTAATTTAGTAGCATTTAGTTCCCAAAATTGCAGACAGCTTTTTACGGAAACACGAGTCAGTGTTGTTCCACTCAATGTTAATGGCTTCAAACTGTTCGTGAGTCGTTGAAAAATGTCTCCCAGTTCATTTGAGTTTAATGTGCGATCAAATAGTCATGGCCTTGTTCTCAAGCCACTTCTCGGCTATCTTTGCAACATGGGCTAGATCATTGTCTTATCATTAGATACCAACTTTTCATTTGTGGGAAGCAAGGCTCCTCACACAATGACACAGTTCATCCATACTTCACTGCTAGAGATGCATTTATTATTATATTTCTCACCAGATGTTCGAAGAAACTGCTCTGGAGCATCACCATGTCACTTTTTTTTTTTTGCTCACCTGGTTTAAAGCAAGTATCATCACCTTGGTTCCTCCAAGCCATGAAATCTTTGTGTGATTTCCAAGCATTGTTGTTTTGGGATTTTTTTTTTTATTTTTATTTTTTACTTTGTCTTAGTAGTTGATCTGTACCTCACGCTCCCAGCTAGAATAACTGCCACAAGCACTTTCTTGCATGTCACTACAGTAAGAAAGCATCTGCCTGGAAGATGAATGTAAATGTAAATATAAAAGTGCTGTTAAAACGTCCTTCGGAGCAGAATGCTTTACAGAGCAGCTCATGGCATATCTATCAGTCATAGTGAAAGGTATACGATATGTGCTGATAGATTTCACAGTGAGCAGGGAAGCAGGTGGCCTCATTGAACTCCTGTCTGTAATGCAATGGCAAAGCTTCACTTTTCTTGTTCCTCAAAGCACTAAAAGGTCTAAATGTAGGACAAGGTAGGCCGCCACAATAAGAAAACATGAAGAAAAGCCCAGACTGAATTTATAATTCAGTCTCAGCAAAGCCCCACTCAAACCGCTAAGAGAGGTCAGGGATGGAAGCTAATGGACATCTCAACTATTCAGAGCAGCACACGAATTAGCTTTGAGGTCAAATTAGAATCGTGCAATTACTATTCACAAATGGATGGATTTTAATACATTACCTTGTTCTTTCAACACATTTCAACAAAGACATTCCCCGTCAGCTCTCTCTACTTATTGCATTTATTGTGTCCAAATGCATGCTTTTGAAATACACCCAACAGTAGTTTTCAGACTTTGTGTTGTAAGTTTGATCTGAATGATAGCTTTAACGCAGGCTTCTTTGAATTCAGATTCCACCTTGTGGATTGCGGGTTTCGGTAGGTTGGCGGAGTGACAAATTTGGGGTTTGTCTTGGCTTGTTTTGAAGAGATAATGCAACGGCAGGCCTTGGGGCAGGGCTATAAGTCATTAAAATGCCATGGGAGCGCTCATGAGAGGCTACAACAACTACCCTGGACTAGAAGATTAGTACCATCACAAATGGCGTCATGTTTCATTTGGCATGAATGTAAATGAGTTGGGGATTGAAGTTTCAACAGGTTGCAATCTTAAAGGGATAGTTCATCCAAAAAGTGAGATTTCTGTCATTTACTCTCCCTCATGTCATTCCAAACCTGTGTGCAGGGCTCCAGACTAACTTTTTTAACTAGGAGCGCTGTTGCCCCTGACTGAAAATTTTAGGAGCACAAGCAGAAAATTTAGGGGCACACCTTAAATCAGCTTGCCCCAAAATAACTGTAATACTGACAAATTCTTTAATAATAAATAGACTTAACATTATGATATGCTGTTTTATTTTAAGTTCACAGGGCTCCAGACTCAAAGTTGAGGGCAGCATCACCTCAAATGAGAACTCAAGCCGAGTTCTACAAAAAAAAAAAAAAGTAAAAAAATTCTGGTAGCACTGGGGCTGACAATAAATCACTAAGCTTAATTTAGGGTGTAGATGAAATTAACTTTAGTTACTATCGTTTATAATGTCTTAATATTAATTAATAAAAAGTGAAAATATGTAGGCCTATATGGAGTGAAAATAGCCAATAAACATCCTACTGTTTACAATGGTAGCCTATTATTATTATTTTTTTTTTTTAAGTGTTTAAATAAGAGTTTTCCTACATCTTAAAATTTTTCGTTTTAGGAAAATTTTTAAAGGATGAACAAAAAATGTGTTGGTAATCACATAAAAAATACAAATATGATATTATTGAAGTGCTGGGAAAAGATGTGTAGTAGGCTACTTGTAAGCATTTGACTATTTCTTACACATTATCATATTTATGGTTCGAGTTAACTTACTACATTATCCTAAATCCATGGTTCTGTTGGGCTGATTGGTGGACTGAAAGCCTTCTATAAGTGTTTCTCCTGGTTTCCACGTCAGCGATGTTTGATCTGATATGGTTTATAACTTTGCGCCGAATCGGAGTGTTTCTCACTGGATCTCGTGGTGTTAATGTTATTAATTCTGAGGCGAATTCAATGGATTTCTTCACTGGATCTGCTAATAACAGTGTTGCGTGAGCGAGATAGGCCCGCGACTGGCAAGTTCGGGGCTTTATTTTGTCAATGGATCGCTGCTGCTGCAACATTTACAAATGTCGTTGTAAAGTACATGTAAAGTACATGACATCTTTAAAAAAATGTAACTTAAGAGTTTTAGCTGTTTCTTTTTATATATATTTTCACCATATATATAGAGAGAGAGTAGATAGATAAAAGATAAAAGCAAAACATCATTCAGTCTGCGCTGTGTTGTGGTTGTGCTGTGTCACGTGACAAGCAATGACGCGTCACCATGGAAACATTAAAGTGGTAAGTTCTAAATAATGGTCGCCTTGAAAAAAACTCACGCTGGAGGGCCAGTTAGAATATTTTAATCTTACGTGTGAAAAAGTTAACAAATATCACTGGTGTTATCATAAGTTAATCAGTGGGAAAATTTCCTCAGTTGCCCAACTCAATTTCAATAGTTCAAATTAAGTTGGCCCAACTCAATTCAAATTGTTCAAAATTAAGTTGGCCCAACTCAATAATTGATATTTAGAATTAAAATTTTCCAAAACTGAGTTGGCCCAACTCAATAATTTATATTTAGAATTTAATTTTTTTTACAAAATTGAGATGGCCCAACTCAATTGAAATTCTTCAAAATGTCAAACATATATGTCTACATAGTCTAACATCATAAATGTTCATGTCTCCAGTAGATTTTGACATGTTTAAAAAATTTCCTTACAAAAGAAAACATTCCTGGTCTGCATCTTGAGACAAAACAATGGCACTGAAATATGTAAAGATATGTCAGTGCACGCTGCTTTCAGTTAAAACAGCTCAAACATACATTTTAGAGTGGGACTGACTATAGCCTTTTCTGTAAAACCAGGCACTAGAGTTTTAGTCCTCTGCGTACAGATACACAAACGTTTTATCTGCTCTAAAAGACCAAAGTGTAACAATCCAACCCATTACAAGCTGTATTTCTGTCCCTCGCAGCCTCGTTTTGATTCACATCCATTGAAATACAGCGTTTACCCTGACCAAGATCTGCTGCAAGCTTTGGCTTGAAGTTGCGGGTAGTTTTGAATGCCTTTTGGGTGCTTCTCGTGTTGATTTCATTAAGAAATGCATCAGTTTTTCTGAGGTTACGCTCGAATCATCTTTGAAACAGTGTTTCATGTTTGGTCTGATTCAATACAGAGTAATAAAACCCAAGCAAGCAGCACATCTCCTTGTGGCCACTCCAATACCTCATTTTGAGCAAGTCACACAAGATTAAGCCACCGCCGGCCATGCTGATTACACTCCCAGTCTAATATCATGGCTGTATTTTTTTCCCAGTATCATTCTTTATGAGACAGATGAGACCATACTCTTCAATACAGCTGCATCTGTGGAGTTTCTAGATATTAAAAGGCTCGTTAACATCTATTGCTTGACTCCCCAGTGATTGTGTTCTGTCCGTGACCTTTGGGATGGTGCAGATTAATAAACATGGAAGACGGAGGACAGAGTGACTAATCATGCCAGGTTTATTATTAGTTCTGTGTAGAAATAAACTCAGAGCTCCTCCGGGATGCTGCAGATCCCCCAGATTCCTTGTGATTTTTAGGGGAGTAGAGTAGTTTGGTTTATTCCACCCATTTATTGACCCTCATGAAATTGGGAACATTATGACCATCATTCTCCATCATCTAGTCTAAAGTTATTGGGGTTTTATTAAACCACCAATCCACTAATTTGTTTGAATCTACTTCTAATCATAATGAAAAGTCTGTCAGTATTTACTCACCCTCATATTTTTTCATTAAAGGAAACTTTTTTTCCATAGAGTCTCATTCTGGCGGAATCTCAAAACTGGCTTCCTTAATCATTAAGTTTAATCAAAGTTTAATATTTAAAACACATTAATACATTTAAAAGTTTACACATGCGGAGCAAACCGTGGGTTGAATTCAAACAGAAGTGAATACGCCTCTGACTGGAATCACACTTGGAGTGTTTTGACTCAATATATACAGCATTTGTATTTTTTTTAATTTTTTTTTGGTTTCAAAACTAGATGTGTTGTCACATATAAGCGTAAAAATAAAATAGTTTTTTCCTATTTTAAGTTGTTCTATTCCAATTCTGAAAGCTAAAATAGGGGGGAAAGTCGCCAGCAGGGGGAGAGAAGACAGTAACCCAACAAATAACCTTGTTCTATTTCTGTGGAGAAAATTATAATGTGGACAATTTAGTACTTGTTTGCTTCTTTGAAGGTGCACTGTTGTTGTTGTTTTGTTAAAAAAATGAGAATTATCAGTCCTTCTTGCTAAATGTGTTGATTCAATATAGTCAATATACAGTAGTTCAATATAGTAAGCCTAACTATTTAAATATTTGGCATAGAGAAAGGTTTTCGCTGGAAATTGTGTGCATACAGTACGTCACTCACCCGTGTGCCTCGTCATATCCGTAAATAGAGAATAGTTGCTATTTTTTTATTATTATTATTATTATTTTGATACAGGCCTATTTTAAAATGTGATTTATTTGTGTGATGCAAAGCTGAATTTTCAGCAATTACTCCAGGCTTTAGATCCTTCAGGAATTATTTTAATATGCCGATTTTCTCCTTAAGAAATATTTATTACTATCATCAGTGTTCAAGACAGCTTAACATTTTGTGAAACTGAAATATGTATTACTATTATCAATGTTGAAGACAGCTTAATATTTTTGGAAACGAGGATGCATGATTTTTCAGCATTTATTTGAAATAGAAATCTTTTCCATTTTGTCTACTGTCACTTTTGATCAATGTAATGCATCCAAGCTGAAGAAAAGTATTTGTTTCTGACCAAAAAATTGTTGACAATTCTAATGATTATCATTATCATTTTATTTTTATTATTTTTTGCAATAGGCAATGATAACAACCGCACACTAATATTCATTTTAATATTAACATTAATATTCAGCCTTTCTGATATTGCACCCTATTTGTTATTGTCCATTTTTGACCATCCCATTTAAATGTTCATAATTAGTCTTTTCATAAAGTGACACAAATGAGAAAAGTAGTCTATACATTTTATTCCAAATGATCTAAATAGCTTTGTGCGAGAATCAAACTAAAACAAATCTCATTCTCCATTCCACATATTTGAAAAATGTTAAATTGATGACAGATATGACCATGTGAACTTCAGTCTGCTCCTCATACACAGCTTACATATGAATTAATACCAAAAATCATAAGGTGAATTGTTCCATTAGGATCCCTAATATCCTTATACCCCATTATGAGCAACAAAACCGAGGCTTTTCACAGCGGTCTTAATTGAGCTGGCTTCTGTCCAGTGATTTGTGAGCAATATGTCTTTAGCCTATCCTATGTTATTTCTTCCTTCAAGTGTTATTTGTCTCCGACTGACGCACTAAGGCCCTTTTTCCAAATAGTTATTTGCTTTACACACTGCGAGAACACTCTGACATTACTCTTACTCGCCTCTCAGATCCACATAATAATAGGACAAATTTGATTCTGAAATGGCTGCTTGGCTTTTCAAGTGTTATGGTGGGTGTAAATTAGCACTTTTGATTGGTTCACATGGTTGTTATAGAGATGGATGGTGGTTAAAGGCATCTAAATTTCCTAGGAAGTCCATCTGTTCAAGGGGGGGGGGACCCAGAAACAGATTTGCCAGAGAAGAGCCTCAGCAGTGAGCCTCCTCCCTACATACTAGCCCTTCGCAGATGGAACAAGCCATTGCCAGAAGTCACCCACTAGGCGCGCGCACATATACATGCTTTCATGCGTGCCACTCCAGGACACATGCTATGCCAATTGAGTTTTTGCTCATTAAGGATGATAAAGGAATGATTATTTGTAGAAAAGTCTGAACTGCACCAATAGAGACATATAACATGGGGGTTTGATTTGTTTGCTGTACTGCTTGTGTGGAAAATTACATAGAGTGAGAAAAATAAAAGGACCTGACAATAAATTAATAATGTGTAATGAGTGTAGAGGCATCGTCTGCCTTCAGAACTGCTTGCATCTTATTCGTCTGATATAGATACATTTTGTGTAAAGTGGGATATTGCACCATTCTTTAAGAATAACTTCAGGAGCCTCTGAGAGATGAAGTTTGCGAAGATGCATTTCATTCTGTGCACTACAATCCCTTTAAGGTTCAGTGAATACATTTAGTGATATTAGTTTTATAATGATTAGTTCCATTAACACATCGTCACATTTTGAATTTTGTAAAAGTGTTGGCAGTTTTGCCATTGTATATATTATTTCTTTTAGTGCGGTTAACTTGGCTGGTTTAGTAATCTCAACTTCAGTTACATTAAACTGACTTAAAAAAATAGATGAATCTTGTATAACCTATTAAACTTATTATAAAAAAGTTGAACATTTCTTAACTTCTTTTGTTGTACCCAAGTGTGCGCGCCATCATTCAAACCAAACTCAAGATTGCCGGTGTACTTGGGAGCACTTCGACTCGGCGTAGTAATATCTTCACTCGTGAAAAGTCCTCTCCCCCCTTACACTCCGAAGTGATGATATTACTGCGCGAGTCCATAGATACTTGCTGTGGTTTTCCACCATACAATATAGTTATCCACTGTACATGCTTAGAAAAGCGCAACGTTTTATTTTGTGTAACCGTCCTAGGTCGAGTTACTCTACTCGCGTAACTATGTTTAAATATGGAAAACGTGGAGGTGTTTGGTCGCTTCTCTGCTTGGCCCATATTGAATGAACGGGGCTAGTTAAGTGCTATCAAAGTGTCTTGCGATTGAGTGCACGCACTGAGACGAGAGAGGTATGCATCAAATAATCTTAGTTGGGAATAACAGTTTAATATGAAAAAACGGTGGAGTATCCCTTTAAGTGTATAAATGTGTATCAAACGTAACGTTTAACGTTTGAAAAAATATATATTTTTAAAAACAACAATATTTCAAACTCTTAATTTGCCTTTTTTCAGATTTTTTAATATACAGCTAATTTGAACTAAACAGTTAATCATTTTGCAATAATACTGTATGGCCAACAGATGGCAGTATGAACCTTTACTTCATACTAGCTTGTTTTTTACCGTGAGCACATAAAGGCTGTGATCATTTTTACAGATGTTTTAAAAAAAAAAAAAATGTGACTTCTGTTTCTACAGAGACATCATGAGTAAATAAATGAGTAAAGATACACATTATAGTTCTCTATTAAGCTACACCATCAGTACAGTACTTCAACCACTTTATTTCATGGTCTCACGTATTAAGAATTGAGAGGTCCAAGATTTCATCAGACATAGTGTCTGTCTGGAGAGCTAGGACATCTGTGAAGTACTGAAAACTAAATATTATCTTAAGACGGCACACGTTGGACTCCTCACACTGGATATTGAGAGCAGGGAAAAGGTAATTTTATCAAGAGGAGATTTTGAGAGAATTTCCTCTACTTCACCTGTTCAAGCTGGAGTAAATGGGATTTGTCCAGTGGAAGGTTTATTTATGTGCAGGCTTGACATATGTGTGTGTTTGCTTGGTATCCCACAGACATTCGAAGTTGGCCTAATCAAATCATTGCCACAAGGTGGACTGAGAAAATAGTATTTCCTGTGATAGAGGAAAAAAAAAAGTGTACAAAGCAGGTCATCCTATTAAGATTTCCTTCTGCTGTTATTTACTTTTAATACCAGGAAGTGTTATTGCAACCTTTAGTTATGGAGCTCTGAATATGCAAGCACAGGCTCGCTGAGATATTGCAAATTCATCAGTCAACACTTGCTGAGTATTTTCTCCTTAAAACTGCAGTGTACCAAAAAAAACAGGCCTTGTTTCCTACGGTCAAAAAAACACGCAACCGAGTGGGGCTTTTCTCCATGGCTTACTATGATGTTCAAAGCGTTTCTAAGGATGTTGATTTTTAGAAGGCAGCTGTCTGACTCTAAGATGGCGAACAGGATAGATAGTAAATGAGAAAAGTCAATTACCGTTATGTTTCTGACATTGTAGAGAACGATACATAAAACGACTTCCTCATCTTCTTCTGAATCAGTTTCTGGTTCAAACATAAATGGCTGGATTAAAACAATATTTCCACTTGCCATTGTGTAGTGTTTTCTACAGTTGAGCGAGTGAATTAGGTAGAGACAAAGCTGCTGTGATTGATGTTTAAATATTTCATTTTGATTATCAAAGATGAGTTTTAAGGGAACAAAATGACGATATGTGTTTTGAATGACATGAGGGTGTCTGGGTGCCTGTTCCTTTAAGAGAAGATGTCTTGCATGCTGGTTATATGAGAGTTTTCAGTGAGATAGAAGAAGTGAGAGAGAAAGACAGACAGAGGAGTCTGTGGTAAAATGCTGGTCAACCTTTGAGCTCACACTCAAACCTCCTCATAAAGTTTTAAATGCATCTTTGAAAGCATGGATTCCAACCACAGGCAAGAGTGCTATTAGAGCAAGAGGTCTGAAGCTATTGGAGGGACAACTCTGAAAGGTTTTTACCATCATCAGTCATGTTGGGAAGAAGAAGAAAACTTTCAGTGTATAAAAAATAGATGTTTACTGAAATTTATTACTTTTAACATGTACCCCTTTTCACCAAAGTACCTGACTGGCTAATTTGCACTGCACTGTAAGATTGATGTTGAAATAAATGATCCTCAGTGGTGTGAAGCAGGGTGGGGCCGAGAGTCGTGGGAACGGAATGAGACCAGTGGAGCATATGATGAGCGAAACCTGCCCCATACACATGGAGCTCTGGAAGGATAAAAGAGAGAGTGATGACAGTGAAAGAAGAGAGAGGATTAGGCCTGGGACATTTAAATAGTTGTTGTGTTTAAGTTTTGTTGTTTATTTGGGGATTAAAGCTTTACGTTCAAAGTTTGCCGGTTACCTCCATCTTCCCTGAGCCTGAAACTTTGTTACACCCTCAACATTTCTTCAGCACCTCATTCTTAAAATAAAGGATACTTGAAGCATTTTGGATTCCTAATATGGCCACTTTGCTTGAACCATAGACAGTATAAGAAGTGGACAGAGTGATCTCATTGGAACTCCATTCAAGTGAAGCCCATTTTTGGTGATTTTTTTAGCACTTCCGTCCCTGACGCGCAGACTCAAACAGAGTTTGACGACGTAGATGTGACGAGAGCAACCCGTCTGTCTTCTAGTGGCTGTGGCATGAGAAATTTGAATCATTCCCTTCCGAAACATGCAGAGGTGGAGAGTGTGAGTAGGAGCTGTCCATGAGCTAGGAGAAGGAGACAATTTTGCTAGGTATTCTGATTAATTATTTTGTCATTTTGCCTCCACGTTTCCCAGATTGCCCGCGAGCTTCTCCTCCTGTCCATACGGTAATCTCTCTACTGTGCGACGGAGAGTAGCGTGGGTAGGACGCAATCATTAGCCTACTTTTACAAAAAATTGCTTCTACGGGGCCATAACATAAGCTACAATGGAGCTTTTTATACATTGTCCAGCCCATTCTCACCCCCAAGGCGTCACTTAACTGAGCATTTGACCATGCTTCAATATCTGAGTTAATGAGTCAATGTCTGAGTTAGATGACGCCCTAGGATCGCGTGTACCCTACCCCCACCCCAGACCTAAACCTAACCGAGTCCTCTAACTGACGCTTTCCTTTAGCGTCAGTTAGATGACGCCGTAGGATCAATTCATGTAAGTGACGCTAAAGGGCGCCTAAAACTCCAATATTGAAGCATGGTCAAAGGTGACGCCTTGGGGTGAGAATGTGTTGCATTGTCGTGTTTCTGGGGTCTTCATGGGGTCTTCAAACGCCTCAGATGTAAAGTTATTCAGTGTCAAAGTGACGCCAAAATGAATGGGAGTCATTGGAAATGCTAACGCAAGTGAAGTTCTGCTACAAGATGGCAGCTCCCGCGGGGCTTCAACTTCCGGTCGATGGATTACCCCCTTGGCTTGAACCCTCTGGAGAACCTCTGGTGGCTCAAATGGGCTATTGCATTGTGAACTTCAATCTGTTTTTCTGATGCCTCAAAGCCTTTCCTGAGCCAGTTTTTAGAGTTCCTGCAGAACTTTAGGGTAACGTTTTGTAAGTACCTCACAGAACCAGCCTTTTAAACAAAAATTGCGATTGCATTAGTACTTCCTAGTTCGTTTTCTCATGGGCGGGTCAAATTCTCTAGGCGGGCAAAGCAGAGAGGGGGGAGGTAACCTTTACCCTATATGACGTTAGATAGGGGGAGATTTAAGATCAGCCAGGCAGAGAAAGATAACAAAAACTCGGTTTACACCAACTGAAATTTCTAGACACGAGGGGACCAAATACAGGCTAGGGGAACTAATATTAATGTTAAAAAACCTCAGAAAGTGAACATTTCATGTCAGGGGACCTTTAAGATGCCCAGAGGTTCTCCAGAGGATCTGGATACATCCATTTGCAGAGCTGTCGGCAATTCGGATTCACAAAATGGGTTATAAAATCAATACACAACCTGATCTCATGAGAAAAGGGAAGTGTATTAAGAGCTGGAATGCATTTTTTTTTAGAAAAGCAAATTTAAGCATGAACTCAACCGTCAGTGGGCCATAAGCAAATCTTATGCAAACGCATGACTAAGAAATAATGTCATGGCAATTTGTAACTGTTTCATGTATTGCTGTGTTGATGGCCAATTCATTATGTGATTTTTACAAAAACTTGAGATTTTTTCAAAGTAAAAAAAAAAGCATAAAGGTCCACCCCTAAACCCTACCATCAGTGGGGCATAAGCAGACCGTGTGAATGAGATTCACAGGAAGACACCACTGTGGCAAAATATTTATGAATTGCCATTATACTGTAGATTCTTGTGTTGCAATAGCATGCTAATATATTTAAGTATTATAAAAATGAATGGCATGATTCTCAGAGCTTTAGCGTTCTGAGGCGCCAGTGGCACGTGCTGCTTGTTGTGTAAAACACATGCCTTGCTAAATTATAGCTCAGGCAAAGTTTATTTGATGGCTTAAAATTAGTTTAGTTTGATTGCTAAATACATTTTTATCCTTGATTTGAACACCTGCTCTTGAACATTAAATACTTTCCACACTAAACACTCATTAACTCAATAGGCTTTTGGCTCATTCTCTATTTTTTTGTATCGCTTTAATTATTTTAAACATTATATATATATATATATATATAATGTTTAAAATAATTAAAGCGATACAAAAAATAGTATATAATAATATATAATATATAAATAAATTATATATATATATATATATATATATATATCAAATGGTTTTCCACTGAGGAAAACTATCAGACACCTCTTTCTTTCCTTAAAATAAAATATATACTATTGAATTCTCATGCAAAACATTACTTGGCTGTTATCTCTAAAGCAAGAAATAGAAGCGATACAATATATTCTTATTCACCTTTTCATTAAAATAGAGAGGGTGCTGCTGAGCTCACAAGAGATGCATTACGCTGTCTGAATGTATGCCCAGACCCCACACAAAACAGACTGATAGAACAAAAGGTAAAATACAGGCACTCAGCACGATGAGCAGTCTGGGCAACTTTCAAGTTGGACTACACTCAAATCCAATATGCTCAGAATGTTCCTTACAGCTGAATCATCCATCCCTGTAAATCCACAAGTGTTCAAGCAGTTCATCTCCTGGTTAGTTTAACATTTGAGAGCTGTCTTTCTGTATTGTGGCTCTGAACAAGACTTATATCTCATAAATAAATGCTAATGATTATATCTTAAAGCCATTATAGGTCGATCTTTTATAGTTCAACTTAGTTTTAGTGCATTTGTCTAACATCTCTTGCATTCTACAGAAAAAAAAAATAAAGTCACTTAAGTAAATGAAAGTGCTTTTAGTACTATGTATACTATCATTTTGTGTATTTTCATTTTGGTTTTAAGTGGGTAACACTTTACAATAATAACTTTTTTGTTCAAAATTTTTTAAAAATGTGTTAACACATCATCAGTCCTTCCAAAATGTGTTTCTCTTAACCTGATTCCCTATTTTGTGCCAACAGCCAAATTAGCAAAAATACAACTAATAAACAAACACTCAATTGGGAATGGATGGGATTTTAAGAATAACAGAGGTGTTATGATTCCGTGGATTTCATGTGCTCCTACAATAGGTATCAAGTGTATCAAGTCAAGTGTGTGCCATACATCTGCAACGGAATTCCCAAGAGCAGTTTTTTTTTTTTAACTAGTGGAAGAAGTGAAAGAGCGTCAGCGCCCTCTAATGTTTTCTCCTGGTATCGCATTCTCCCTTTAGAAGAAGGCAACAAAAGCCATTAAAAAAACTATACTATATACCAAATTATATACCATATATGCCATTTATGAAGACCAAATACAGTAGGCCTACCTCTCTCTGTTGACACTGCCTTATTCACTTCTTCCCAGAGCAGATTAGGATTGGAATGGCCTAAAAGACCTTGATTGGCTGCAATTGTGAAGTTGTCGGGTAAATTGAATAGCTATCCACAAGTTTCCTACGCCCCATGAGGCCTTGCGTCAAAAGTGGGCGCGACTTCCGGTTCGAAGTAAACAAAGCACGATTTGACATGCTTGACACTCGTTCATTCAACAGTTGACAGTCATTCAAGTTATAGCGATCCAAACTAGCTAACGATGTGGGAACACAACCTCAACGAAATTCAAAAGGGTGAAATAACAGTACCTTTACCCTCCGCAGTAGTTGATTGGGAGTATTATAATAACATTATTAATAATCAATACTCATCAAGGCATGGTGACAGACAGTTGTGCGAGCTGACAAACAATTAAAATAAAAAATACACACTTAGTCATTGTGCTTTGGAGTTTATTCAAAATTATAAATGAATGTGCTACTTGAATACATTAACTGGCACATTTGGTATTCTGTCAACACAGGCTTTGATCCTGAGTTTAGGTGTAACATCAGTAGCGAACAGCCAATCACATGCTGATAGAGTTTATAGAATATTAAGAATTTAAACAAATGTACACAGGAAGATTCGTCGTCTTTTGGGAGGTGATGGAAACTACAGTCGTTGGTATCACTGTGATTTCGTTTTCATCTTATGTTCAAAACAATCACGTTTAAGCCACTGAATTAGTTTAGTCCGGTTATACATACAACCGCGAACAGCACATGTTGTCCCTGAGCTCCGTAACGACATCTCTCATAAAGATTTGCGTCTTTAAATAGTAAAATAATTCTCCGAAAAACAGCTAGCCTCTTGGCTAACTAACACACAAAATACCATTGGAATGCTACTTCCGCCGCCTCACCGGAAGTTTCACCCACTTTATTTTTTACAGGAGCGCCCCTCGGAAACTTGTGGATAGCCTAAATGCTAATTCATGAAAGCCTTTTATCCGAATACTGTTTATTCAGTAAATGGACTAAATTTAACAAACGGCATTTGGGTGACATCAGCCTCATTAAACATTTGAAAAAACGAACAAACTCAGATTTTTAGATCTCATTCTGTATAGTCTCAATACTGAAAACTAGTGGACAGATGAGTCACAGCGAAACGTGATGCATCTTCTCATTTCCTGGAAGATCTTCTCGGCACAGTTTCACACCACGGGTGGCCGTATATATCTGTAAGTGAGCACGCTCACATATACACAAACGCAGGTTCACAACATTGAAACCACAAGTCTCAGAGACAGAATATCATCTAATCTTATTTCTCAGCTGATATTTTCCAATTGCTGTTTACATTGGAAGCATTCACCAGAAGTGACTTATGGTTTGACTTCTCGCCCTGACGACTAATGCCCTGACGAGAACTAAAGCGCACAGAATGAATCACATATTCCCACACTTCACAGTTCACACAATTACACCTTATAAATGTTAAACTTATCTGTGACTTACAATAGGCCTAGTAACAATTTCATACATACGTCAAAATGTTAAAACATGGTTTGAATTCATGGTCACACAGAGAAGCATGTCTTTCAGAGGCCATGTAAACCACTGTGGGCATGGATGTCTGGTAAATGTGGGTTCGAATGTATGGTAAATGACAGATCTTGCGACACGTATATGTATACACTCCTCTGCAGTGCTGAGATGAAATGCTAACTTCTGTTCTGACATCATAAATGCTGCAATGGCTTGCGTCACTGATGATGTCTGATGAGTAAGCAGAAGCTCTGAATAGCGTAGATTTACACATGGGAAAGCCAAAGGAAAGATTTCGTTACCAGTACAAAAAGTGCTCTACAATGTGCTGAAAAGTGTATCGGTCCAAACACTGAGATAAACAATTATCCACTTTTTTTTAAGTACAAAATAATTTATTAAATATATATATATATGTGTGTGTGTGTGTGTGTTTGTGTGTGACAAGAAACAAATGCGGAATTGCTGAGATGGTAAAGCTAGATAGGGAAGTCCGACAATCCCACATATCGGTGTTCTCGCAGGCCTCGCTTTTGTTGTGGGTGGGATATGAGAAATGCACAGGTTGTAAAGAAACCCAAAATCTTCTACTGGTACATCTAGAGTTGAGTAACAGACACATCTGAGTTTCCCAGCATTTTGCTTAGAGGGAGCCACAGATGCCCGCTTTGTCAGAGGAATTTATGTTTAGTTGTCACCCTATTGCGTATTACTGCCTGGAAATGTTGCTGAGATGTCTAAAAACTCCTTACATGATAATTATCTAAAGGCGTTCAATATTATAGAACGTAACATTATTATAATTTAGTTTTATGTAAGGATTAACCTAAATGCTGAAACACAATTTAGCGTTCCTATGAAATCAGTCACTATGCTAATCTTATATGTACACATTAAAAATCTGTGATTTTGTCGTTTTACTTGGAAATAAAAATAGCATTTTAAAAAATAAAAATGTTGGTGTAAAATGAAAAAAGATATCAGATTCTGCTCTATTTCTTGTACAAAAAAAAATGTATGTTCATTTTTCGTTTCAAAACAAAGTTTAGGATCTGGAAGATTTTTTTGTTTTGGAAAAAGCCTCATCTTCACAAGGCTGCAAAATATTGCCATATCGTTGAACATCTTTACAATGGAAAATAACTGTTTTCTATGGAAGCTTGTTTCCGCCACAGAATGAAAAATAAAAAAGGTAATTGCGACTTTTTATCTCACAATTCAGACTTTTTTCCTCACAAATGCAAGTTTACATCTTACAATTCTGACTTTATTTATCAGAATTGCGAGATGTAAAGTCAGAATTTTGTGATATAAAGTTGCAATTGCGAGATATAAAGTCAGAACTGCGAGATATAAAGTAAGAATTGTTAGATATAAAGTCGCAATTGCGTGTTATAAAGTCAGAAATGCATGATATAAAGTCAGAATTGTGAGATATAAACTATTCTAAGGGGGGGAAAAGTCTTTTTTTCCCCTTAGAATTGGCCTGATAACTCGCAATTGCGAGTTTATATCTCACAATTCTGAGAAAAGATGGATTTTTTATATATATATATATATATATATATAATATTTCAGAATTTAGACATATAAACTCGCAATTATGTGTTATAATATCTTGTGAGATGTAAATTTGCAATTGTGAGAAAAAAAGTCAGAATTGTGAGATAAAAAGTCGCACTTCTTTCTTTTTTTTTCTCAGAATTCTGGCTTTATATCTCGAAATTCTGACGTTATAACATGCAATTGTGACTTTATTTCTCGCAATTCTGACTTCATATCTTGCAATTGTGAGATAAAAAGTCGCAATTATTTTTATTAATTTATTTTTTTATTCAGTGTCGGAAACAAGCTTCCATAGTTTTCTATTTGAATATATTTTCAAACGTAAATTTATTCCTGTGATCAAATCAGAATTTTCAGCATCATTACTCCAGTCTCCTTCAGAAATCATTCTAATATGCTGATTTGCCACTCATGAAACATTTAGTATTATTACCAATGTTGCAAACAGTGGTGCTTCTTAATATCCTCATGCATTTGAATGAATTGTATGCATTGTAACAATGTCTTTAGTGTCACCCTGAATCGATTTAATGCATCCTTGTATAAAAGTATTAATTTGTAACATCTGACCTCAAACATTTGAACAGTAGTGTTATTTTTTAAGTAATTTAAATATAACTATATAATAAGAAAAATGAAACAACCAGGGGAAAAAAGGCTAATTTTTACTTGTGGACAGTTTGGACCCCACTAGATGGCCCTGTAGCTGCAGTTCTACTTCCTTATTTTTTTAGCCCTGTGAATTTGACCTCTACTGCTTTAATGTACACTACTCATGGTTTCAGTCATGAAGGTTTTACACAGATATTTATCAGAACAAATGAATCATCCCTGACAAACTACAGATCAATTCTCGCAATCATTAATAAGAAAGCGGATTTGCATCTTACAGAAATGCACATTTCCTCATTTGTGCTCTTTAGGTTGAGTAAAGTCACTCTGTACATTTATCAGGTCAACCTCATGAAAACAATGTGACTAGTTTTCTGATTCACCCTCTGGTTCTAACAGGGCTTACCCCTAACCCAACTGCCAGGAAGTGCTCAAAGAGTTAAAAGATGCATGTATGACTCAAACCTGGCAAATATGCAGATATTCCC
This sequence comes from Pimephales promelas, assembly GCF_016745375.1. Next base: position 2,827,447 of record NW_024121166.1, read on the forward strand.
TACATGTGTGGTTAAAAACCAGGAACGCGTATCACAACGCTTTTGATGTGTGACAGGATTTCAGCTGTGCTATCAGAATATGAGTGTAGAAGTCAAAAAGTTTCATTGAATTTACATACGTTTGCTGTCATCTGTCATCTGTTTTTCCTCGTTCCTTACAGTAATGTCAGTACTGGAAGCTATAGGTGATAGTAAACCATGTGGGGTTTTACTAACAAACAACACTGTTGTGCAGCTATCAGATCACAGGTAAAGCTGATGCTTTTCTATAACTGCACGTCTTTTCCTTAAACATTTTTAAAGATTGCAACCAGTCGTCCTGTCCCAGCAGCTGAAAAACACCCCCACAGCATGATGCTGCCACCACCATGCTTCACTCTTGAGACTGTATTGGACAGGTGATGAGCAGTGCCTGGTTTTCTCCACACATACCGCTTAGAATTAAGGCCAAAAAGTTCTATCTTGGTCTCATCAGGCCAGGGGATCTTATTTATTACCATCTGGGAGTCCTTCGGTTGTTTTTTTAGCAACCTTCAAGCAGGCTTTCATGTGTCTTGCAATGAGGAGAGGCCTCTGTCGGGCCACTCTCCCATAAAGCCCCAACGGGTGGATGGCTGCAGTGATGGTTGACTTGCTACAACTTTCTCCCATCTCCCGACTGCATCTCTGGAGCTCAGCCACAGTGATCTTTGGGTTCTTTACCTCTCTCACCAAGGCTCTTCTTCCCCGATAGCTCAGTTTGGTCGGACGGCCAGTTCTAGGAAGGGTTCTGGTCATCCCAGACGTCTTTCATTTTAGGATTATGGAGGCCACTGTGCTCTTAGGAACATGAATATTTCAACGAATTCTCATCTCAGGGTGTCATATGGGTGACGCTTTTGAAATTGCGCACATGGCACCCTTTCGCGTCAATATAACACGCTTCGGTTATGTGTAGGTTTAGGTCTGGGGTAGTGTTAGGGTTAGTCCACTAGGAGGCGCCTTCTGGCCTATATATATCTGCGTTTCAAATTGACGCTAAAGGGTGCCATGTGTGTCGGATGTAGACGCAATTTCAAAAACGTCACCTATATGAGGCCTTGGGATGAGACCGTGGGTCACCGGCTGAATATTTTTAATAACTAAAATTATCAGAGGTTAAAGGATTAGTTCACTTTTGAAAAAACTTTTTGCTGATAAATTACTCACCCCCATGTCATCCAAGATGTCCATGTCTTTCTTTCCTCAGTCGAAAAGAAATTAAGGTTTTTGATGAAAACATTCCAGGATTTTTCTCCTTATAATGGACTTCAATGGGAACCAGGTCCAACCGAGGTCGAAACGACAGTTAATAACAGTTTCAGATGCAGCTTCAAATGTCTTTAAACGACACCAGACGATGAATAAGGGTCTTATCATGCGAAACGATCGGTTATTTCAAAGCTTATTCCAAAAATGTAACTTTTCTAAGGACAAATGCTAGCCTTGTAATATATTGTGAGGCGCGTTTGCAACATCACGTAATACGTAATTACGTTCAAAAGGTCACGGGCGACGTAGCCGGAAGTACAGAATCAAAATCGTCCGACATCGTTGTTTTACCTTTTAATTCCTTTTTTGTAAACGGCGTTTGAGTTAGTTTGCACGTTCAACCTATGCGTTCAACTTGTAAACACTCTGACTCTGTACTTCTGGCTACGTCGCCCGTGACCTTTTGAACGTAATTACGTATTACATGACGTTGCAAACGCGCCTCACAGAATGGAGAAAGGCTAGCATTTGTCCTTAGAAAAGTTACATTTTTGGAATAAGCATTGAAATAACCGTTCGTTTCGCATGATAAGACCCTTATTCATCGTCTGGTGTCGTTTAAAGACATTTGAAGCTGCATCTGTAACTGTTATAACTGTCGTTTGGACCTCGGTTGGACCTGGTTCCCATTGAAGTCCATTATAAGGAGAAAAATCCTGGAATGTTTTCATCAAAAACCTTAATTTCTTTTCGACTGAGGAAAGAAAGACATGGACATCTTGGATGACATGGGGGTGAGTAAATTATCAGCAAAAGTTTTTTCAAAAAGTGAACTAATCCTTTAATAAATGCTATTGGAATAATTGTTCATTGTTTGTTAATGTTAGTTAATGCGTTAACAAATGTGAACAAATGAGACCTTTTTGTAAAGTGTTACCCCAAAAAATACATATATATGCACAACAAAAATCTCACTAATTCTGATGTAATTAAACATCAGAGTCCGTGTGGGACCCCTTTAACCAAACTCTATAATAAACAGTATTGCGAGGGGAAAAGTATATGCAAATACTAGAAATTGAGTCATTTCCTGCAAGTACTGTATGTACCTTCAATTTTCACATCTCTTGAAATTACAAAAACAGCACGAGGTGACATTCAACCGCAAAATGTGCCATCAGTGACGTACTACAACTGTCAGGGTGTATTCTTGATTCCCAAGGCCCCAAAAAACAGCCACAATAACAGGTGTTAGACCTCCTCAAACTCTAAAACAGACTTTTTGTTCAACTTTTGCCACTAAAGTAGCATTTAAACGAATTTATTTCATGTGTGTAACTTCTACGTCTGCAGCGCTTGTGGTTTCCTCTTCGCCGCCATCCACACACCTGTGTCCCCATAAGGCTGAATGGAGACTGCAGTGTGCATGATTGACTATGAGGGTTTTTTTCTGGCCTCTAAACACTAAATATGTGCATTCTGATTTGAGACATTCAGTAATAAGAACTAAGAAACAACAACAACAAAAAATCCATTGATTACTGTTGTTCCTGTTAAAGCCGCTCTTTGATGGTTTAGAGCGTCGTTTTTAACTTCCTGTAACGGTTTTTTACGCCTCTGCGCTAATGAATGTGAATCCTTCCACTTTCTTTCATTGTAAATGTCAACATATGAAAACAATTTGCGTCAATTTTTCATAAAAAAAAAAAAAATCCATGCTTTGACGTAATGTTTTTTGCTGGTCCAAATATGTTTTTGAAAAAAAGTCTCATGCTCACCAAGGCTGCTTTTATGTGATAAAAAAATACAGTAAAAGTACCATAAAATTGTGGATAACACTTTACAATAAGAATCCATTAGTTAACGCATAATACAGTATGTATTAATCTTTGTTAAACATATAAGATCTACAACTGTTCATTGTTAGTTCATGTCAGCTCTGGTTCGTTAAACAGAATTGACATTTAGCAGATGCTTTTATTAACAGATTTAACTTTTGATTTCAATAATGTAATATTACTTTTAACTAAGATTAGTAAATGCTTTAAAGGTATTTTTCATTGTTAGTTCATGTTAATTAATGAATGTTAAAAAAAATGGAACGTTATTGTAAAGTGTTACAAAATCGTGAAATATTATTAAAATTCAAAATAACATATATTTTAATGTATTTTAGAGTGTAATATATTTCTGTGATGGCAAATCCAAATTTTCAGCATCATTACACACTCAGTGTCACATGATCCTTCAGAAATCATTCTAAAATGCTGATTTTCTGTAAAAAAAAAAAAAAGTTGCTGCCTTAAATTTTTTAAGTAATTTCAACTTAAAATGATAGTTCACTTTGAAATTAATTTTTGATATGTTTTAGCTTACCTCAAGGGCATCCAAGATGTAGGTGTCTTTGTTTCCACAGTATTTTCAATTTTGACATTTTTTGACATTTTTCCGTTGTCGTCTATCAGTCATATAATGGAGGTTTATGGACAGAGAACGGTTTCAGACAAGAACGGTTTGACCTAAAAAATTAAAATTGAAAATACTGTGGAAACATAGACACCTACAGTACATCTTGGATGCCCTTGAGGTAAGCTAAAACATATAAAAAATAATTTCAAAGTGAACTATCCCTTCAAATTACATTAAATTGACTTTATTTTTCACGTTTGATCAATTTAATGCGTCCTTGCTGATTTATCTTCTTTAAAAAAAAAACACACTTTCAGACTACTGATCCCAAACTTTTGAATGATATATGTAGACCTTCTTGACATAAGTTGTATAAACGTCGGCCTGATTATTTTTTGAGAAAACAATGTGAAACGGCTGTAAGAAAGCGAAGAGGGCCACTGTCTGGAATGTGCGTGTTAAGGAAGTCTCCGGCAACAACGCCCTGCGCTCTGGACGGCCTCGGTAAACCTTGGGGGGTGAAAAATTTGACGCTTTTACCACTTGACAGTCAAATACAGCGTACGACCTGCAGCACCTGTAATTACAAAACCTGATCCAACGTCAACACCGCACACCTCGCTAAAGATGGAAGTTAAAAGAGCACTAAAATAAAGCGTTCACTCATGCGCTGTACTGATTTATTTTTGTTAGGTACCTCGTCCACTTAGGGGAATTTAAAAATATGTTTGAGTTTGAACAATACAACTGGAAAGGGATTTTACAGCCTGCTTTCCTGCAAAGTCCATGCCTTAAATGAAATATCCAAACAACCTTTGGATGGTTTTCACTCTTGGGAGGCCTGTCATATGCACAGCGAAAAAGCAATGAAATGTAATGCAGGAATGAAGCGGGCTGGTTCTGGTTTGACTATTTTCACTGGAATGCGCATTTAGTCTTCAGCCGAACCACTGTGATCTTTAGAGATGTACACAGTACATGGACTGTTTAGTCTTTCTCTTTGGGCCTAGTGCTAAATCTGTTATACCATCACAAAGAAACACTGACATGTGATTAAATAACATTTCTTGGCACTGTCGATAAGCATAATAAAACCGCTGCGCTCATATAACAAGTATGTTTTCAGTTGGTTCTTTAACCACGGATATGTACGCAAACAGCCAATACATCTTGCCATGTTTGACAGTTCGAAACGAACCTCAGGCAAAAATACAAGCCTAAACCTGGGGACAAGACTGAAGAGTTAAACATCATGCTGTAAAATCACATGGAATTCATTAGTTTCTACGAATCTGTAAAACTTTTTAATACCTTTACATTGTAATTGGGCTGTGAGAAGAAGAATAGAAATGTGGAAAAAAGACTGATGGAAAGAAAAGAAGATCATTATATATTTTTCTGGTAATTTTACAATAAGGTTTCATTTGTTAACATTGGTTAATATTGGGCAAAAGACATTCACAAGCATTACTTTTTGTGTTTGTATCAGTAAATATTATTTAACAGACCTGAGCTAACATGAACTAACAATAAACTGTGTATTTTTATTAATGAACTAACGTTAACAAAGATTAATAAATACAGAAATGCTAATGTAAGTTAATGTTAAAAAATGTTAACTAGCACCTTGTTGAAAGTGTTAACATTTTATTTTGTAATTTACTTTAAAAAATGCCGTCGTTTGAATTTTTACGGAATTTTTTCAGCACTTTCAGCTATAAAGTAGTTGCTTTATAAATAATGAATAAAAAAGAATCATTAAAATGGAAAAAAATTGTTTTATGCCGTAATCACATTAATTCACTCATTAAGTTTGTGTTCTTGCATTAAAAGTGCTTGAAAGTGTCAGTTTAGCTCAATATTCATTGAGCACTATGCTAATTTAACTGTACTTTCACTCTGACATCTCTCACTATGAGAAATATACCCATACAGCGGCGATGATTCAGTCAGTCTAAAAACACTACCTTTGAGTAATACTGAAAACATTGCAATATTGAGATGTTTTCAGGGATTATTTAATGTAAAAATGTAGAAGAAGCTCGATAAATAATAATACGAGAAATATCATATTTTTTAAGCAGATATGATGTCAAATGTGACGTGTGTCTGCAAAATTTGGGGGATTTTTCTCTTTCTTTAATGTTTTCTTTCATTTTCCATCACCACTCCATCTTAAAGACAGCGAGAAGGAAACCACTCACCCTGTGGTTATTTTTAGATTTAAAAACAAGCCCCCACATGGAACAATGAAGCCCTGCACACAGCCGCTGGAAGAAATGATGTAGGTCACTTGTAAATCATACTGTACATGACATTAAGGTCAACAGATAGGCGTAATAAAAATCTTCATGTGGTGGACAGAGTGTAACTTTCTCAAAAGGTCTCTACTATGAAAAGTCAAAGTACACAATCTAATCAAAAAATGATGGTCTTAAAGGCAGGGTAGGCAATTTGTTCCCGAAATATATATATATTTTTTTGCTAGTATGCTAGCTGAAAGTCTCTTCACATCCTGATAGCAATCACTAAGTTAAGTGGTCTAAATGTGTGTATATATACAGTATGTGAAAGGTGTTGGACCATAAAATGTTCGTCCAATCATTGCATTCAGTTCAGTGCATTCGGATAGACAGACGTCAGTCACCGAGCACCGCAACACCAGACACCTTTTACAGTTCCTCCTGACCAAAAAAAGCAAGCGTATGCTGCGTTCACACCATAACTACTGTAATTAGGAGGAGATGGAAGCCTGACTTTAGACTTAGAGTGGTTAGTGACTTGAACTTATGCACTTCAATGGCAACACTATCAACCTTGAAATGAATCTGCAGCAGTCAGGTGATGTTCATTATTATTGAAATGTTATGTGTTTTGTGACATGAGGTAGTTTGGAATATACTGGAATATATTTTCAATTACCGTGGGTAGTTAAATCTACAGTAACGCCTCATGCTAGTCGGCTTGAGATCCTTTCCATCTAAACTGTTTTTAGTTATGAGAAAGAACCTTGCCATTTCAAAATTAATGTCTGAAAACACCTTATGACTCTGATAATATTCTTGTTGCAAATTAATAAATTACTGTTACTTTGTCATTTATGTTGAAAAGCAAAAGCTTTCAAATGATCTATATAGTTTCAAATGATATATAGTGTCAGCATTAGTTTAGTTTTAGACTAAGACGTTATTGTTTTAAATATATAACGGCAAATGGTGGGATGGGTGGTTCAGGGGCAGTAAAAGAGGCTTCAAAATGACAAAATGCGTCACAACTTTCATAAAAGTGGAGCATATGACTTGTGTGTTACTGTTGAGGCATATGGTGGCTGTGTGGGGAACAAGTTGAAATCATTATTCCTCTCTCCATCCGATAGAGAATTTATGAAAAAATAAAATACGAGTATGAGTATATCTTTTGATTTGAATCTTCTCAGTGAAATGGTTGTTTCAGTTCACAAATCGAACTGATCCGGTTCTCATGTGACTGTGGGATGACATCAGGGTGACTATCCAATGTCAGAATTCTTCCTTTAGGATAAGAAGAAAGCGGACAACAGTCGGGATGAATGCAATGAAACAATCCTTTTTACAATTTAAGTTAAATAGTCCTCTAATTAAATGGAATCACATATTTTTCTGAATACCAGACGAGAAGTTTCAAGCAAATAAAATATCACTTTAACTACTTTACATTTCCCAGTGCCAAATGAACGTGTAACAACATGTCAGTACTAATACGTAAACTGAATGTAGGAAATTTAAAATAACATTGATGACGTTTACGAATTTTGCATTGGTTCAAATGGCAATTTGGCCTATACTGTACGCTACTCTTTCCATCTAAACGTATCTAAGATCTAACACACTTTGGGTTCAGTTGAATGGGGGACAGCGTGATTCAGAAGAGTTGCCGACTTCCGCTGAGCTCAAAGTCCCTTCCATGGGGGCAGACACACAATGCCCCCCTCTATCTGTCTGCACGGTGCTGAATACTGAAATGACTCAACCATGCTTTTTAACAACTCTCTTGACATTTGAGGTCTTTTTGCTCCTCAACATCATTGCACTCTGAGCTGAGCTGTGGTGACATTCTCAAATACACTCAATGTGAATGCATCTAACCACATGTACAAAGACCTCGACAATGACATCAACGTTTATGCAACTTTTCTCAAGTGTCTAATTTTTTAGAGTGTTAAGGTCCGGTATTCTATTTGACTGCAAAAAGTATTCGGACACTTAGTGATATATCATGTATATAATTTATATACACACTTATAAATATATAATGTAATTGCATTAAATAACAAAAATATAAAAAAACAACTGGTATCTATTTTATTTTATTTTTTTATTTTTTTATTTTTTTTAAAGATCTTAAATGTGTATACTGTTCAAAACTGAGACACTTTCTGTTCAACATTAATAGAGCACATACAATGTGATGACTCAACTAAAATAGCTAAAACCTCTACTAAAGAACTTTTTATTGTACTTACCTTTTTAGTGTTATTGAAATAATATAAAAAGAATTTTATGAAAATAATATTCAAAATGGGCTTTTCATGTAGTTTTGACAAACCGCTCTGATTGACCTGAAAAACGTTTTCCCAGCGAGTATTTCAGCAGTTATTATGTGCGTCTCATATTTCTGTTGACTGAACCAGCGTTCTTTCTTTTCAGTGAATTGTCCAAACAGATTTGCAAAACAGGCTGATTCAAATTCTTTCAGACCGCTCCCTTACTGAGGGGCCATCAAAAATAAAAAAAAATTACACAACAACGGCAGGTTACGAAAACGTAAACTTTCAAAGTGCCATTTTTTGAAAACGATACCGTTATTATCTCCAAGTAAACTACAAAAACACAAACCTCTGAAAACGGTGACGCCATGCACATTTGTAGTGTTTCTTTACAAAGTGACATCGCCAACTACTGGCCAGGCAGAAAAATACAACGTTTTAATCATTTTCACAGTGATGTGATATTGACAAATAATTTTACCATTGCTAAATAAAGATATTTATGGATGCTTGTTTTCACCATGAAATAAAAGAAAATATGATTTTCCTTTTTTATTTATTTATCACACAATTGACTTTTTTCACACAATTGTGCAGGATACAGTATACACTGAATTGTGAAGTTGCAATTACCTTTTTTAGTTTGGTAGAAACAAAAGAAATGGCAAGATGTAAACTCAGAATTATGAGGGGGCAAAAGTTAAAATTGTGCGATATAAACTTACAATTGAGGGGGGGAAAGTCACATTATTACCTTTTTTTCCATGGTGGAAGCACCACTTTGCTGCACATCACCCCCACTAAATAGATTCTGAGAAATGAAAAGGAAAGATCTCAAAAAGAAGAAAACAAGTTTTGTTTTCATTTTTATATATTCAGCATTTAATACAGTGATTCTGTGATGCCCAAAAGCGTTTTTGGGGCCACTCTACGTCCTATTTCAACATACGCTCCATGAATGCTGAAGTATTTATGTATTTAGACTTTGTATATCCAATATCTTTTCAAGACTGGATTTTCCAACACAGACAGATTGCGCCCTTGAGACCATTTTACCAAAAGCCAAGAAAGATTTCAGAAACCCAATCCCCTGATTTCCTGTCCACAATCTGAATCTATCCCACACCATCATCCTTATGCCATCCGTATTTACGTGGCTAGCGGAATAGTGGGATTCCTGCACGTGTGGGAATCTGGGCCGTAGACCAAAGCTGCAGTTTCCAACCACACAATCCCCAGCCAGTGAAGGAAAACAAGGAAAACTGGCACAAAAGAACTTTTCTCTAAATGAAAACGTTATATTTTAAACAAATAGAACTCCCACTTCAGTGAATACACTCGTTTCACATTCATTTCTTGCAAAAACACTCAAGCTCTGACAAGATCTGTTTATCAAAATCTGTATTTTAATAAACCATTTGTGTATGTTTCAAGGTGACACTAATCTCAGTGTCAATGGCAATGTAAAAGAAGAAGAAGGCCACTGGCTTGGAAGAAATTGCAAATGGAACGGCAGTTCAAACATGCTGTCATTGACGTATTTGTTTGAAATGTGTGTCTTGTGCTGGCAGGCTTATGAATGTGCCTGTTTAAACAACCCAATTGTAGATAGACATTGCTGAGGTCTGAGGTAAAGCCACTCTCACCAAACATGGGGGGAGGAAGAGAAATGGGCCCAGAATAACTTCCTTCAACTCATTGCTCTACACTTCAAAATGACTTCCACCTGCTCAACTGGGTAAAATGATTTGATTATCCACTGTCTTGTAGTAGAAAAGACAATTTAATATCTGTGCAGCACTTTGGAGTTGCACTCAGTAATGTTTTTGCACAGCCAAAATGGCACACGTCTTATACTGACACCTAGTGACGTGGAGGCAGCATCCCGCAACAGTCAATTATTTACCGAACTCTGTTACACATGCGTAGTGCAGAACAATGCATCATTCCTTTATATTTTTACACAGCTCCCTGCAATACTTAATTCTGCTTCTTCAATCGCAACATCTAGTGGTCTTTCTTTTTGTACGACAACAAACCCTGCAACTGTAACAAAACGCTCAAGCGGGTACTGCGAGTCCTTTTGAGGTAATAAAATATGTCAAATTAAGATTCAATTCTTTACTTACGTGGCAAGTAGCTGGATAATAAGTGGGATAATCAGTGGGGACACTTGTATGAAGAGGTTTCTTTTGCAAAAGATCTTCTGACTGTAGCTACACTGTCCCTTAGCCCAGTGGCGGATTTAGCGAATTGGGGGCCCAAGGTGAAGATAGTATGGGGCCCCCTATCCGATCTTTACATAGGCATAATTTGTGGGTGGGAAGGGTGGGACATGTCCCCACGACTTTTTGCCAGGGTCGATACTCAACTAGTACAGCATTCATTTTGTTCGTTTGTTAATTACGAGGCGATCTAGCACGCTGAAATGTGTTGTTTTTGAAATCAAGTGACCAAAAGGCTTGTTGACTGCAGACAATGAGACACTCTATTCGTTCCGTATACCACCGATAAACATAATCGGTTTTACGAGTACGGATTTTAACCCAGAACCTCTGAGAGGCTTGGCTAAAGTTCTGGCATTGGACCATTAAAGTGCATGCGTGTGATGGTTGGATCGATGTATTTTTTCACTTGAAAATTCTCGCCACCAACACACTTTAGATCCCAATAGCTGATAGGCAGGCAAAGCTAACGTACCTGGCACTGTCGGCAGCAACGGGTAGCTCCTCTAACGGTCTAATGGTGCTAACGGTCGTGATGGTGGTTGTATCGTTAGCGTTGTTGTCATTTTCAGCGGGCATCACAAAAAGTTTGTTTTCTTCGGCAATTTTGTTTTGCTTTCCTCTCGCTTCCTGTTTTTTTCAGCATTGCTTGAGTAGCTTCACTTCATTTTTACTCTGTCTACTACTCTGTACACTTTGTCAATCACTTATTTTTCGCTGTCAGTTTTTTTGGCACATTACAGCGTTGTTACTTTCGCAGATGCGCAGTAAGTGAGATAATGGAATAGTCCAATGTAATGAGGTGGGGGGGGGGCCCTCTTATCTGCGACACTAATGATTTAATGAGTTTTTTGGAAATATATAATTTGCAGAATGTAAAAAAACTTAAGCATAAGTTTATGGTGTATTTTGGGGGCCCCTAGGTAGCTAACGGGCCCAAGGTGATTGGCGACCTTTGCCTAATGGTAAAGTCCGCTCCTGCCTTAGCCTTGCCGCACCAGTTTGCGAACTAAGATAAAGTCAGTAATATTTGGTAAAATAATATAGCTTTTACTTATCATGCTACTGACATAACTGGAGTCTTTGTTGACATTGATATTTTGTTTCCTAAAGCACATTTTTAATGAGGGAATGTTTACTGAATATACATACCTTTAAACCAGTAAATGACAGAACAAAATGATCAGACAATGTTCTTGGACAAGAGAAAGGAAGCTGTCACAATAGTTCATGTGCAGCCCATGTGCACAGTTCTTTCCCGAGAAAGTCTCACATTCCCCTTTTTTAAGGTGGACAAAATATTTGCTGAACAGAGGGACAATGGTTGATTGCAAATACACATACTTCCTTACTGGCCAGAATGATTTAGATATAGTTGAGGCTACTAAAACATTCACGTATAATCATTGTGTGTATTCAAGATAATTATTAGAATGAAATTAACCTTAGCCAGTATAAGGCGTTTGCCATTTTAAGTGGTGTCTGGAGGTAATTTCCACCACTGTCATTTCATTCACACAATGTTATGAAACAAAAAAAGATAATTTTACATGTGATGGAAATGATACTGTTATGACAATTATCACGACTTGCAGAAAAAAAGAGAGAATTATCATATGATTCATAGGATCATCAGAAATACTAGTGAGAGTTTGAAGTAACAAAAAAAGAGTTCATTTTAGCCAAAGTTATTTCAGTTCTGTATCTGTATATTTCAGTTCTCATGAAAAATGTAACCTAATACTGTAGGTTGGGTAAATTCACAGTTTAAATTCCAGTACATGACCATAGAATGTTTGTCATTGTATAACGTTCATTTAACACACAACCATATCTCTTTCCCATAGACATATAAACAATGTCAATGTTGATAATAGTGTGTTTGCAGTGTATGAAGTATGCAGTGTTTTGAGTGTTTTTTTTTAGCACGTTAAGTGGTTGGTAGTGTTCTGTGTAGGTTTTGATAGCACAAACACTGTGAAATGAGAAGCATACTAAATTTTTTTTTTAAATGTACTACTGACATGAACTGCTGATCCCAGTAAGACAGGGCGGGACATATAGAACAGCTCCTCCCCTTTTTTAACTTGTCAATAGTATTTCATCCTAATCTCTTACCCTTTCCCCTCCTGATCTCCTCCATATCGCTTAAAAATATAGCATTCTGTGCAGAATTCAAATGTATCCGAAATGTTTTGTGGTCCGACACAGGCATATGATCCCCTCTGTGCTATATCGTGTCTCTGGCACTGCGTCGCGTGACACTAACGTGAAACCAGAATTCGGCCCGATGGAAAGCATATTCTGAATCTGAATCGTTCCCTATCCCCTATATAGTGCAGTATGTGCCAGTCACCATGGAAAATAGTAAATGTGTAAAAAAGTGACCAATTTTGTCGGGGGGGGGGGGGGGGGGGGGGGGGGTTGGGGGGTTGTGACCAATAATGTAAGGGGTGGGACACGAGTATTTGATTGGACAGAAAATCTGATGAGAAGCTGAGGTGCAGAGTGATGTCATCAAAAAAATCATTGGTCCATATTGATGGAAGTGCGAGGCTGTAAATTTTGCTATGCTTATAGACCATTTCACAAGATGTAAACAACACTGGTCCAGAAGCACTTCCTGTTTCAGTTTTTTAACACTACATAAATGCTGGGATAAAATACAATCTACAGAACATTTAAAACTGAATCAAAAAGTTAAACAAACATCTTTAAGATGTTTTCTTTACATGTGAAATAAAGAAAACAGTTACAAACTGAGACAGGAAGTGCTTCTGGACCAGTGTTGTTTACATCTTGTGAAATGGTCTATATCTTCTAAATGAAAATTTTGTCATTGTTTTGAAGCAAACTGCAGATAACAGTAAAGCTAAAATATTCCAACGCATTCTCATCCCAAGGTGTCATAAACTGACCCTTTTGCCAATGGGTATACATCCAACGCACATGCCACCTTTTAGCGTCTATAGACCATTTCACAAGATGTAAACAACACTGGTCCAGAAACACTTCCTGTTTCAGTTTGTGACTCTTTTCTTTATTTCACATGCAAAGAAAACATCTTAAAGATGTTTGTTTAACTTTTTGATTAAGTTTTAAATGTTCTGTCGGTTGTATTTTATCCCAGCTTTTATGTAGTGTTAAAAAACTGAAACAGGAAGTGCTTCTGGACCAGTGTTGTTTACATCTTGTGAAATGGTCTATATAACACGCTTTGGTTATGGGTAGGTTTAGGTCTGGGGTAGGGGTAGGGTTAGACCACTAGGAGGCGCCTTCTGGCCCATAAGCATTTGATATTGACGCTAAAGGGTGCCATGTGCGTTGGATGTATACGCATTGGCAAAAGCGTCAGTATATGACGCCTTGGGAGGAGAATGGGCTTAATATTCATAATAAAAGCCAAAAAAACTTCAAATTGGATTTCATATGGACTTTAAGGCCTGCTTTTTTTAGACAGGCCTCTGAAATAGTCAGTAACTTCCATCTGATAAACCTGATGTCATCTGGAAGGTCATTGAACGTTTGGTCAAGGGAAAAGCAGTGAACCCACTGTGAGCTATTTTGAGATCTTGAGACGCTGCAGTCCCTCCTCCGCGCGGCTCACACACTTTGCAGCCAGCACACAACAATGGGCGCAGGATGCTGTGGTCAGCGCTTTGTGTGCGGTGTGATCTTCACACCACTGCGAGTGGAGAGACCGTGACGTGGGTGGGTCAAGAGCTCAGCATAACACAGCTATGAATTTGACACCCGTTTCCACAGGAACAAACACTATGACCAGACATGCTTCGATTGTGCAGGTGTATTTATGACATGTTTTTTTTTATTAAGACGGTGCAACATTTGATTCACAAGAACATTCTGATGGCATGACGAAACAATATGGGTAGGAGATGAAAACACTGAAAACAAACCTATTCAGAAAGGCCAAACACTGACATTAAAGCAAGAATTCAAATAGAACCAGTAAACTGAGTGGGCCTAGTAGAAATACAATAAGCAGGGCATTGAAATGGACGCGTTGACATCATTTACTCACCCTCGTTTCAAACATTCACTGGTGCGTTCAAGTGCTATGGAAAATATGATATTTTCCACTTGTGAACTGGTGTTTACCAGTGTGGTGCGTTCAAGTGCTTTTGTTGACGTAATGTGGTAAACAGATGCAGACCTGTTATTTAGCTAAAACTATTTTAGATTGCTTAAGTCATTTACTCAAACGGTAAATAATATGCTGTATATTTTCTAGATCACGAAAAGTACATATTTTTTCAGCATTAATAATAATGCTGTCGTCACCAGCGCAATGACTTATGGGGTAGGATAGGTCGGGATCCATTTATGTATCCTTTCTTTCACAAGGAAACGATGGGTGCATTTAGCGTCGCTTTTAAATCAGGGTAGCCTTCGTCGTGCATTTTGCGCCTGCGCGTAAGTAAATATCTGTCTATCAGCAGGTATCAATAGTCTATTTTCAACATTCAAAAAAGCGCTTTGAATATTAATCACGCTGATCACTTTATTTATTCCACTTGGATCATGTTATTAGGAAAATATTTGTGCATTGAATGCTCATGTAAGATGATATAAAATTAAAACAGCCTTCCGTCTGTACCGTCTTGACTTATTTTGCTTGCTTTCATCACTTTCGCTTTCTCGTGCACTGACTTATTCGCCAAGCTGAACAGCCAATCAGAGCACTCTCTCTCACGACGACCCGAAGCCGATTCAACATGCTGAAACGGCCCAATAAACCCTGATGGCATCGACTAGAGCCAAAAAACTGGGACAAGTGCATCTTTGAGCCCACATTCAGCACAAGTAAAATACTTACTAGTAAAATCAGATACTCTAAAGACTTTTACAAAGTCAAATTGGAATTTGTGACTTGTAATGGAGTCATTTTTGCTGTAAGATATCTGTATTTTTTTTACTAAAGTATGGTTTTCAGGTTCTCGTTTACACATCTGCATAACTTGAATTTTAATTTTGGATGTACTGTCCCTTTAAACACCACAATCTTTGGGATCTTTAATAATCCGAGACATGCCTTCAAACAGTGAGACCTTGATACGATAAAGTGAGTCAACTTCATGACTTAGTATAAAGTCCACCTTCAGAAGATCATATATTATGATGTTCTTTCGGTTGATCTTTGACTGTCTTTCCTCTCTGCTTTCTACATATTATTGTGAGTGCAAAATTAAAATTAGATCTGTACAGCAGGGTACTTTTTTTTTTCTATGAGGTAACAAGCTCTAAGCAAATACGCTTCCTGTTTTTATTAAGCTATTCTAAGAATAGCATGGCAGTATTTTTGATATTTTTAAAGTACAAAGGTCATCAGTGAATTAAAATGCTTATTTTGCTACACTCCTAGAAAAAAAAGGTTAAGTGAGGTGTTATATAGAGCCCAAGGGTTATTGACTCTGTTTTAAAGAACCTTGTATGGCAAAAAGCTTTTTTTATAAAGGAGAAATGTCTAAAATGCTAACTAATTATTTCAAATTTTCTAGTGATAAAGTGTTTACGAGTTAGGTCATAAAATTGATTTAAATAAAAAATTAATTAAAACAAAATTAATTAATTAAAACTGAATCCATAAAGTGATTTATATGAAGCACTTGATGTAACCTTTTAAGGTTCTATATAGTGTTCTATATAGTATTAAAAGTGTCTTAATAAATCATATGCCTGGTTTTAGACTACACTTCATATACTAAAATTGCACATCGATACATGTATTTTTACAGTAAAATTCCTATAAAAGCGTCAAAAATATCACTAGTTTGGTTTTATATCAAACTCTCCCTTTTAGTCTAATGTGGGTATTCAGATTTTTTCCATGGAGGAGGATGTGTGCCTGAATTTAAGATCTTTTAAGCAGTTGCTTGTTAGATATTGTCATTATATATTAGTCATAGTTGAGTAATACAGTTCCCCATATCCTTATATTTTAAAGATAGTTTTACTGCTGACACAAATTCAAAGTGGTAGAGCCACATCAACGTCAGCTGTTTTGACGCTGATTCAGGAGAAAGTTGCTTTTAGAAATGTTTTGTGAGGCCTAAAATGATAACTGCTCTCACTTCCTGTTTTAAAACTGACAACCGGCCATTGCCAGATTCACCATACACATGTGCTCAACATACGCTCTGACATCATAACTGCAGTTCAATAATCTAGTGAATCAAACACGACAGTGAACTTTAACTGCAATACAATAACACTCCCATTTACCAGTGTAAGCTACTTGAAAAGACAGATTAATCTGTAGATAAAAAAAAAAAATGGGTCAAACGACAGCAGTGGCGAAGAGCATAATTAAAGTATATATTACACGTTATTTCAATGTATTGAGTAATCGAGGCACATGAATGTGCTAAGAGGCTTTGTACATGGAGGAAATGCAAACATACATCCCAGTATTTAAGTAAAAAGTGTTGCTATGGAAAATATACAAATAATGCACAACAATGAGCAACAGTGCTTTAAAACTAGGGCACGGTTATATAACAGACCGCTTGTGAGCTGTGTCGTGACATTTAACCCTCCTTCAGTCATCCTTCCCTCGGAATTGTTTATTGGTAAATTGTGCGGATAACAAAGCCATTGTTATTTTCAAAAGTCATAAAACCTTCATAACAGTAGTCCATACAACTTTTTAGCTATATTCAAAGTCTTATGAAGTAACTTTGTGTGAGAAACAAACCGAAACGCTGCTTCTAGTGTACAAATCATATGCTATGTGACATTACGTTGCGTCATATTATGTATTGTTATACAGGTGTTCAATCAATCAATCAATCAATCAATTTTTTATTTATATAGCGCTTTACAACAACCATGCGTTGATCAAAGCGCTGGACAGAGAAAAAGAAACAACAACAACAACATTAAACACAATACCAAAAAAAAAAGGTGTTGTGTTATGTTGTTATATTATGTTATGTTATGTTGTGTTGTGTATCTATCAATCCATCTATCTGAAACTTGAAAGATGTACGCCCAAATATGTATGATTTCTATACTTCAAAAATATGAATTGTTTGAAAAATGACCGAATTTCAATTTGGGGTACAATAAAAAAAAGAAATGTATTCTTTTTGAGGTGTACAAACTATAATTGTAACCTCCTGACATACAATGAACTAAGTATTTGTATTATTCATAACTAAGGACGTGACATTGATATTGCCTCAAAAAGTAGATGACTTTGCAAATATTTGTAGAACCTTTGACCACCGCAGCCTTATAAAGCAAAAAAAAGAAAAAGTCCAACATTGGCTGAAGATCCCAGCTGTCATGTGCGCAGTCACATTTCTGAGAAACATTTCCTCAAATATTTGATTGACCGCAGGCTAAAGTGCACAATCGTCGATGGGTTTAATGAAGATGCTAATAAATGAACAAGAAAAATGATCAAGTACATTGCAAAAAGCATCTTAAATGCAAATGCGTGCCGTAGATGAGAAGATATAGAGGCACTATAAAGGCACGGATGGAGTGTGACTAACTGCGGCCTGTGCTTCCTCGTTCGCCTCATGTGACTGTGTGTCATTGTGGTTTGGCATGTTCAGGGCATGCTGACTGATTTAGACTTTACAACTCACGGCCAATGCACAGAGAACATTTCGAAATATCTACCTGTTTACTGTCCTCGCTGTGCTCGTTTTATGTTTTAATATATATAGTCTGGGACTTTGAACTTTGAATTAAATTATGATGCTCTCTTGTGTCACACAGTTATCTTGTTTTCATTCACTTTTTGCCGTCTCAGACGATACTGAGACTGCAAAAATGTTTGAAAACATTCCTCTGAATGCTAAAAGAAGAAGGTAATACACTTGTGTGGTTTGTTTTTCTTTTTTGTGCAGCGTGACAGAAGAGTATAGAGCACTAAACTGGAGGAATGCTGAGAAACCGGATAGTCAGAATCAGTACCGTCTCCATGACGATGCTGAACAATCGGGTGTGATCATATAAAAACATAATAAAGACAAAACCAAACCAAAACAGAAAACAAAGCATTTTCCGAAACAAAATCTCGGACACATTGTTGGCGGTAACACTTTATTTCAATGGTCCACTTTACATTCTATTAACTATAAGTAACTTTGAAATTGCATGTCAACTACTTAATTGTGTTGCTTAATATGTGTCACCACTTTTATTTTGATATAGCTAACAGACATTCTACTGACTACAACTTTGCAAGTACAAGTCAACTTATTCTACTAACCCGAACCCTCATCAAATAGTCAACTAATACTTTATACGTGAGAGTTATTTGACAACTAATATTTTACGTGAGAGTTAGTTGAATTTAATGAGAGTTAGTTGACATGTAGTTGCAAAGTATCTTATAGTTAGTAGAATGTCAGAATAAAGTGTAACCATGAAGACTAAATAAATAGCCTTTCAGGTTTTTTTTTTTTTTTTTTTTTTTTTAAATGAGACTCTTCCCTTAATTTTTGTTTCTGGTGTCAAACCAGAACAAAGTATGTTTGGCAAATTTCATCCCGCCACTTGGGAGAAACTAAAGCCCAATTGGACAGACGCCAACATGGCATGGATTATACGTGACATGACATGCCCTCCTCCTCAAAAACCAAAACTATGCAAGGTAAAACTTGCAGTGAACATAAATATGGTTTGTGTTGACCACAATGTTTATTGCGGTGAATTATTGGATGTTAGGAACAAGAAACCATCAAAATTCAAGAGACATTTAGAAACCAACATTTATAAATCAGTTTTACTATTCAGCCTACGTCATGTTCGCAGTTTTTGAGCCTTTTCTTATGGAAGCTTGTTTCCCCTGCAAAATAAAACATTTTAAAAGATAACAGCGACTTTTTATCTCACAATTGCAAGTTTACAATTTCGAAATTCTGACATCTTTTCTCAGAATTGTGAGATGTAAACTACCAATTCCGAGTTATAAAGTCCAATTCTAAGGAAAAAAACACTGATTTTATACAACAATTCTGACTTTATAACATGCAACTCTTACTTTACATCTCCCAATTGTGTGTTATAGTCAGAATGGCGAGATATAAACATGCAGAGTTTATTTCTTGCAATTGCTACTCTATATCAAAATTCGGAGATAAAAAGACAAAAATAAAAACCCAGAAAACCTACAGCATGTCAAAGACTAAAATATGAAATATATTATTTCGGTACGTGTAAAATATGCTATTGCATTTCTTTAATCCTATGATGTGTTTACTGAACCTGTGTTATGTTGCTATCTTGACATGGAGGAGAACCTGTTTATGGAGAATGAGTCAGATCATGTTTCTCAAGGTAATGTACCCATATAGTCAAACATTGCACAATAGTAGTGATTCACTATTGGGTTGTTTACAACATTGTAGAAGTGAAGTTTTTTTAGACTCTGAGTGAGATGTTTGCTTATGAAACATGACTTTTGCGCAAACTTGGCAAAACAATCTGAGGCAAACTAGCCTGTGATATGGTTCAACAACAGTGCTTTACCACAAATACGTGCATAACGAAACTGGCCAGAGTGGTTTTAAAACTCAGATATCATCTAAAGACACCAAACTGCAACATGATCTGGAATCTACAGCTCCGGATGTGTTTATGTTCTTACTGGTAAATTCTCCACCTCCCTTCCTTTAACTAGCTTTTTACTTCCTAGCTTTTTACTTCCTTGGAATTTCTTCTTAAATCTGCAGTTTGGTCTAACTACCAAATTTGATTTGGTCCTAACACAAACATTTTCCATGGAAATGCACAGAATGCAGGTTTGACTTCTTTGGAAATTATTGGGAGACTGTGTGGACCTCTGGAACAATATGTTCCCATGCACTGAAATCCTACATCCTGTTGCGCAATCCTGTGCTTACACATGGAAAATCAGCTGGTGTGCCACTGCTCACACATTTTATACCATTTGATTTTTTTTTTATCCACTACAAAGCAGGCCTCTGAATTCAGACCGAAGATGGTAAGCAGAGTAAAAATGCAGCTGTAAAAACCAGCTAAACTAACAACAAATAATGCATGAAACCAATCATTAATCTAAGACGTTCCAACTGGTGAAACAGAAATAATAAAAATATAGCGGAATTCAGCGTCAGCTATTCAGAAGATACATTATTGTTTGGGAAAAGCTGTTGAAAACACTCTATTGCACCGGTCCGTCACCAACAAAATGGTTTAAAAAGAATAGCAAATCCACCGCATATCTAATCTTTCTATAGCACTATCAGTCCACCCCAGAGGCAGATGACTGGAGATTTACATAGTTTCCCCAAAATGCCCATTACTCATGCTAAGCAGTGTGTAAAATGCTTTGGGCAGTGACTGGCATTGTAAATGTAATCCATTTGTCCATATCCTCCTCCATCTCATCCTCATGCACACTAACAGGCTGTGACCAACACCGCCCAGCTATATTTCACTGACAAATGAAAAGAGATTCCAGATGATAGACTGTGAAAGAAATGAGAAACACATGCAAAAAAAGCTCCGCTGAATTCCAGACACCACAACTGGACTTTCGCAATGACTTGCTCATTGTGGTCTGAGAGACTCAGCTATCTCCTATACACTCACTTTTCAAATGATTTAGCCTAATCTGCAAAGAAGATATAAGATAAAAAGCAAACTTGGAATAATAAAAGATAGGAATTTGATTCAGTGAAAACAGAAATCAAGAAAAAAACTCACAATTTTGAGGGGGATTGTGTCCCTCCTTCTAAGTTAAAGGTGCAATGTGTAACAAAGTTAAGTATCTATTAACAGAAATGCAATATGACATCCATAACTATGTTTTCAGTGGTGTATAAAGAACTTACTTAATTAACCGTAATGTTTTTATTACCTTAGAATGAGACATTAATAGCTCCATAACCGCGGGAATCCCCTTCTATGAAGGTCGCCATGTTGTGACGTCATATTCCTACCGTAGCCGAACGCGAACAAACAGCGCTACAGAACGCGTTTCATCACTACCTTGAAAGAGAAGTAGCGGAAAGCTGGAAGCTAGCCTTACACTCCGTGAGTAGTGACTTTTCCCTTGTGAGTGGTGTAAAATATGTAGTTGGGATTGTTTCATGTAACTTAGTTCTCCCTCGCTGTGTTATGGGTTTGTTATGTTGGGGATAGATGTGCTGTTACGTTCGTGAGACAGCTGATGATTAGTATTCATGTCATTGACCGTAAAACAGTACGTTACAGGAATCACTAACCCGTCGATAGAGACTTTTACTAAAGTCTTTTATCACTAAAGTCGATCGTGAAGAGTTTTCAAAATCAGAGAAAAAAAGCCTATTGTGTGTAGTAAATAGTATCTATGGGATGCGGAGATGACATGATTGTAACAGCGCGCGCACTTCCGACCTTTGGACTCATGCGATGCCGACGCGTCCCAGCTCAGCCACAGTAACAGCTCATATTAGACAGCTAAACTATTACTACCCTGTTAGAAAAAATATATAGCTGCTCCCTCGCTGTATTATGGGTTTGCTACAGTATGTGGGGAGAAATGTGCTGCTGGTTACGTTTGTGAGACAATCAGCTGATTATTATTTTATTAAATTATATATTAAAACCCTTGATCCTCACCTGATGGCTTTGTAAACAGACAGTATTCATGATGTGGTTTATAATGGACTGTGGTACAGAAACAGTGACAATGTTACACACTCTTGGCTTACTCTGGCTATTCTCTGCTGTCTCAGCCGACGAGATGTTTGTCCCGTTTTAGCAACCGTAGCTTCTTCGAAAGGGAGGGGTGAGCAGTGGGCTGAGCCCTTAGTGCAAACCTGGTGCAAACTCGCAACCGAACCACTAGATGTCGCTAAAAATCACACATTGCTCCTTTAACTAGCAAAAGTCTATGAAGGCCCTGTTCCCTTCCCCTGAGCCTTTGCGATCTTCCTCCGAGTCCACACTTTCGTGACGTATTGGCGCTTTGGCTGTCTGGCAGAGGTCTATTATGGAGCTTACAGGCTTACGGCAAAAGTGTGCATCGCTCACAAGCGCCATTCTGAATCCTTAAATGACAAATGGGACACCCTACGGTCTTGTTGACTTAACAAACATGAGCACGCAGTGGCCATTGTAAGTCCACAAGACCGCAAGTGCACATGAAGTGTAGCTCTCAAAATAGTCTTTAAAGGGTTAGTTCACCCAAAAATGAAAATTAAGTCATTAATTACTCACCCCCATGCTGTACCAACCCCGTAAGACCTTCGTTCATCTTCGGAACACAAATAAAGATATTTTTTGATTGAATCTGAGAGCTGGATCAGTCCTACATAGACTGCCTAAGGGACTGCCTCTTGACGGCCCATAAAGTCATTAAAGAAAAGGTTTAAATATTCCATGTGCCTACAGCGGCTTAATTATAAGTTTATCAAGCGACGAGAATACTTTTTGTGCGAAAAAAAACATAAATAACGACTTTATTCCACTATTCCATTACTTCCTTATGGGCGCATGCGCGAGAACTGAGACGAGGACGTTCTCATTCGTCTACTTCTTGTTACCGGCTGCTCACCGCTTAGGAGTTTTACCGCCCCCTACCGTATAAGATGATGATCGATATATAAGGTGTTCCGGATTATAAGGAACACTGTCGTTTTTTGAGAAGATTAAAGGCTTTTAAGTGCACCTTATAGTGCGGAAAATACAGAAATTGAAAAGCGTATGTACAGCGCGCATCTTCCTCTGCTTGTAAACAGAAAGTTTTGCGCTTCCAGCTATATCAGCACATCATCTTATACGGTAGGGGGCGGTAAAACTCCTAAGCGGTGAGCAGCCGGTAACAAGAAGTGGTCGAATGAGAACGTCCTCGTCTCAGTTCTCGCGCATGCGCCCATAAGGAAGTAATGGAATAGTGGAATAAAGTCGTTATTTATGTTTTTTTTCGCACAAAAAGTAGTCTCGTTGCTTGATAAACTTATAATTGAGCCGCTGTAGGCACATGGAATATTTAAACCTTTTCTTTAATGACTTTATGGGCCGTCAAGAGCCAGTCCCTTAGGCAGTCTATGTAGGACTGATCCAGCTCTCAGATTCAATCAAAAATATCTTTATTTGTGTTCCGAAGATGAACGAAGGTCTTACGGGGTTGGAACAGCATGGGGGTGAGTAATTAATGACTTAATTTTCATTTTTGGGTGAACTAACCCTTTAACAAAAACCATTTGGCATGTAAGTCCTAAAACACCTACAATATCCCCTAAATGTATTTGGACACATCCTACTATAAAAATCCATATACCACTCACAACTAAAGAAATGATTAATACTTTAGACAAGAATGATGATTCACATGAGATAAGAACTTCATTGTGTGTCCTATATTGTTGATTTATTCAACATTAGGTGGGTGGTCCTTCTTGGATCACATGACTAGCAATGTCTTGAATTGAACTTAATAAACACTTCATCTGAACTTGATATGAAACTAATTGGAATTGTTAGTAACATCATTGATGTTGTAATTACGAACATTGACTGTACAGTGTCTGAATGCATTTTTTGTAACATTTTCTGCTATTGAAGAAGACTACATTTCCCATCGTGCTCATTATGGGCAGCACGAGAATAATAAAATGCACAGATAGCATTGGTTACACACCACATTTGCATAATTTTCTCTTAATGTTGCTGCACTAGTATTAAAAACCACTTGTCGGGAAGTGAAAGTGCAGAAAGTACACAGTTCTTCTTTAACTTGAAGAACAAAGATTAGATTTCCAGTGGCTTGCTCACCATCCAAACATCAGGGCTAATTAAAGAAGGCATGGCAATGAAAAAAGCATAACAGTAAGATTAAACAGGTTGGATTAGGCAGTCGTTTGGAATGTCCTTTAGTTGATTGGGTTATGTGGAGGGGGATTCTCCCGAAGCCATGTGCTGATGTGGATTGAGCAGCTGCGGTCTGCGTTAAATTCATTCCTTTAGCTGCTGAGTGAGTCAGTATGCACTGTGCTAACCAGGACTCTGACTCATCTCCACATGAGTCAACACGATCAGCCCTAGCCAGAGGGCACAGTCGACTGACCCCACCTGCCAGCCAGCCACTATCAAAACATCACCACAGGCCTATAGGCTGCTGGTGACATGTCATTTATTTTTATCGCCCAACACAAATGTGTACTTTTTTTGTAGTAAGATGCACTGAATATTCTTGATTTATTCATGATGAATGCTGATGATATCAAATTAAGCAGAATTGTGTTTATCTCAAGAATTGTGGCTTCAATGCATTTTTTGTACACCCATTAAAGATTCCTAAACACATATTATTAGTGATTTGTTGACACTATTGGTGCAGAAATTGCACAATTTAAAGGGATACTCCACTTTTTTTTGGAAATAGGCTCATTTTACAACTCCCCCAGAGTTAAACAGTTGGGTTTAACCGTTTTCAAATCCATTCAGCCGATTTTCTGATATTTAGAAGAATATCAGTAAACAGACAGTTTCTGGTCTCATTGACTTCCATAGTATATTCTTTTAAATATCAGAAAATCGGCTGAATGGATTCGAAAATGGTAAAAATCAACTGTTTAACTCTGGGGGAGTTGTAAAATGAGTCTATTTCCAAAAAAGTGGAGTATCCCTTTAACTTAAATCTTCAGTAAATGGCGATGGTGGTGGCATTGGTAAGTTTGATTGTTTATGTGGACTATTGAGTCAAAAGTCTGATTCTAATTTGTTTGTCATCAACTCAATTTTTCATTAAAATTTTTTTAGGGAAAATAAACTAGGCGCTATGTGTATATAAATCTCATATTTGATGTCCAAACAACTACATTCATATGCATATATATATTCCCATTAATGAAATGAAACAGAGTGGGGCGGCTTTACTAATATATATTTCACAAGTTCACACTTATACTGTATATAATTAGAGTGGATAAGATTTAATGCATATTTGGCGTGCTGTCTGGGGAGAGGGCTCCGAGCTCGGAGTTTGGCCCGAACCCAGAGTACTCCCCCCCCCCCATGTAAGTGTTTAGAACTGGAAGGGTAGAGAAGGGGCGGTGAAGGGATGCTGCTAAACTATCGATGGAGTAAGGTGAGATTGCTGAATCTATATATACACTTCTTATCATTGATTGCTGAGTGCACTCCACTCGTGTTAATTAACTGAACGTGCTCCTCCCAAACTTTGATAATAAAACATCTAGGGTGACCACCCGTCCCGCGTAGCGCTTGTGCACACAGCGTTTGAAGCCCAATTCATGCATCCCGCAAATTGAAATCGTGTCATGCATAATCAATGCTTGCTAAAAAAAAAAGATGTGTTGTGCCTGAATGCATTCAATGAACGATAGTTGATCATGAACTTGTTCATATTTTGGGCGAACATGAACTGAACGTACTGTATTACTGCTGCCTGATGAACATTACTGTGAAATCGTTCATTCTGGTGTCTGTGAACGCACGCTCTCTCAGTTTAACTTCGTACAATAGGGTGCCAGATCCCAGGTAAAACTCAATGTAAACAGCCCTTAATATGTAGCGAAAAAACACCCAATCTGGCAACACAAGACACCAGTGTCGCACCGGTTTGCCCGGTTTTGTTATCAACCGCAACTTTGCCTGTTAATAAAATAATTGTTGTCTGTGGTTGTAAATGGGCTGTAGGAATAATAATAATAATAATAATAATAATAAAAGAAGAAGCTTGCAACATATGGAAAAAAAGAACTATGAACTATTATGAATTAACTATTATGAATATTTTATTTAAATTTAATGCTATTCATGGGCATACATCAGCAATTACACATGTTTAGGTAATAGGGCATTATTAATATGCCATGTAAGGTTGTATGTGCTAGAAATGGGTAAACCACTATCAGTGAGTCTGCAAGCAGTGTATTGTCCCTCAGAATCATACCCCTTGTCCCCCCTTGGGCTTATTAGCAGGTGGTCGCCCTAAAAACATCATATATATATATATATATATATATATATATATATATATATTCATAAAAGGGAACAAACATGATTGGAAACAAGTGGAACTCAAACATGTGACCAACCATCTCACCATGCCAAAACTCGTACATCAACAGTGATACCTGCCAAAATGAAATAAAATTAAAAAAACAGGACATCTGTCAACTTCGAGTTTTCTGCATGTTCTTAATGTATTGTAAACGTGTTCAGGATTCCTATTTCAGTAACCTATTAAAGCTTTTCCACTTTATCCCTCCTGTGGCCGATGACCAAACTTAACAAACTCCCGCGTCATTATGAGATGATAAATAAAGGTGCTGAGCTCATGGAAAGAGGGATTTAAAGCACTAAGGTTAGACCACATGTTGCCAACATTTTACTCATTAGTGTCTTAATTCAAGACATTTGGTCAAAGTGGAAAATTTCAACAGAATATCCAACAGAGTGTCTTTGAGTCACACATGTGACACTCCATAACACATTGATAATGGAAACTAAATGAAAGTAGGACATTTCCTGAAGTGCTGACTTCCTTGCTTGGCAATGAAACTGGTTGCACCTGTTGTATGTTATACACACAGGTACATTTGAATTAGAAACACTCTTACGCAATGAAAGGCACACCCAAAGTGCTAAACTGGAATGGTGTGGACCAAGTAAAAGCTAGAAATGAAAATGAAAAAAAATAAAAATAAATATATATATTTTTCAATTTTAAATGAAATATTAACTAAATCATTTTGTTTCTATATGTTCAAAGCTCTTGTTCATTTCAAGGCATGATTCATCGTACTGTCAAAACTGTCATGCAAGCCCTCTGATCGTAAAGGTGATTTCACCCAACATATGTTACCAAAAATCCTCCATCAGAAAACATGAATCACCCTCAGTCATATGAAAAACATTAGTTCTGTATTGAGAAACAACAGTCAGTAAAATCTCCATCTAAAATAAATAAAACAATATAAATAATATATCATAAGGTCGTGTACAATATATAAAATAAAGATAAGATCTGAAATAAAGAATCTGAAAGTCTTTGATTGTACCAAAAAGATTTTTAAACAGGCCTGTTGGTTTAGGGGTTTACTTAGGTCTAACTGGGAGGCCAGATTAAACCAGCTAAGACCAGCTTGGGAGACCAATTAAACAAGCTGAGATCAGCCATTTTTAGGCCATCTGTTTTTTTTTTTTGTTGTTTTTTTTTAAAGCGGGGTGAAAACCAATGTATTGTTTTAAACAAATTCCGATCAACCCTTAACACTCAAAGGACCCTTTGAAATTGAAAGCAATTCCTTAGATTTGTTCATAGGGAATGACTCAGATGTACATAAATCACAGATGAAAAAAGAGCATTTCCATATGGAGCCAATTAAACATATCCACAGACACACTTATCCAGTCAGGGGTGATTCATTTCAGGCCTAACAAGTTACAGAGAGTCCAGCAATAACGAAACCCACACTTATGAGTTGACCCTAGAGCCTACAGCTCTCACGAAACTCTGTCATTGAGATGGTGCGGTAATACTGGTGGCTTTTAAAGCAGAGTCAGTTGAAGGCAGGTTTATGGAGGATTTCCTCAGGTATAAGAACACAGTTCACACACCACCTGCGTCCTGCTCTAGCCGACGAGTCAAGTCCGGCCTTGAGAAAGGGTCCCATTCATGGAGCCGGGGATGTTCTGGTGAAAACTCAAACCACAAGGGCCGTTTGAAGTGTGATCCGTTGGACTGCACAGCAGCACTCTTGGGTTTAGCACAGCACGCAACTCCAACGCTAAATCCGACACTTAGCTTAGCGTTTGCACAGGGGTAGGCCGGTGTGCTTTCTCTCAGAGAGATGTATTTGCACTCCGCCGTCACAGGCAAACAGTCACATGCATGATTACGCTGTGAATACGATAAGCTATCACATGTGGCTGAGCACACAGAGCAAAGTATCACTGAAACGGGTATGAAAGACTACAAGTTTCTAGGTAGAGCTCATCTAGTCTTTGTGTGTCAGTGATTTTGACAACATTAGTTGAATGAACTGAATGTTTTGACTTAGGTTATATAATAAGTTTTGGACGGATATCTATTTCTCGTTTCAGAGTAAATAACCGTACATTTTCTATCACATTACATTTCATTTCATTAAACAAGTGAGACATAAACTCATTGTGATATAAAGCCACAATTACCCAATTTTGAGATATGAGTCACAATTAAGAGAAATTAGGTTTCAACCCTGTTAAGATATTAAGTAATATTGTTTTTTGAGTCACATTTAGTTACATTTTGAGATTTAAGGTCAAAATACGAGAAATAAAGTTGCAAAAACGAGAAATAGTCACACTGTGAGATGTAGATGTTAAGTCATTATTACGAGAACACTGTGAGACATTATGTAACATTGAAATTATGTCACATTGTAAGATATAGTTACAATTACATACGGGAAATAAAGTTGCAACTGAGATATAGTTACAATTTAATAAATGAATTCACAATTATTTTTATTTTTATTTTATGAGTGTGTTTGTGAAAGTGAGTGTTGTTTTAGAGGTTGCACAAGCAAATTTCGTTGTATGGCACAACTGTACAATGACAATTAAAGTCAATCAATCAAAAACAAAGTAGCAATTGTGAAATATAGTCACATTTACAAGAATGACAGTCACAGTTATGACAATCCAGTCACATTGTGAAATATAAAGTCACAGTTACTAATAAATAAAGCTGGAATTGCAAGCTATAAAATAGCAATTGAATTTTGAGATAAAGACACACAAGAATTAAAGCAATAGTCGCATGTAGAGACATATAAAGCCACGTTGAGAAGTTGCTGTGAGATATAAAGTCAAAATTTGATTTATTTGTTTATTTATTTCCTGCCAAATATCAACTCAAACCAAATGACCTGAACTGGCTATTCGCATTTTTATGTTTAAATGTTCATTGTGTTTGTGTTTTGTTTTTTGTTTTTTGCATATAATGGTTGCCAAGTACAAATCAAATTAGAGAAAACCGGAGACAGGATTTGTCTACGTCCTCTTTGTGAAAGAGGAAGATGACAAAACTTTCGGGAAATGAGCCTTTAGGTCTTGTGTAAGATATTCAGCACATCAAATTGTCACTTGCAAGCTTATGTAAAATTGCATTTACAGCTAAGATTGCGCAACATGAAACACAAACAAAGAAAATGGGGTTGGATACGCTGTTTAACCAACAACCAAAGCACAAGACACTTCCTGGCATAGGACAATACTCCGAAAAGAAAACAGCAGCCAGTGTGTCCCAATTCTCTCACTTAGTGCTTGTGTCCTCAAAATAACCATTGATAAAATAAATCCTTTGGCTCTACGCTTTCTGACAAACCAAAGAACTGCATGAGAGTCAGGATTTGAGTACAGACAAGTATGCACTTGCTTTAAGTACACTATTGAGGCCAATTATTATCAGTGGAAAATTATAATTTGTTTGTACTTTCAAACTGTGGCTTTCACCTGCGCCTGCTTGAAAACTGCATGGAATCATGTTCAAGCATGTGTAACATCTGGGCACATAATAGTTTAGGTAAGTTTCCTTCATTAGGTGCATACTTTTCCTTTAAAGGAGTTGGCTGGGAGGGTCGCAGTGTTATCAGAGTGTGGGGAATGTTGACAGGCTGGATGGCAGAGATAACACTCGCACATCCCTGAGAGCAAGAGGTCATGAGTGACGCACGCAAGACTCTCACGCCTACTGTTTTCCTCCCTTATCCCAATCCATCTCTCATATGTCTTTTTTTTTTTTTTCAGGACACTTTAATTCTTTTGGTTTTACCACCTCTTCAAATATGAAACGTTAGATTGCTGTTACTTACAGAGTGATTTCCTTATTCTCTTTTTTTTCTAATCTTAACATCTAATCTTACCATCAATAATCATGACCCCTGAGGGATAGAAGGAGATTTATGGGTTTATTTTGACATTATCACTGGAATCTCTCTGCAAGTTTCTCAACTTTTGGGTTTTTCTTGTGCTCTAAATTCCTAGACCTAGACTGAGAAAAATTCTGTGATTGCAGAATAGGCTAGACTTTAGTATACATCCGTTTCTTACACCCTTTTCTTCTTGTTCAAAACAGGAAGTCCACTGAGGCCAGTGGCTTTCTTTGTATTGTGAGTTGGATCCCACATATAAATGTTGCTGCGTCCCAATGCGCCTTCTTATACATATGCCCTAAAAGTATGTAATTGGCACCACTTAAACTGCCCCATCAGTCATCTTGTCACCTTTAAATTCCTCCAAATTCAGTTTAATTTCATTTCCAACCTATCGGATACAAGTGTAGCATGTGGGTCTTTCATGCAACTGTCAACAATGATGCATTTAAAAGTTGATGACCAAATGTATCTTTATAAAAGTTCACAATGTTGTTGCAGATGAAATATAAAGTGGATCATTTTTGATCTAACCCTTAACCGTCAGTCTTGTACCCCGTTTTAAGCCATTGTCATTGTATTAATTTCGTGTCAATTATTATAAGTTGCTTTATTAATTTTGTATACATTTTTATTACTTTTTATTCAATTGATTTGATTCTTTATTATTCTCTTATTGATTTAATATTCTTATAAAAATGTATTGGTATTATTATTATTTCACTATATTTATTATTTATGAGAATTATTTTCTAATATCGTCTCCTTCTCAACGGGGATTGCTGCACAAGTCACTCTGAGGGATACATGTTTACAAAGCTCTCACAACCAATTAAAAAGTGACTAATTCATGACCTCACTCGTATGATTCATACGACCCACATGATGGTTGGGTTTAGGGGCGGGGTCAGGGGGTAGGTCATTCGTACGAATTCATAAGAATTACATAAGTGAGGTGGTAGGAATTGTTACGAATTAGCCACCTCATAAAATTCGTAGGAATTCCTGTGAGATCAGGTTGGGTATTTGCACACTAATGCCTCAAAAAGATTATGCAACGAGAAATAAAGCACCTAAGCGTGAGCATTACGAACAACCTCTTCTTCCATTCAGAACTGTTCTGTGTGGGCTTTATTCAATAAACATCGATAAAATGTTTGTGGTAATACGACTTCCAACTTGGAGAGCAATGGAGTAAAAGAGAGGGCTGACAGATGGAGCACTACTGCTGGTTAAATGCAGGACCTCGCTCTAGAATGAGAGATTCTGCACCCAGTCTTGAGGACCATACCGCGCACGTCTGTGAGCTCTGGGCCCAAATATTCCCACAGGAGAGATGCAATATGGCCACAACTATTTTATAAAGAGCTAATGGGAATTTTGTAGTGATTCATAACAACAAAAAAAGTTATATTGTCTTAACTAAGGGTTACATGTGAGATAAGGCCAACAGAATTATAAAATCCACCCATTGTGCCACATGCAACTGAAATTGCACTGTCAAAGCTCAAGCTGACTTTGTAAAAGTACAATTTAGCATACATTTTAAAAAGAGAGTATTAATTATGAATTTTACTATAATGATATACTTAAGGGACAACTGGATGTAATATTTTGGACACTAAATTGAATGTTAATTGCAAATCAAAATTAAAATTAAAATATATTTTAAAAATGTAACACTTTTATTAGCAAAATGTACCAATTAGCTGAACTTTAGAGTGTTTTTGACCCACTTAAGTGATTAATGTACATCTTCGCGTGTATTTGGTCATCACATTGTCTTTGAAATATGGTTTGTTTGGAATATGTCTATAGAGATATGTGTACTGCCAAATGCACTGACAATCCTTTGTGGTAAACTAAAATATACTTCACTGTAATTTCAATGTAAAAAAAAAAAATCATGTATTTAAATGAAATTACATCAAGTTGCAATTTAGCACATTAAATGTAATATCGAGCAACACTACAATTAAAAATATAATCATAAGTACTTATAATTATAAGTACATATTACAAAATAATTATAAGTACTTTGCATATGCTTTAGTATGTTAGTTAATACATCAAAATAAGTGCACTTATTTAAAGCATAATTAAAACAATGATTTAAAATGTACTTTAAAAGTCAAACATTTGGTTAAAGGAGACGTAGTTATTTTATATTTCAATATTAATATTAATATTAATTAACTACATGTGTTTACTATTGAGGTCGGGTTTGGTTTAGTTACTTGTATATATGCATCATTCACAGTTATTCTATAGTCTTCGTCATATCAAATAAAGTGTTAACAGACTTTTAATTAGGCATGATTACAAGTGCACTTATTTAAAGTGTATAAGAGTGTAGTATTCATGAATTTAGTAGCCTAGACTATTATCTTTAAGTACACTTAAGTTTTATTTCATTTACATTCTCTGCAGGTAAAGATATTGAAAAATACGTGATTAAGATTTGAAGTACACTAAAACTGCACATTAAACACTTCTATTTCACCTGAGTGAGCAATGCATTTCAGTTCATTATCGTTTTCCAAGTGGCAAATGGCATCGGCTTAGCGTTAATCTGAATAGGTTTCTGCATGCTTATTTTCATCAGAAATTCTTCAGAACCAATTATTGCGGGAACGTGAGTGCATGCCAGTGCCAAACAGGGCACTGCAAAACATATTCAGTACAGCAGGAAATCGTAGGTTCACTTGTTTTGGTTTGGACTGCAATAAAGTTACTCAAATGGCAGCTGGTGGACTTATTTGTTAATGTTGAGGATATAAAACACGTTTGAAAGTGGTGAGAGATTTCAATCAGAAGACTCATAGTAGTGCAACTGTACGAGCCGACTATGATTGCTCTGGGAGGGTGTTTGTGTGTGTGTAAACACATGGACTGCATAAACAGAGTTATTGCACAGAGAGAAGGGTGGTATTTGGTGGATAAGGCTGAGTTTGTTCTTCAGTGAATATTTCACACTGTGGAAATGTGTTTCAGAGGGATGTGTAAAATCTAAAGACCTTAAGTGAAAACAGAGCAGAGGAGAGAAGTGCAAACACAAGAACTTTACAGTAGCTAAGTTAGCCTTTTACTTGCTCATAAGTCACTTTCTACTTATGATAGCATTTTGTAAACTGCCGATAAGCTTTACATTTCCCTATGGGACATAGCTGTCACATATTTCACATGGCAGAGGAAAAAAAAACGGATAATGTTGGTAAAGTAATTTTCGCAAATGAACTTCATTATTATATTGTATTGTATTATTTTATATTATACTTTTATCACGTGACCAATCTGAAACAAGTATCCCATGAGCCGTGTAATTAATAAAATAACGCAAATATAATATTTGTGGGTTACATTTTATTTTAAGGTGTCCTTCTACAGAGCAATATTAAATGTTAACACGTTAAAATCGTTTACTAACATGAGCTAACAATGAGAAATACCCCATGTTGTAAATACAACCTTTGATCTGAATATCATATTAAACGTTCAAATTAATATTAATACATTTTTATGTTAACTAATGTAGTTAACTAATATTAACTAAAGCACCTTATTGTAAAGTGTTATCAATTAACTATGTATAGGGTTAGGATACGGTTGGTTTAGAGTTAGCAAGTAATTATGCATAATTTATATAGTCAATATACTGTAGAAACTACATGTAACGTGTTACAAGGACACAATAAACACCTGTGTGCATTAATGTATTTTTCGTATGTGCTTTATAGCAAAGTGTTGTCCTAGTGGTGTTACACAAGGGTTAATCATAAAAGGAAATGCACCAGGTGTATAAGTTAGGGGACATGATTAATATGCAGTGCATTCTAAATATAAACTCCCTCCTTGAATAACACAGTCAGCATTTTCCCATATAGAGTAAAAGTGGAATAAGAGATCAACTCAACTCATAAAACTAAAACTAAAGATACCAGACAAGGAATAAGCGATCAATTCAACTCATAAAACTAAAACTAAAGATGCCAGACAAGGAATAATCTTTCAATATATAGAGGCAATAAAGCTATAAATTTGCTCAGTTGACCCAAATTTGACTAATTTTGATTGCAGGACAAGAAAGTTTCGTACTTTCCCCAACAGAAGCTGTCTAAATGAGCTTTGGCTAGATGTCCTGTCACTGCTGAGTCATAACATAAATGAAGAAAGAAAACTAAAGAAGCCAATGTAGAAATGCAAATGAATCAGAAGCACCAAAAAATACGTATTACTAATGTTACGGTTTAAGACCACTAATGTGACGGCATGTTTTAACAAACCAGTATGTCTCATTTTGCTTTAAGGAGCCAATAGAACACATATTTCTCAAATTACAAGCCAAACTAATTGAGTGTATATTAAATTAAGCCTGATTAATTCTATATTAGATCACTACAAAAAGACACAAACACTAGTTGTGTATATATAATAATATATGATAATGTTGATCCGAAATGGATGTAGTGTTAATTTAGGAGGAATAAAAAAATATGTAATAGCTCCATTTAGGAAATCCCCTCATGCTGGTAAAGGTGACATACCATTGCTCACAAGAAAGAAAAGCTCAAGCCATCTGTGCAATAGTCTATATGTTTGTTTAAATACAAGCCGTGGCGAGCATGTGAGCATGAGCAAGCAAAGCAAACTGATGCTTGATGAGGGAGAGTTTCCGTACTTGTGGGAACGCTGCCAATGAGGAAAACAGAGTGCCAAGATCTCGAAAGAACCGTGTCTGATGACACACGTGAGAATTTCCATGTCTCATGCACCATTTTTAACATCCATGCCCAGCCAAACTGGACAAAGTCATGGAGAGAGGCAGCTATTTTTAAGTGAACATGAGATGGCTTGCCTGTTTTAGTCAATGAAGCAACTACAGATGCAGTTGCCCAGCATGCAACAAAAGAAAATCACTGAACATGAGTGAGGGCAACATTTGCCGAGGAATCAACAAATAAAGTGAAGTGATTCACATTGTGCTATATGACATTATATCCATTCAGTCCTATAAAAAGAACTGGTTTGTTTCACAGAATTTTTTTACATATAAGTTATGTTAGGGAGAATGGGGCTAGTTGTGTATATATATATATATATATACACACACAATTATATATGATATATACATTTTTTATTATGTATAAATAAAATATGTATTTATATAATAGTTTTGTTTAAATTAAATTAAATCTATGAATCTATATAGCTAAAATTTAACCGTTGTTTATTACAGTACAATTTCCCAAACAATGGTTTTACATTTCGCTTATGTGCTGAATGGCAGGTTCTTGTTCCACAAAAGTTCAATTTTTTTCCTGGAAATGCTCATTATCTTGTTTTTATTATTGTTATTTGGCAAGACTTTAATGCACATATAGAAATAGAATTTTAAAAAATAAATAAAATTTAAAAAAAAAAAAAAAAAAAACATTCCACTACAGTAAACCGGGATATGTCTAGTCACACCTTCACATGTAATCAAATTTAGCCAATGCCTAAATTTAATCTTCAGTAGAGCTTTTATATTTTCAGTTCCCATAATGGCCACAAGTGGCAGGACAGGAGTGGAGCCTTCATCAGTCAGGCTGATACCACAAAAATGAAACCAGGACCGACTGTCACACACTGCTGTCATAGACACTTTTATTGTTGAATAAACAGACTAAGCCATATAAAATTACATTCATAACATCTTGAAACTCTGTAAGGCATAAAACTCATACTGGGCTTTATTGCAAAATAAACACAGACATGGTGATCTTTTAAATAGAGCTTATTTTGTGAAATGATTTTCCAACTTATTAAGCAGCTACTAAGACAGACAGACAGACAGACAGACAGAGATAGATAGATAGATAGATAGATAGATAGATAGATAGATAGATAGATAGATAGATAGATAGATAGATAGATAGATAGATAGATAGATAGATAGATAGATAGATAGACACACAGACTATTATTTAGGCTAGGCAAGTGATCTTGATTATTTCCAATTTATATGAATTTGATTTCGTCTCAAAGTGACAAAAAAAAACATGCTGGAAAACAAAAGCATTAGCCTAGACAGTATCGTTCTCAACCAAACCGGTAGGCCATGGGAAAATGTCTGTCGGGGGCAGTTATCGCGACAGGTTACTGTAAATTAATCACACAACTCTCTTGTTTTGCCTGTCGGTGAAACTGAAACATGTTTTGCCACTGGCTAAAAATACTCAAGCTGTGCTTTACGAGGCGACTTCAACAATCTGTGGGAGCGGCATACGGGAATGATATAGCTCCGCCTACTGTTTTTTTTTTTTTTTTTTTTTTAGAATAAAAACCTCGCCTGAGCAGCACAACGCAACCAGCACTCGTTCGCAGCTCCTGACAGCACATCATTCCTTTACAACAACAACAACAACAGCAACACTTGACTATGTCCGATACACTTGGCGAAAGTCTCATACGGGTGAGTTAAACTGAGTTTACGTTTGTTTTGTTTGTTTTAGGGGACCGTTGCATAATTGTCCAGCGTGTTTCACCCTCCTAATTCACATTGTTATTATTTTACAGAATCTCATCAACCTGGGTTTAGATGACCCGTTTACACAGCTATCCCGCCCTTTCTCCTCGAAGAGCATCAGTTCCGAGCGGCTCACCGATGGCATCTGGCCCGCGGACGCCTGGAACGACAGAGCGCCCTGTAAACCCCAGTTAAAAGCAGACCGATCCATGAGTCTAACCGACACCTTGAACCGAATGAAGCCCAACGATGTCCCCCCACCGCCCGGGTTTCCTCCCCTGGCAACCCTACCTTCGAACCGGTACAAGACCGAGCTGTGCCGAAGCTTTCATGAGCACGGCAGCTGCAAATACGGCACCAAGTGTCAGTTCGCCCACGGCGAGAGCGAGCTGCGAGGGCTTTTCCGCCACCCCAAATACAAGACTCAAGCCTGCCGTACTTTCTACCAGTTTGGATACTGTCCCTACGGAAGCCGCTGTCACTTCATCCACGATAAAAACGCTGTGTTCGAGCTTGAGAACCCGCGACAACTGCGTCAAAGCGTCAGCTTCGCCGGCTTCACTCGCAGCAACTCTCCCCCGACTTTATACGAGCCCCTGAGCTTCACCCGCGCGCCCTCTGTCTCGCCTCCTCCCGCCGAGATCTCGTCCCCTGTCTTCAGCGACTCCTCCCGCGACATGTTCCCCTTCAGCCGTCACAGTAGCGGAGATATCCACAACAACGCGCCCTTCACGCCAGAGCCTCGGTCACGATGTGTCTGCGGACACGGAAATAACTTCCAGAGCTCCAGCAACGGGCTATACATGAAGGAAGAGCGAATCAAAGCCAACCTGTGCCGCTTTTCCTCAGAAGACTCACTGTCAGACCGCGAAAGTTACAGCAGCACCGGCAGCTCGAGCGGCTCCGAGTCTCCCACCTTCGACGCCTCCACGGGGAAGCGCCTCACCGTTTTCGCGCGGATGTCTGTGTCTGACTAAAAGGACTTCACCGCGATTCCTTCTCAATCAGTCAATCAGTCAAAAAATAATGTGCAACGAGTCTTAATACTGTTAATTTATTTTTGTTGTTATTATTATTATTATTATTATTATTATATACTTGCTAAAGGAGATTATTTTGATACCAAGCTGCCCTCCAAAGCCTAAGTAGCCTAGGCATTGATTTTTATAATGGTGTATTATTATTGTCTGTGATATTGTCTTCCATTTGCTTTTGCTTTTCCTGCTTTTCAACATTGTTTGGCAGTGAGCATTGCAGACAAGTGCCTTAAAATATCATAATAACCTATGCTAGTGGCATAAGCAGAGCTTGTGTCAAACATATATGTGTACATATAGCTATCCAGTGTGTGAATTAGGGGGATTGGCTTTTTAAAAGAATTTCGGATGTTTTTGAGAGTGGTCAGATCCCCCCAAATAATTTGCACCCTGTATATCAACCAACAATGTGACAAACTTGAGAAAAATGACCATTCATTCACTCACAAAGAATGCACTTTACAAATCTATCCTGGGAGAATGTTTCCATGTAGCATTTTAACCAAAGCATTATGATGTTAGGTACCTGTTTTGTACAAGAAAACTAAGAAACCAACTTTTAAAAAAAAAGAAAAAAAAACCAATATATTTATATTGGACAAGAGCTGTCAAGTTAATGTTTGACAACCCTGGTTGGGTCCTTACTCAAGGAAACTTGTCTATTATCAGGGACTGTAACAGTACAGTATTTCTGTAGAGTAGTTTGCTTCATTCGCAATGTTTTTTTGTAATTGTATAGACCTAACTAATATATTTATTAAGTATTTATTGAAGTTATAGCAATGTATTTTTTACTTATTTATCAACACGTGTCACGGCTTTTGAGAAATTTTAAGAAGCGTTGACACAAAATGATGGAAACGATTACAATTGACCAAAATAATGTAATAAAATGCAAATTGTGAAAAACAAATGTATTGTATTGTGTTGGAACTCCATGTCAGTTGCACCATACCACAATCACAAGAGTATACCAGCAAAGTGTTCCTCGTCACTGCTTACATTTCAAAATCTGTTCATCATTTTGCTAAGAAAAATGCTGTTTAGTAAATAGGAACAGGATTAAGATCATATTTGGCATACACAGAGTTATTTCACACAATAACACAGATCTGACCTGAATCAGACAACTATGCATATAACAAAACAATGTCTCAATAGCTGTCTTTATAGATTCAAATATGTCCTGTTGTAAATGAGGCTGTCAGCTTCTAGATCTGTGAGTTGGCCAGTTTAATGTAGTGCAAGTAAGATCTTATCACAGACTAATGACGTCATGCATTATATAAGCATACCCATTGCCTCCTTCTGACGTTGAATGAATAATAAGGAACCTTTACTTTTGAAATGTTCACAATATTTTTTGATATACTGACCACAGCCTCACTTACATGTTTATAAACCAGTGCAAAATATACAATACATCCCATTATGCAAACATCATTTTATTGTGAAACCAGAATTTAATGACTTTAAATAATTTGCATAGTGCTTTTGACAATGCATATTCTTTCAGACCAGGTTTACAAAGTATAACACTTACCCATCCACCCTTACAAAACATCAATGTATCAACTGGATGTGTTCATACAATGAAAGTCAATGGGGTCCAAATATATATATTTGGTCCCCATTGACTTTTACATGAGGTTGAGTAAATTGAATCCTATTGAATGACATGAGGGTGAGTATAGAATTTTTCTTTTGGGGTGAACTAACCCTTTAAATCACCATCCGTTGGTTTTACAGACACGGCTTAGGCCTAGTCCCAGACTAAAATGCATGTTTAAACTTTTAACTGAAAGAAACTTGCACTGACATATCTTAAAATATGTCACTGCCTTGTTTTGTCCTAAGATGCACACCAATAATATATAATTTTTCTAAGGCACGTTTATAAAAGCTACTTAAATGTCCTAATTGAACTAAGACCTAATCCTGGCTTAATCTAAGCCCTGTCTGAGGCCAGCCCCATAACAGCAATCTATGACACATATGTCATTTTTTGAGATGTCTGTCACATTATCAAAATTTATATTGAAATGAGCATTTTATCTTAGTGAACACATTAAGTTTAGCCAAGTTTATATATAAAAGCAAACAATGAAAAAAAAATGTCCCTATAAAAAGTATTTAATTTCAAGACCGGGTTCACAGACCGGGCTTAGATTAAGACAGGATTAGGCCTCAGTTCAAATAGGACATTTAAGTATTAGGCCTCAGTTCAATTAGGACATCTAAGTAGCTTTTATAATTGTGCATTGGAAAAAAAAAATATTACTTGAGACAATCTTGAGACAAATTACATATTTTAAGATATTAGTCCAAGTT
This sequence comes from Pimephales promelas, assembly GCF_016745375.1. The sequence continues at coordinate 2,867,586 of NW_024121166.1, forward strand.
GCTTTCAGTTAGTGTAGGACTAGTCTTAAGCCTCATCTGTGAAACTAGGGGATAGTATACAGTAAGTGGCTATTTTATTCTCTGTATAGTATTTATATTGTTACAGGACATATGAAATCCATGTGTGAGTGGACCTTTCATATGTACCGAACTATAGTGAAAGACACCACCTCTGTGATCCACCCTTAATGTAGTTCTGAGCTAAAAACACTATGTGATGTTCTCCTCCTTACACTTCTCGACTTATCTATCTCCTGATAAGGTTAAATATATATATAAAGACCACAATAACTCAAAATAAACACAACGGTGTCATGTGTGGGAAGATGGCACTTTTAAGTTATCACATGTCACACTTTGTCCCTAAATGAGGAAGTGTGGGCCCAGCCAAATGCCACGGGAAAATGTGATCTAATTGATAAAAAATAAATAAAAATACCCAGTACCCTTTCCACCCAGTCTCATTTTCTTTGGGTAAGTTACGGTTAACATTGGTGGTGTAGAAGCCATTGTCACGTTTAAGAGTTAAATGAACTTTATAGTCTATTACGCTACTCTTGCCTTCTCAGCCAGAACACACAGGATGTGTAACCATAACAACAGTGTCAGTCCAGTAAAAGCAAATAACCAGACGAACACACAAATGGCCTGTCTTCTCCTTCCCTCTTCTTTTCAATGTGCTTTAGGACGCCATTGGTGCGCTTGACACAGCAAACAGTGGCAGCTGTTGTACAGCGCAGTAAAGCCAGGCCTGCAAATTGCAATAACAGTGAGTAGCTTGTGATTACATCACTGTTTACTAATGCTTCTGTACTTTGACAGCTCTCCCTGGGTAGAAAAGAAGCTTATTTACCCAGATCAGAATGTACACCCTGCTAATTTTAAAAGGGAGTTTCATAAAAAGTCACATTTGATCAACAAGTTTGCTTTGTAATCGCTTTTAGTCATCTGTGACTACACACAGAACATTCAGAACTCTACTCTAAAATGAATATAGTGTCTAGCAAAACAACTGCACTTGCTTTTTCAGCTCCTATAGACTTGTTACTTTTAAAGAACATACAGAAAACACACAGTTCTCCAAATTGAGACAACGGTTTCGATGAGGAAGTGGATAGTTACAAAAGGCCACACATTAAATAGCTCCTCAAACGCCCTTTGTCACAAACGCTGATGACAATTTCTATATTTCTGGTGTTATCAACACACTTTTATGATAGAGTTCATATCCATCTTTTTGTGTGCGTCCTTGAACAAACCAATTTAGGACATTGAGTGGGACACGGACCCCTCAAAATTCAGATTAATGTCAGTCATTTATTGTCATGCGTGCTAGTTTCCAAGTACACACTGAAAAACCTATTGAATTCTTCTCCACAGACAAAATACAGTAAACCTCACTGCTACGTACACACAAAAGTGACATTAAATGGTTAACCAACCATGTTTTTAATGGTTGATTTGGAGATTATTACATCTGGGCACTCTGAAGCCTGAATATTTGGTAGCATTTAGATGAAAAGAAACCAAATACGATTTATACTGAGTATTAAAAACGACTCAATTGAAAATGAATTAAACAGCAATAGACAGAAAAGCAATGAGGAAGTCTCACAAGCTGAAACAACAAAAGAAGGAAGTGTAGAGAGCAACAAAACGTTACCATAGGGTTACAAAGTCAACAAACCTAAAGTCAGACTAGTCCTACTTCTGGTCTAAAAGGTGATTGGCATGATGTAAAATTCATAAAGCATTAGCTTTATGAATTTACCATTTTGGACTCTTGGACCATAAATGCGTAAGTCATTGTTCAAAACAAAACCCATGATTGAATTTGTTTCTGGCAAGTTACCCGTCCACCCCGTTCTGTCAATGTTTAACAGACCGCAGTGTTTTATAAAGTAATCTAACCTTTCACCTGTTTCAAGACACACTACAATGAGCTGTGTTAGTAACCGTCTGGATCGTACATGTCTAATGTTTAACCTGCCTGTTGCAATACGTTTGTGTTCAATGAATAAATAATGAATAGAAAAGTCAAAGAACTGTTAATGTTCCATCCGTTACATTTTATAAGCTTGCCATGAAAATGACTAAATTAAAGTGATTGAGAACAACAGTGGCCTTAAAAGGAATAATCCGGTCTGGGATCAACATAAAAAAAATGAAGCTCAATTAACAGCATTTGTGGCATAATATTGATTACCACAGGGAGAAAAAAAAAGACATCTTCCCTCATTTTCTTAAAATAAATCAATAATCATGAGGCACTTATACAAAGGAAGTAAATGGAGCCAATTTTTCAGACGTGTAAATCTCATAATTTTTCAAGCTCTTTAACATCTGTTAAAACTTGCGTATTATTGGAGCTGTAAAGTTTTACGATTTACAGTGTTGAAATTCTCATGCAATGAAGTTGTAAAATTGTATGCAACATCAAGTTTTGAAGTTTATTGTGAAACTAGAATCGCTTGACTTAAAACCATTTGCAAATGATGTGCACATGAAGTTTTTTCACACTAAAATTATATTAACATTAGTACTGTCAAAACGTTTAATCGTGATAAAACGTAAAAATGTGCATATAGGCCTGTGTGCGTGTGTGACACATATTTACGAGCTTTTATGTTAGCTGTGATCAATCGTGATTAATTGCGATGATTGCGATTAATCGTGAGATTACTCGTTTGCTATATTGCGATTAATCGTTTGGAATCGTTATTAATTGCGATGAATCGATTTGAATCTCTATTAATTGTGCGTGATCGCTATTAATTGCAATTAATCAATTTGAATCACTATTAATTGAGAGTACTCGCTATTCATTGTGATTAATCGGTATTAATTGCGATTAATCGATTTATTTTATTTTTGTGCCTTATGGCTATACTGTTGAAACAATGAGTATTTTAACATTTTTGGATTCAATTCCATTGTAACCCAGGCTGTTGCTAAAGAAAATAAGGGACAAGTCGAATTATTTTTGTGGCATAAACATTATGCCACAAGTACAGTCAAATAAACTTGTCTTGAACCTGGGATTATTCTTTTAAAATGAACAATCAGGTTATAGATGTAGATGATATTCTGTTTGCAGGAAGTCCAATGAGGGGTTTCACGTTATCCACGTGGTTTCAGATGTTCAAGGTGTGCTGTAAAGTCTCAGCAGGGGCAAGGTTAAGATTGTGGAAATTACATTTCTCGTTCAAGTAGCATAAAGGGAATTGCGCAACTCGGCTCAGAGCAGACGTGCGCAGCGTCATGGAAACGCATCTGGCTTTTATTCTGCCTGTGCTAGTTGCTGTCTAAGCCTGTCAAGGATTTCCTGCCAAGAACAATACGAGGTCAGATCCCAAGCAATGAGTGTGGAAGGAACACATGTGGACGAAAATATGAGGGCCGAGTGAGAGATTGCTTAAATCACAGTCGGTCGCTGCCAAATGTCTTGCATCTGTGGTAAAGTATTCTCGCTGCTGACTGGAGGGAGTTTTTCCCTTCTGAACATTACAATCCTATGAAAACTTCCTGTAAAACACACCTATTTTAGGAAAACTGAATTTAGCTCTTGTATCAAATGGGATATTATGTGGCATTTAGAGTATCCCGTTTATATTTTACCACACTCAAGAATTATTACTCTTACATACTTCAATATCTAATATTTATCTAATATTTAATATCTGAGACTTTACGTAATAATACACATGGGCAGAAGGTAAAAGTAAAAGTTAGTGTTAAGAGTGGGTTTTTCCCTCTTTTCTCCCTTCACTGTCTGTGCTTTTGCGTCACAACCAAGCAGGACCTCTCCTCTCTGACTGCTGGGACGGGCTCTGCTGGAGTAAGGAATGTACCAAAGAGAGAGCATGTCTATAAAAGGAAGGCACTTCCACCACTCGGTTTGACGTCAGTCTGGAACTATTTCCCTCTTTTCCTTCACTCTGCTTTCAGGCTGAAATCAAGGCCGTATGCACTTCTGCTTCCTTTTTTTTCCTTTTTTTTGTTGCAAAAATGTATTTGAGCCTACAGCATATGTCATAATAGTTACTTAAACTGATAAGATACAAAAGCATTGATACAATTGTTTTACTTATAAAAACATACAACTTTGACTTAATTGAATGGGATGTGTCATATGTAAATCTGCTTTTTTGTCAGTTAATGGAATATTATTTTATTTTTATATTTTTTGCAACAATATATTTGAACCACAGAAGTTTAATTAACTTATAATTTATAGTGCTGGTCTAGATTAAAACAATATAAATAATTTTAGTATATCTGTATATTTGTAGGCTATATCTGATTATTATCAATAGTAATGGTGATAATAATTGTTTATTATTTAGTGTTATTTATGTATATTATCTATGTACAACAACAACCTATTTTGTATTTATGTTCGTGTTATTTATGTATATTATCTATGTATAAAACACTTTTGTATACCAAAATAATAAGTAAAAAAGGCAATCTCTCAATAATCAGTTTGATAATGTGCAGAGATAAAATATAATAATAATATTAATGATAAAGAAATGCATTAAAAATTGTTGTAGAAGAATAGCGATAATAATAATTGCAATATAAACATTGTAGGATAACAAAATATTGAACATAAAGGTGATCCCTTAACAACAATCAATTTTGTTATTTTTGTAAAAATATACATCCAATACTAATAAAAATAATGAAATGCATAAACAACAATAAAACTAATAAATTATTATTAGTAGTAGTAGTATATCAACAACAATACAAATACTAATAATAAGTATTATTACATATCATTGCAGTATCAGACAGTAGTTTTGTTCAGTACAACATATCTTCATAAAACAATCAATCTTGTTGTAATATGTGTAATAATATACATAAAATATAATAATACTTAATATAATATAGTAATTATAATGAAATGCATAAACAACAAGAATAAAACTAAATGATTATTAGTAGTAATAGTAGCAAAAACACCACTACTAATAATAATAATTATTATTATTAATTTCTATAAAAACATTGTATTGATATATTTAACATTAAATATTGTTCAATATTGACAATATTGAACACATAGCTTTGTAATCTCTTTATAACCATCTAACTTGTTATACTATGTGTTCTCTTACATCAAATTATTATAGTAATCAATCATAATTTCTGCCAAATGTGGTGGTGGGGTGCGGGACCCTATATGATGGTTCCCTTTAACTCAAATGTTGATTTGCTATTAGCCACAGATGTCACCAACAAAGTTTGATATGTAAAATAGTATTTGTTTTGCCAAAAATTGCATTTTTAAAGCAAAGTATTTCACAAAAAGAAGTTTGTTACCTTTCCAATATAAACCTAGAACTATTCAAAATGTCAAGACGGTGACGCATTTGGACACATTCTGATCGTCAAACGTAATATATTTACCTTCATCTGTGGTTATTTACTCTGTTCAGATGAAAACCTTAGGAAATGACCTCACTAACATACGCTTTTGACTGGTGAACAGTAACATCATTCATCCGGTTTAGATGTTTTGTTGTCTAGTATAATGCATGACTGTCTCAGTAATGATTAATTAGTGATGAATGAACTTGTAATTAGCTTAATAACTATAAAAATAGGTAGGAAGGTTTTGACTGCAGTGTAATTTACAACACTCGATTATTCAGGCATTTATGAGTCAATCAGTTAATGTATTGTAGTCATACCATTTAATTATTGTCTTTACACCAGTTATGCTAAACTTCATCTGTGGTTACTTTGCTCAAATGTGAGGAAATGACTTCATGCACTATCATAACCTTTCAGTAGCATCATTTGCAAGTTGTTTTTCGTGTTCTGTTGTCTACTATAAATGCAGTTCATTGTCTTGAGTTTTGAAATACGTTTCGGTGGGGCACAATAATCTTTACAGATAATTAAGTGAAACATCTTGGGTGAACAAACTGACAAATTGAACTTTGCAAACAAATACTGCTTGTTTTGTGACTACACCAGAAACAACAGGAACATTTGTAGCAAAGAAAATGTCACGCGCGTAAATGAAAAAAGAGAAGAAAATCCAACTGAGAAAGATAACCGTGAAAATACATTAAAACATGATCTTCTTTGCATAAGTTCTCCTGATTGGCCTCAGTGTTTGACACACTTGTGGATGTGGACGTCATGTTCTTTGTGTAAAAGGACAAAACAGCAGCGAGTAGGTCTAAATATAAAAGAACACATATTGTTCTCTGTCTCAAATGTGCAGAAGTTCGGTTTCTTCCTGTTTCAGGTTCCCTTGTGAAAGATAATGCTTGAGTTTTACATCTGCAACTACATCGGTTTTATTCCCATATTAGGATTTAATCAGTGAGCAAGAAATTAATATAAAGGCATTCATTGTGAAGTCTTGTCTAGTGTAACGCTGCAATTCTGAGCATTCGAGTTCAGTTTTATTGGTTTCCTCTGTTTTTGCCTGCATGAACCTTTTATTGTAAGGACTGGTTACCCGGTGTTTATGACCTTTGCCTGTTTGCAACTCTAATTGTGGATTAGCCTTTCAATCAAACTGCATTTGAAACCTTATCCTTTGTGTCTCTGAGCAGTTTGTTACACTGTAAAACATGACTATATGTCTCAGTAATGATTACTTAGTGATGAATCAACTAAAAGCTTCACAAATAACTGGCAGGAAGGTTATGACTGCAATATATTTTACAACACTCATCTATAATTCTTCGGGCGTTTATGAGTCAACCAGTTAATGAAGTCATGCCATAATTGCCTTTACACCTGTATTTATATATATATATATATATATATATATATACATTAAATAAAAACTAGGGCTGTCAAACAGTTAATCGCATCCAAAATAAAAGTTTGTGTTTACATAATATACAGTATGTGTGTGTGTACTGTGTATAATTATTTTATATATATATATAAATACACAAACATGTTTTTATATATTTAAGAAATATTTTCATGTGTATATTGTGTATAATTTATATTATATATAAATGTAAATATTTTATATATAAATAATATTTTTTTCTTAAATATACATGCATGTGTATATATACATACACAAAATAATTATACACAGTGCACCCACATATATTATGTAAACACAAACTTTTATTTTGGATGTGATTAATCGTTTGACAGCCCTAGTAAAAACGCTTATTGGATTCGTGCAGCTCTTAAAGTGACAGCAGCCGATTATTCCTGCCGCCGTGCTGTCTGCATTTTAATGTTAATCAAAAAAAAATGCTCACTATTGTTGACTAAATGACTTGAAATTAAAAACTACTGTTAAACCAACCTAAAAAGCTGCTGAATGTTAGATGGATCCAATCCATGTTCATTAGAAATTATTTGATGATGTATAGCATTTTACTAGCTAGTATAACTTAATGCAATTATATATATATATATATATATATTACTTTGGTTATTCAAAACGTTATCAATATAATATCTATTTAAATGACAAAAGTTCACACAAAACCAGACCACAAAACAAGTCACATGGGTCCATTTTTTGAAATTCATAAATAAGCCTTCCATTGATGTATGGTTGTTAGGATAGGACCATAATTGGCTGAGATACAACTATTTGAAAATCTGGAATCTGAGGTTGCAAAAAAAATCAAAACATTGAGAAAATCGCCTTTAAAGTTATCCATTTATGTTCGCAATTGTGCTGCATTCACTCACAAAAATAAATATTTTATATATGTACGGAAATTTGCAAAATATCTTCATGGAACATGATCTTTACTTAATACCCAAATGATTTGTTGCATAAATGAAAAGTCAATAATTTTGACCCATACAATGTATTGTTGGCTATCCCACAAATGTACCCGTGCGACTTGTGTTGCACCAGGGTCACATTATCGGTATCAGCCAATAGTTGTTTGTTAAAATCGGCATTGCCCCAAAATATACATGAATATATTTAATTGCCGGTCAAAAACCCATATGCTCCATCCAGATTGTTTTGCTGAGACATGATTTTTTTTTTTTTTTTTTTTTTTTTTTTTTTGAGGCATGTGAAACAGCCTTTCAGCATGAGACATGAAACCAGCCTCAGCATATGGACAGATGGTCAGACTTTAAACAAGTAATTACAATCGTGTTTATGTTGAGTCTAAAATAAGTTCCCTCTGGGGTATTCTGAAATACTGCACATGACATTGCAAGTGTATGGTGGTGAACAATTCCTCTTTATGGCCACTGAGGCTGGGTATTTGAACAGGTGTGTGAATTTTGAGAGGGAAGTGCATGAATGTGAGCAGAGTTTGAAAGGGCCACTTTCCGCAGACGCTCTCCTCCTCGCACACAGAGGCGGTTTTTGCAGGCAAGGGCAAATTCCTTCCCGCTGCTCTGAAAATGACCTGTTGTGGAAATAACCTGCGCCATCATCAGATGATAGAAAATGAATGATGAGATTATTAACTGTAGAACAGATTGTTTCAAGGGGGTAATGTTCTGCTTAAGTTGTTGTACGTTGTTATGTGGTTGCTAAGGTAGGCCTATTCAGGGTGGTTGTCTGTGTATTGCTATGCAGTTGCGAAGACAGTTGTAGTGGTTGTTAGTGTGTTGCTATGCAGTTTCTAGGATGCTCTGCAGTAGCTAAAATATTCAGGGCGGTTGACAAGTGTATTGCTGTGCAGTTGCTATGATAGTTAGTTGTAGTGGTTGTTAGTGTGTTGCTATATAGTTGCAAGGATGCTCAGAATGGTTGCTAGTGCATTGCTATGCGGTTGCTAAGGCGATCTGAGTGGCTGTTCTTATATGTTGCTCTGCAGTAGCTAAAATATTCAGGGCGGTTGACAGTGTATTGCTGTGCAGTTGCTATGATAGTTAGTTGTAGTGGTTGTTAGTGTGTTGCTATATAGTTGCAAGGATGCTCAGAATGGTTGCTAGTGCATTGCTATGCGGTTGCTAAGGTGATCTGAGTGGCTGTTTTTATATGTTGCTCTGCGGTAGCTAAAATATTCAGGGTGGTTGACAGAGTATTGCTGTGCAGTTGCTAAGATAGTTGTAGTGGTTGTTAATGTGTTGCTATATAGTTGCTAGGATGCTCAGAATGGTTGCTAGTGCATTGCTATGCGGTTGCTAAGGTGATCTGAGTGGCTGTTTTTATATGTTGCTCTGTGGTAGCTAAAATATTCAGGGCGGTTGACCGAGTATAGCTGTGCAGTTGCTAAGATAGTTGTAGTGGTTGTTAGTGTGTTGCTATATAGTTGCTAGGATGCTCAGAATGGTTGCAAGTGGATTGATATGCAGTTGCTAAGGTGATCTGAGTGGCTGTTTGTACTTAGTTATGCGTTTGCTAAGATATTCAGGGCAGTTGTCAGTGTATTGCTTTGCAGTTGCGAAGATAGTTTTAGTGGTTGTTAGTGTGTTGCTATGCAGTTTCAAGGATGCTCAGAACGGTTGCTAGTGCATTACTATGCAGTTGCTACGGCGATCTGAGTGGCTGTTTTTGTTTATTTCTATGTGGTTGCTAAAATATTCAGGTCGGTTGTCAGTGTACTGCTGTCTAGTTGCTAAGACAGTTGTAGTGGTTGTTAGTGTGTTGCTATGTGGTTGCTAAGATGCTCAGAATGGTTGTTAGTGCATTCCTATGTGGCTGGTAAGGCAGTCTGAGTGGCTGTTTGTACATTGTTAGGCGGTAGCTAAGATATTCAGGGCGGTTGTCAGTGCATTGCTATGCAGTTTCTAAGATAGTTGTATTGGTTGTAAGCGTGTTACTATGCGGTTGCTAGGATGTCCGGAATGGTTGTTAGTGCATTGCTATGCAGTTGCTAAGATAGTTACAGTGGATATTAGTGCATTGCTATGCGGTTTCTAGGATGTTTAGAATGGTTGTTAATTCATTGCAATGCAGTTGCTAAGATAGTCGTAGTGGTTGTTATTGCTTTTCTACGTGGTTGCTAGGATGTTCGGAATGGTTGTTAGGGCCGTGCTAGGCAGTTGCAAAGATAGCCATAGTGGTTGTTAGTGTGTTCCTATGCGGTTTCTAGGATGTTTAGAATGGTTGTTAATTCATTGCAATGCAGTTGCTAAGATAGTCGTAGTGGTTGTTAGTGTGTTGCTATGCGGTTGCTAGGATGTTCGGAATGCTTGTTAGTGCATTGCTATGCAATTTCCGACGGATCTTGCGACCATAGTTGACTTCAGGAAACACACCCCTGAGTAGTAGATAGATAGTTTACTAACTTGCCCAAGACGAGCCCAGTCATGAATATTTCTTATTATCACCAGGTCAAAAAAAAAGGTAACATTTTGAAAACCCGAGCCCAAAATGAATAATGATGCTTGCCTTAGAAATCACCACTAATAATATATAAACTAAAATGGAAAGATGAGAGCAAAAGAGGCTGTTTGAAGAACTTGACTCTAAATTAAGAACATGTTACACAGAAAAAGAAAAAAAAGGTTAGTCCACTGGAGACAACACTTCTAAAGCATTCATCCAGTCAAGCCTTCACCACTTTTCAAACAAAAGCACCTCTGATTTAAACCACCTGACACGGTTCCACTCAGTGGTGGAGCGACTGTAACCACTTCTGCAACAGCAGCGTGACTCCGCTTACCTTTTTCCACCTCAGAAGAACAAAACTATTCCATTCTAGCGGTTTACAGCAGTATTTGGCGATGGGACAGGAAACGTCTGAGGAAACAGTGAAAAAAAAACAATCTTTAGAGAACAAAGAGGGTCTCAAAGGAAACTTTCAGACATGTTTTTGTCATAAAATTGCACAGGCTCTATTGAGCAAAGTAAGTTTGCCTTCCAAAGGGAGTGCATATACAATCCTGAGATAATACATAGCAGGGAATTTCAAATCCTTTGCTGAATCAGCACAGGTTATTGGCAAACTCATATCGTAAAAACTGGCCTAGACAAGACTGGCATTATCTGTTAAAATAGGTTACGCCCTTTAGATACAAAAGTTCTCATGAGAAAGCTCTCATGAGATCTCATAGTAAGATCAGTATTGTGGTAACGTGCTCTGCATTGGCATCCAAAAGTGCTTTCCCTTGCCACAATGTGTCTTCGGTTGATGTCAGTATATCCTACGTCTGCGTTCACATCAGGTGTGAGGTCACACTACACTTCCTTTACTCTGTTTACTCTCGCTTTGTTTACACAGACAGCCCCCTAGTCAAAACACAACGCTCATTGCTAGGCAGCATGCTAGTGCTTGCACCACTCGCTTGCACAATTTCTCAGAAGAACCAGGTCAGTTCTTTTTTCAGGGTTTACTTTTTTTGACTCACAGGAACCTGATTAGGTATCATGTTTGAAGAAGGCTTGCACAAATGCTGAGTGAGATAAATAATAATTTCATGTCAAAAAGGTAAAGCCTGAATAAGCATAAATATATATTTTATTTTACTTAATGTGTTGATGTAATTACATTTTATTCAAATAATTTGAATAATTTAAATATACATTTAAATAATTTAAATAATTAAATGTATCTTCATATTAGTGCTGTCAAATTGATTATATATATATATATATATATATATATATATATAATATATCAAGAATATGAAATATCAATAGAAAACCAACAGTTACGATATATGAAAACTCCTTTGTCTGACTATTAAACTTACATAATTTCAACCATCATTTTCTGTGTGGGAGTTTTCTGTTTAAGCGGCTAGCATACGTTTTGGAAAACATGTTTTCACACAGTGGATCGGGAACAAAATTTTGCAATTTTCAAATTTGTGAAGCCTAGGGCACTAGGACAAATCCACACATGCAGTGAAATGTGATTGGAAGCCTGGGCTGCTTTAAAAACACACAGACCTGTCCTCTGGCTGCCGCTCTCTCTCTCTCTCCTAAAGCACTTTTGTCAGCAGGGGGGGTTGCTTCTGAAACACATGTGGGATGTGGAGCTGTGACAGGATCACAAAGAGTGCCATTCAGCCCAGAGAGGCTCTGAAAACATCAGCTCTCCTCCATCTGTGGCCTGACTTCCTCTCCCTTCACTGCACCTCACACAAAACAGAAAACCGCAAAGATTACACAACCACACTTTATTTCTCAAGAGGAGAAGGTATCAAGATCCACATGTTTTGTTGAGGTTCCCAAATATGATCATATAAACACAAATTTTATCATCTTTACACTGGTTTACTATTAAGTTCGGCATCAATTACAAAGTATTACTGACCTATAAAGCCCAAAATGGTTTAGCTCCTTTGTTTTTAATGGACCTTCTATCGCCCTCCAATCCATCGCATTCTTTAAGATCACTAAATTCAAGGCTTCTGCTCATTCCTAGGATATCTAGGTCCACTAAAGGAGGGAGGGCATTCTCATATTTAGCTCCTAAACGCTGGAATAGCTTTCTAATATTGTTTGAGGGTGAGATACGCAGTCCCACTTTAAAACTAGATTAAAGATGCATCTCTTTAGCCATTCACATAATGCTTACATTTATACCACTGTTGAATCAGATCGAAGATCGAAAACTGACGGTTCGGTTTTCCCATGGTTTTGATGTGACGTTTCGGTTCGGTTCGGTTTAGAAAGCTAAAATTGCTTTTTTTGTTGTTGTTGTTTTTTTAAACAGTGGTTTAATGAAAAAAAATGTCTGTCTTTAAATTAATTCAATTACAATTAAATGTTTCACAAGGATAAAAAAAATCTGCTAATGCTGTAAACTAGCTATATAGGGAGCCACACATTACTATAACATTAAAGGTTGTAGCCTAGACTTTTAACCTAAATTCAGATGCTATTTATTTTTTATATAATAATAATAATCAACACACAACACATTGTATGAACACATGTAAACTGAACATAAGACAGTTTTTGCATTAACTTGTGTTTTTAATCTAATTTGTTAATGAAATATAATTTACACAGTTTCATTTAAGATATTTTAAACATACATTAAATAATCAAGATATCATTAACAGGTTAAGTCAAATATAATATATAATAGAGGCTAACATAGTGCATTTATTTAGTGCAAGAGTTTATTTATAGGAAACAAAGTTGTGGACACTGAATCACTTGTCTGTGAGGTAACGTTAAATATAATGCTAGTGACATGCTGTTTTATTGACGCCTTTCCGCTGCTGAAACGCTGATTGGGAGATTACACGAGTTATGATGACTTTCAGTAAGCATTCTGTATCTTTCAACATACCTTCAGGTGTCCATTCTGTAACTGAGGAAGAGATGATCGCGTTTACTCGCGAATCGCGCTGCCGCTTGAAATGAGGAGCAGTAACGTTAGTAGGCCTAGCGATCTGTCACGCCACATCAATGAGCGCCAAAACGCCATTTATTGTTTGAATTTCAACAATAGACAGAATTTGAAAGATTCCACCTTGCTTATTTTCGAAAGTAACAAAACACGGAGCTTGTTATTTGGTGTTAATGGTGGTTAGGCTAGAAAACTGAATTCGTTGTGTACTGTACTGAGCTTGGCTGGGCTGGGCGGGGCGGGGCGGGGTAGCAGGGGGCGGGGCGGGGCGTGTTCGGTACGCAATGAGAGTATCGCGATTCGAATCGTGAGTTTTGTTTCGGTTCGGTTCGAATGTGGTTGCACCCCTAGATTGAATGCATTAATATTATGAACAGTAATCTACCAATAAGCTAACAATACTGTGGTAGTTTTTGAAAAAGCAAGGTAAGTTTTGTGGTTATACTGTCCTTTTACTACACCTATCACAGTAAAACTAAAGTTACTGTGGTAAAACATGGTAAATGTTAAGATTATTGTGATTTATAATACCACTGTCAAACTACACTGGTACTGGTACAATAAAATCACACCAATCACTTTGAAACTTTGCTTACAGGGTTGAATAGTAAATCCAACAGATCATATGATATTATGTTGACCAGCCTTTTCTGAAGGCTAAGCACTTCCATCGAATGACCATTTCCTGAAAATAATTTTTTAAGAGTTTCACGTCCTATATTGTGTTCATTTCTCCCTGCATTTTCTCTCAAATATTTGAATGCTGTGCATTTTTGTCAGTGTTATTAGACAGATATCTGTGAGTAAAGGAATCTTTGTTTGGAGGGAGAGAGGATGTTCAAACTTACTGACCTCCAGGGGACCTTGAAAACATCATTTTCAGTCAGAGTTACTCAATCAGCTAGGGGTTTTTTATCTTCTTTTCCCTCACCTCTATTTTGTAAGTCCTCGAACATGTTCTTAAATCGTTGTCTTTTAAAGTAGCATAATGAAAAAATGTTTTTCCCCTGGCTCTAAGGCAAGCGATGGCAGCTGAAATAATTGGTGAGTGTCCAAAAATATCAGAAAGTGAAAAATGTATGTCCCCCTTAAGTTATTTAAAACAACACCCTAATAATACATTACGGAATATCCTAACATTTTTTTATGGGAAAGAGTTGTTTTGTTATGTGAATTGGAAATCACACAATTTCCATCTCTTCTGACCTGAACCCTATAGAAGATGAGTGAAGTGAACTGGAGAGAAGAAACACCACCATGAACTTGTGAATCTGAAGGATCTGGAGGGATTCTGTATGGAGGAATGACCTCTGATCTGTTCTCCAAACTCATCTGGCATTATAAAAAAACTCAGAGCTGTTGTCTTGGCAAAAGGAGATTGCAAAAAGTATTTAATAACAGGGAGCCAATAATTATGACCAGTGTGTTTTGGAGAAAGACAGTTATTTCATAATGTGATCACCCCCACACACACCCTCCCTATATATACCAACAGACAAATAATACAGATACTCCTCAGCGTGCGTGTGTGTGTGTGTGTGTGTGTGTGTTGGGTGGGGGGGTTCACTTCCCCTTTTATGATGTTCTGGATCTGCTTAAAGTAGGAAATGAAGCAAGCAGCAAAGGGAAGCGAAACTGACCAATTGTGACATTAATGAAAACTTGAGAAGGTTTTTTTTCTCTCTTTTGCTGTCGTAAGGTCCGGCACTCTGTCTAAATTTGTATACTGTTGCAGTTCAGACCTTCCTGGGGGAACTTATGAACATTATAAAACATCTAGTAAAAAATATATTCAAGGGATATCAGCTTAGCTCTCTTTATAGATCTAAAGACACATCCCGTCCATCTTAAAGGCCTCATGCACCTGATGATGGGGAATCCCAAAACATAAATGATTATAGTCCAACCAATATTTAAATCTACAATATCTTTTCTTTTAATATG
The DNA here is from genome assembly GCF_016745375.1 of Pimephales promelas. Next base: position 2,882,765 of record NW_024121166.1, read on the forward strand.
AACTTTTCTATTTCAATATGTTTGCTGCTTCAGCTGACTGACGGCTTCCTGTCACGAAGAAGGTGATCCGGATTTCATCAAGTACAACATGTTCCTGGATCAACATCTTTTAGATCCTGGAACAACATTCCAATCAACCAATCCGAATTAGGGGACAAGTTTACAGTTGATGTCAAGTTTAGGCTTAAAATCAGGGTTTGGTGTGTCAGTGTTATCCACATTTATTGATAAGATTTTGGGGATTTTCTGACAGGAATGTTGTTCCAGGATCAATGGAATATGCTGATCCAGGAACATAGCTTACTTAGCCAAATCGTGATTAAACAGAAAGTACTGTTTCAGCCATAGAAGATTAAATATAATAGACTACACTACAGTATAGAACACTTTGTTACAAACTACGATATATGAGCATTGAGCATTTTAACAATAGAGAATGAACAATGTTTGTATAAATAGGTGATTTTATGTGACTCTACTGACCTCTGGTGGTTATTTGGTTGGATATATCTGAAAAGTGGAAGTATTTAAAGTTTCCAAAGGTTCAACCATGCATTATATTTTACTTTCTTTCTTTAGTGGAGCAGAAACGATGATTTAGCCTATAGTAATAACATAAAACCATTCACTGAAAAAAAGATTTTTGCAGTTTAATTAAATGATTATATATATATACATAAATAAAAATAAAAAAATCTAAATATTTTGCCAGATAAACTATAAAACATGTGAAAACTTGACCCCAACCTTATGGTTCTCTCTTTTAATGTTGCTGAATCTTGTTTAATGTATCCCAGTGTGGTTTTAGAGTTTAGTGGTTTTGTGTCTTCCCCTAGTTTACCCAAAAAATGTAATCTGTCATCATTTCCTCACCCTCAAGTTGTTTCAAACCTGTATTTATTTCATTCTTCTGTTGAACACGAAAGAAGACATTTTCACGAAAGTTGGTAACCAGACAGTTGACGGCACCCATTGACTTCCATAGTAGGAGGGGAAAAAAACTATGGAAGTCAAAGGGTGCCATCAACTGTCTGGTTTCCAACATTTTTTTAAAATGTCTTCTTTTGAGTTCAACAGAAGAAAGAAACTCATGCAGGTTTGGAAAGACATGAGGGTGAGTAAATGATGACAGAATTAAATTTTTTGGGTGAACTGTATCTTTAAAGGCCAAAAATGATGATCATATTTTAATAAAAACATCTAATTAAAAAAGTTATTTAGATAGCAATAAGGCTTTTTACTTAAAACTATGTAAAGTCACATATATCATGTAAACGTATTCCTTTGCATAACAATGTTTCATTCCAAAAACTTGCAAGTGTTTCTTTCCCTGCCTCAGTCTTACAGTAGCCAGGTTGAGTTCCCCACCCCCAGCTCCCAGCGCACTCTTTTCCGCTCACGGATTCCTTTCTACACAAGAGCCTGGAGAGCATATGTTTGACCCACAGTCCCAGTGAATGTGGCCATCTGCTCAGGATTCCATATGATCCGGGCCCTGTGTGAGAATGTGCCTGGCTTTGTAAAAACTCACTAGGCGATGTGGGAGAATCTTCCCCACACACAATAGAGAACAGTAAGACAGTTTTAACCCTTTCCCTGGTTCGCCTCTCTCAAAGGGCGCCTCCCCGAACCATTGTCCTCCCTGACAAGTGAATAGTGAACAGAATCAGTTTCTTGTTACTTAACTGTCAAAAGCTTTCGTGGGATTCGGTTTCAACTCTTCATAACACCATTAGGACCTTCCTTCACGCTGAAGCAAAATGGGAGAAATGAAGGAAAAAGTAAACATGTAACTTCAAAGTAGAGCCACAGGTTATTCTGGGCGAAAACAACATGATAAACACTGTTTTGCGGCAAATAACTCTATATTCGTCGACACCGACTACTTAACTCATGGAGGGATAGGCAAATTGGGGGTAAACCAGATAAAACAAAGGGCTTCTCATTTCCATACTAGATGTGATCTGCTCACACCTCCCCCAACCACAAGCCACAATAAATGAAGAATGGACAAACTCACAGCACTGATAAGGAGATACTAGCCTGCAGTCAAAGCGCAATTTAGCAAATCAAGTCATAACTCATATCCACGGATGAACCAGTGGTCAACATTTGAAGTGGATCAAAACCTTTTATCAAAGTTATTCATGAATTTTGAACAATACACATTCTTGTCTTAGGACAACTTTGATGATACACTTCAAATGTTGACTGTACTGAAAATCCTAACATGCTAAATGTTAGAAAACAAAACCTAGAGGTCATTACTTTCTCTTTAGGTTTTATATGATTTAAGGGAGTCATTTTGGAGCTTAACTAAAGAGGTTAGTTCACCTAAAAAAAAAAATAAAAAAAAAAAAGTCATTTACTCACCCTCATGTTGATCCAAATCTGTATGAATTTCTGTCTTCTACTGAAAACAAAATATATTTTGCAGAATGTAGGAAACTGGACAGTTGACAGTAGCCATTGTCTGCCATAACTGTTTGGTTACACAATTTACTAAACAGCTTCTGTTCATCAGAAGGAACTCACTCATACAGGTTTGGATAAACATGAGTGCAAGTAAATGACAACAATTCTCATTTTTTAAAGTACTAACCTTTTAAAAGGGATACTTGGAAATAGGCTCATTTTACCACTCCCCCAGATTTAAACAGTTGAGTTTTACCGTTTTCAAATCCAGCCTATTTTCTGATATTTAGAAGAATATCAGTAACCAGACAGTTTCATCTCTCATTGATTTCCATAGTATATTTTTTTCCTACTATGGAAGTCAATGAGACCAGAAACTGTCTGGTTACTGATATTCTTCTAAACATCAGAAAATCGGCTGAATGGATTCAAAAACGGTAATACTCAACTGTTTAACTCTGGGGGAGTTGTAAAATGAGTCTATTTCCAAAAAAAAAAAAAGTGGAGTATCCTATTAAAGTTTAATCTTTGCAGCCAGTCATTTGAGTGAAAAGTCACAAATCAGTTTAAAAACACATCCTGGTCTATTCATGAAACTAAAGTTCAACATCTCATGACCTAGAGAATAAATTCATACAAGTTTGGAATTACACAAACAGTCTTGGTTTACAAACACTTATTTTGTGTGAACCATCCATTGAAGTTGGTGAAAAGAAACGCCTCAAGAGTCAATATTCATCAACAGGGTTTATTTTCAGTACAAAATAATAGGGGCAGCAGGGAGAAGAAATCAATATATTAAACTTAATACAAACGTCATCAAAAACATGTTTTCTATAAATACAATAAAATAAATATAAAAAAGGAAATTAAGTTACTTGAAACTCTCCATCATGTAACACAAGCCAGCAGGTGCATTACAGACAATCAGATGCAAAACATGGACCAATCAGAACCAGCTATAAAAAAAATTAAAAAGAAAATAGGCCACTAAAGGCTCATACTGTAATAAATTGGTTTGCCTAAACTCACAATATCAACAGTTACAAAACCAAAAACTATGACACAGGCAACTCATTCCAAGTAAAGCTCCAACTGTGCACTTCCTGAGGATGGATCCTCGGAAACATAAGGCAAGTAGGTCTGGGAACGAACCAAATGCCAATCCAGGAAAAAAAAAAAAAAAAAAAAAAAAAAAAAAGGAGCCAGAAGAACTCAAAACGATATTGCGACTAACATCAATTAATAAATCAATTCTAACTTCGGAAACAGTTGGTTTATGATAGTACACAAACTGTGGAGTAACAACAACAAAAAAATAGTTTGGCCTCTAGTTAGAAAGAGTACAATGAATCTCTCAAATATTGAAAATGACCTTCAAAATCCTGGTCATAACCTCTCTTTGGCTATTTCGGTACAACATTTTTGTAAATAGCTGATTGCTAAATGCATCTTAAAAGTTAACAGCTTCATATGTTCCTAAACATCCCGATGCCAGAACTTTGCAGGTTGTCCATTCGGTCATCAAAAATAAAACATGGTGAATCGCACCACTTAAAAGCACATGAAACCCCACTTGAACGAATCACTTCAACATTCAGTACCTTCAAACAGTATGTTTCACTCAGAGCTTAACTAAAAATGTCAAGTATCAGCCATATAATACATCAGGTATACCACAGTATACAGTTCAGTCCCCGTGAGGAGTGACAGTCTACAGGAAGAAGCTTGCGCTCGAGTTGCTGTGTTCGTTGTAGACGGCGTCATCCGGAACTGAAAGCTGGCTGAAGATGGGAAGCCTGCGCCCGTTGGCTTCCGGGCCGAATGAGGATTCGGACCCGCTCATGCTGCTGGAGGAGCTGCAGCTGCCCCCTTCGTGGTCTGAGAGAGAGGTGTGGGATAGACTCCGGAGGCCTAGGGAAGCTCCACCGGTAGGACTCTGCCGTAAGCAGCCTTCGGGCTGGGAGGAAGCGAGCTGGGTGGGTGACAACGTGGGCGTCAGTCCCGAGTGCGAGTACCCGGAGTCGGGAGAGGGAAGAAACTGAGGGTGCAACTCTCGAGCCTGGTCCAGAAGGGTGTTGGGGTCTATATCGGGGAAGGCCAACGAGAGAAGGTCAGACATGGCGCTTGACGGAGTCGAAGCGGAAGGCGCGCGCAGGAACGAGGAAGGAGCTTCGAGAGGTTGGGGAGCTGTGGGAAACCCGGCGAAGCTGAAGCTCTGCCTGAGTAGGGGAGGCCGTTGGACAGTCGGGTTGGAGGTCTGGGCTCGGGATTGTGCGAAATCGTCTTCGGCGTTGTGAACGAAATGGCAGCGGATACCGTAGGGGCAGAAACCAATTGAGTGGAAAGTGCGGCAGGGCTCCGTCTTATATTTCGGGTGACGGTTGAGGTCTCGCAGTTCGTCGGGGCCGTGCGCGAACTGACACTTGCTGCCGTATTTACACAAACCCCTTTCGGCGAACGTGCGGCACAACTCGGTCTTGTAGCGTGACGAGGTGGCTGTGATCGAAGACGTAGAGTTGGAGAGGGAAACGGCACCTGACGCGACTGAAGATTGCTTTAAATGGCTGGGTTCGGCAGAAGACCAACCAAGACTTCCAGTGTTCCCCTCCACCATGCTAACGGAGCGCTCCGCCCAGAAGGGCATCTTACCCCATTTTGACTGAGATGATACTTTCTGGGTGCCCCAGTAATTTGTGTTCATGCTTCCACTCTCAATGCTGTCAATAGAAAGTCCTGAACCAGTGGAGGAAAGTGTGCAGGGACTGTCAGGCTTCCTATATCCCACAGCAGCTGCCTGTGCGGAGGTCTTCATCGGCTCTCGAAGATCAAGATTTAAAAGGTGCTGCAAGGAAAAGAACAAAAGGGTTATACATCTTTAAGCAGACGACAGTACGGTAGTTTACCTTAAAACCGCAGATATTTTTGTTTACAGCACATGCAATGAGTGGAATAATGGGGGGTCGGATTCGGTTTTGTTCTTTCAAAAGAACCGACCCAAAAAAGAATCGTAGCATCATCGAGTGGTTTCTAACACTCCAAAATACATACGCACGCATTAAATGTTTGTTTGTTTTTTTATCATCAATTTCATGCGCATCAATTCAACGACTAATATTAGATTTTATCAACAGATTCAAATGAGTCGACTCAAAACGATTCACATGCGGATCGTACACTACAATTCGCAAGGTTTCAATTAATGCAACAATAAGAAAACTGCGATTTCAAGTCTGAAAACATAGTTTGGGTACTATACACGCATGCATTTAAATTAAGATTCAGATTATAAACGCGAAACAAGAAAAAAACTTTTCAGCGGCAAGTTTTTTTTTCCTCCAGCTACGGTCAATCAAGTTGTTTACGTTTGAAAATCAAACGCAGTTTAAATATTTTTGCACTAACTCTCAACAATTCGACAAGCATTTGACACTTTCATCTCGTTATGCTCTAAATTCATACATGCAAACCCAGCACAACATGACTATAATGTCTTATTGGAATAAAACGGCGCTGACTCGTGGCCCACGTTTCCTCCCTGGCAGAGAAGTTGCTAGCAACTTGATGTCATTAAATTGCTTCGATCAGTTATCTTCGACCTTTCTGAAAACCTTTACATTAAGCTGTATACGTTTCCTGCAGAATGCATTCAGATGCATGGAAAACAACCCGCACTATAAACGTGATTCAAGCATATTAGCTACGTGGTTTCCCACAACAACCACACTGTCTTTATCCATTCATAAACGCTAGATGTAGTTACCTTGCACAGGACGTCATCCAGGTCAATAAACTGATTGAGCGCGTAGGATGGCATAGTCCTGACCAAGACTTTATTTGATGATTCCTCCGTGATCCCCCGCAACTCCCTCGTAGTTTTCATGAACTTCACGCGCTCGACCCAGCACGTGTTTTTAAGGCTGTTGTACGGCGACCACACCTCCGCGTTTTCTTTGCTCCGCCCACTACACACTGAACTCTACCAAGCCCGCGGATGAGTTGTTTGTGTTTTAGAAACAAACATATAACTCTTGTTTCTGTAGTTTATAAGTTGGAATAGTGCACTTTATCATCCGATTCTAAATAATGGCGTCATACTAGCTGCTGTTGATAGTAGGCTAAAAAGTAAACCAGTTATTTTGGCAAATTGTTACAAAAACTCTACTTGTGTAAAAACCCACACTGACATATTAATATTAAATATACCATAGGCTATGTTTAATTTGTGGACTAATTAAATGTTTTAATGTTGTTGAAAGACGCATCTGATCCTCACATAGCCTATGCATTTATTTGATCAAAACATACAAAACAGTTGTGAAATATTTTGATTTAAAATAGCATCAGTGTTTTCTATTTTATAGGCCTGTATTTTAAATTGTACTTTTTTTTCTGTGAGGGTAAAGCTGAATATTAGATTGATTACAGAAGGTTCATGTCATGTGAAACATGTGAAATTCAGCTTTCAGGGCGCGGGGGTAGTTGTAACATACGTCATGCTAGCATGACGAAACTTGGTTTGTTTACTAGTTGTCATTTCAACACTTATCGAGAAAAAAATGCGCCAAAATTCAGAAATCTTTGTAAGATATCACTGAACATTTAGCAAAACCATAGCTAAAGTAGCCTACATTTCTTACTTAAGTTAAATTTTCATCTGTATTTTTTGTGTTTATTTAAAATTAGACAAATCTGATATTATCTCCAATCTGTTAAAGTTCTTTAATGCTTCGCTAACTAGCATATTTTTTCAATATGCTATTATATTCTATAGGCTTTATGAATTCTATTGAGAAAACATAAGAAACATGTAAAGACTGAGAGTCAATGTCCAGAAATGATAAATTATTAGGCTATTTTGTTTTGAACTATGCGGTATAGTTGTCCATGTGTTTGTTGTCAAACTCAAAAATTAGTTTATTTTTAATTATTAAAAAATGCCATTATTTTACATGGAAAAGTTATTAATTGTATTTTATTAAGAACATATTTTCGTTTGACTTTTTTTTTTTATTAGATCAGATAACATTTTAAGCTGTGCCCCTCACATATTACAATGTACCCCACCCATGGGGCATGTTGTCACATTTCACTTCCATTCTTTCAGGGTAGATCAAGAAAAACTATACACTATTATTGAAATTAAACCACATAATTGTAGACATGTGTGGGGAAAAATACTCTAAACCCTAAGTAGATTTACACAAACATTTAGAGGTACAGATTTACACAGATATAAAACACATATATACTGTTCAGGCTATATTCACTTTATTTATGCATTGAGTCATACTCTAGTTTACTAGCTATACCCAGTTAGTTTAAGAAAACAATGTTTGAGGCTATTGTGACTCATTTGACTGCGTTAAAACATCTGAAGGTTCGATCACGCCAGCCTCTTGCTGTCAGAACGGGAGACGACGACCCTCTGAGGTGCTTTGATACAACCTGGGGAAGGTGTTGAAAGTGTCACCCACTGGTGAAGAGGTTGACATTAAAGTCATTTTATATCCCTCTTCCTGGTGACCACAGACATTCTGATCAGCTGATCCCACTGTGAGAGGAGACGTGACTGTCTCGGTGAGATAGACGTTTTTAACAAGAAGATAGATTCTCTGCAGTTCTTGGTTTGCAATTACTTTGAATCCAAATAGCTTCATAGTAGTATTTTTTAGGACATGCAAATGCAGTTCTGTTTTGGGGGGGTCTTCATTGATTGGTTATAGTGCAAAATGACCATCAGATCTATTTAAAAGCAGAGCATAAAAAATGTATTTATTTATTTATTTATTTATTTATTTAATATGGACATAGCAATAACATTGGACGAACCAGATGCATTGTTTAAAGTGTAATAGCACATGTGCTAATTTTCAACACCTGTCCATAGGGGCTTTTACTACAGATAAAAACACATTATAAAACAAGACAAAGATCATTTACACATGGGAACAACTTTGGCCCGATTTCAGCCACTGTTTAAGGTCTCTGGTGAAGATGTTAATATTCCTCTGCAGTTTGAGTCCAATTGGGAGAGAATTCCATAGTGTAGCCCCTCTGAAGGAGAAGCTAGACTGACCAAAATATTTTCTAAACTTCGGTATCACACAATCCCCACTAACTGAGGCTCTGGTGGAAGGTCTTAAAGAGCCCTGACGCCTCTCTATGAGGCCAGAGAACAGTGGTGACACACAGTTGTTCAAACATTTAAAAGTCAATTTCAAAATACTAAAATTTACAAAGTTTTCAAAAGTAAAAAGCTTATGCTTCTTTATAATATTACAATGATGGTATATCATGGGTTTTTTGTCAAATATCTTAATTGCCTGTTTGTATAGAGAAATAACTGGTTTCAGAGTGGACGCTGATGTCTGTGACCATGCAGTAATACAATATGAGAAATGTGAAAAAACCATTGCATGCATAAACAATAAAGCCGCATGATGTGGCAACTCTCTTCTAATGAAACGAAAGCAGTTTAGATTTGATTTAACTTTCCTGCAAACATGATTTACATGACTTTGAAACTTCAGGTGTCTGTCCAAGATTATGCCCAAGTATTTCGTTTCATAAATTCAACTTTATTGGCATCGATGATTCTTTAGGTTAGAGAAATGTTTTTCATACTAAGAAAAAAATGGTTGTTTTATATCATGGTTTCCACAAAAAATATTGAGCAGCACAACTGTTTTCAACGTTGATAATAAGAAGAAATATTTCTTGAGCCCCAAATGATTTCGGAACAATACTCTCTAGATTCTGAGGTGGCTTGTTAGCGACTGTAACTTTACTCTCTCAACATAAAGCCACACTAATAAGATTCCCCCCTTTGTTAATGAAAAGCAGAAAAGACCAAAATGGGCAGGGAGGAGGTTCCAACAAACCAATATGTCATCGTATGAAGGGCTTGTTGAGACACAAGGGCTCTTGTGAACTAGCTGACTCCATCCATGCAGCTGTAACTTAACCTCACAACTGAACAAAACAGTCAGTCTGTCTAATACCTATTGTTAACGTTCCTGCAAGACTACAGCTTATAATTAGAAGCATGCTTTAATGAGGAGGTCAAGGAACCGGGAACCCCATTACCGTCCTAATGAGGGGAGAGAAAAACAAGTGCTTTAGACAGACAGGGATGTAATGGGTCAGTTATGGAGGAATTCATAGAGAATAGACTTGTGTAAGTCAAACTTCAGAAGTACGTGCAACTCATTAGCATGGCACAAATGATTGAAAACGAAATACCTTGCGGCCTGGAACACTTTAACCTGTTGTCTTGGGGTCATTAGAGTGTGATAAACAGACATCTGGTCAGTTTGTTTGGGGTACTTGGAAGAAGCATTAAGGGACTTCGGTGTTTGATGCAATGTTGTTGGCAGGCAGGGGAGTGAGGGCAGGGTGTGGGTGTGGGTGTGGGGTGTTTCCACTGATTGAGCAAAAGACTTTAGAACATAATGAGTAAAAAAAAAAGTTCTTGGGCTACAAACCTCCCCCACCCCCAGGGGAATGGAGGAGTGGTAAAAGGGGGAGGTGGGGCAGGGAGGGGGTGATTGTTTAGGGAAAGGGGAGAGATGGCTGAAGACCCTCTCCGGTCTAATCCTTTATCACAACAGTGTCAGGGGGCAAAAAGGAACATCACCCCAAAAAGACACCCCCACCTTTTGTGACAGTCATCCCGAAGTTGACCAGAGAGAAAATTATTCAACAAACCACACAGCCGTGTGCAGGAATGCGCATGAACAACTACATGTTTTGCTAACTTTCCCATTGAAAAAAGTTATTTCTAAATGTTTCTGAATGTTCGAAACATCCATTTTTTTAAATGTTTAAAAACGTCCTTGATTACCAAGTTTAAGGAGACATTCCATTTTATTAACCTGCAAAAATTGGGAAACATTATGAGAACATTAGTAAAGACCTATGGAAGCTTGTTTCCGCCACAGAATGAAAAATAAAAAAGGTAATTGGGACTTTTTATCTCACAATTCTGACTTTATTTCTCAGAATTGCGTGATATGAAGTCAGAATTGCGTGATATGAAGTCAGAATTGCGTGATATAAAGTCAGAATTGCATGTTATAAAGTCAGAATTGCGAGATATAAAGTCAGAATTGTGAGATATTAAGTTAGAATTGCGTGTTATAAAGTCAGAATTGCAAGATATATAGTCAGAATTGCGAGATATAAAGTCAGAATTGAGTGATATAAAGTCAGAATTGCGAGATATGAAGTTAGAATTGTGTTATAAAGTCAGAATTGCTAGATATAAAGTCAGAATTGCGAGAAATAAAGTTGCAGTTGCGTGTTATAAAGTCAGAATTTTGTGATATAAAGTCAGAATTGCAAGATATAAAGTTAGAATTGCGAGATATTAAGTTAGAATTGCGTGTTATAAAGTCAGAATTGCGTGTTATAAAGTCAGAATTGCGAGATATAAAGTCAGAATTGTGTGATATAAAGTCAGAATTGCAAGATATAAAGTCAGAATTGCGTGATATAAAGTCAGAATTGCGAGATATGAAGTTAGAATTGTGTTATAAAGTCAGAATTGCGAGATATAAAGTCAGAATTGTGTGATATAAAGTCAGAATTGCAAGATATAAAGTCAGAATTGCGAGATAGAAAGTCAGAATTGCGAGATATGAAGTTAGAATTGTGTTATAAAGTCAGAATTGCTAGATATAAAGTCAGAATTGCGAGAAATAAAGTTGCAGTTGCGTGTTATAAAGTCAGAATTTTGTGATATAAAGTCAGAATTGCAAGATATAAAGTCAGAATTGCGAGAAATAAAGTTAGAATTGCGAGATATTAAGTTAGAATTGCGTGTTATAAAGTCAGAATTGCGAGATATAAAGTCGCAATTGTGTGTTAAAAAGTCAGAAATGCATGATTTAAAGTCAGAATTGTGAGATATAAACTATTCTGAGGGGAAAAAAGTTGTTTTTCCTCTTAGAATTGGCCTGATAATTCGCAATTGCTCACAATTCTGAGAAAAGATGTCAGAATTTCAACATATAAACTCGCAATTATGTGTTATGTCACAATTCTGTCTTTTTTCTCAGAATTGCAATTTTATATCACGCAATTCTGACTTTATAACATGCAATTGCGACTTTATATCACGCAATTCTGACTTTATATCTCCCAATTGCAAATTTATTTCTCACAATTCTGACTTCATATCTCGCAATTGTGAGATAAAAAGTCACCATTATTTATTTTTTTATTTTTTTATTCAGTGGCGGAAACAAGCATAAAGACCAGATAACTTTGATTGGACACATAAAAAAAAAATATTGGTTTAACTTAAAAAATGCAAGTTACCTGGCTGCATTAACATTTCGAGTTCATTGAAATAAAAAAAAAATGAGTTAATAGAATGAAGAAGATTGGTTTAATCAAAAGGAATTCAAAATATTACGCTATCTGAACCACATTAAATATCTAAGTTGATTTGACAAAAGAAATAAAGTTGTGATAACAAATCATGAAAATATTTTTTTACTGACATTATAAGAGGAATGTATAGTTAAAGATAAATTAATATGCAATTCATACAAAATTCCTTGAATGCATACATCAAAAAAGTATTTTTACTTGATATTTTTTTATTTTATTTTTTTTATATATATTATTAACATTCAAAAAACATTTGTCCACCATAAATATCAGTGACTGACACACAGGAAAATAAAATATAAAACAGGAAATTGTAATGTGTAATGTTCAGATTGCGATCTGATACTTATCCTTATTTTATAGTAATAGTAAATAAAAATGTACTTTGTATTCAAAGTGGTACTAAAGTTTCCCCCTATTTACTTCACGGTTACACCACATGACATAAATCTAAAACTTTTCTTTCTTGAAAATGTTAAAAATTCAAAATCATTTGAATCCAACATGAATACAAGGAGTAGAACTGTGTGTTTTTATGTTTATTTTATTGTATTTCTTGTGGACACATGCATAACTCATAATGAACAGTACAGAAAACAATGCAACTTAAAAAATGACCTTTCATTTAAAAATCTCAGTCCAAAAACTCAACAAGTGTGCTTTCATATGACCTCAATCCATTACCATGCACCACATGCCATTGCAAATGACCTGTAAACGTCCCAAGAATGATGTCAATCAACTTGTAATGGGCTATGCAGCTGCAGAGGCCCAACCTTGCAAATGGGAAACCATTACATGACATAAAACCTCGGCTCATGGAATCCAGCGGTCTCGAAACAAACCAAAAGCCACAGCAAGCTTTGCCTTGACAGGGATCTCCATCCTTTAGCAGAGCATGAAAAGAATATTTCACACCCGCCTCTCAGGGCTGTTCTCATGCAAATGCGGTGAGAACGCATGGGAAACGCACATGGGCGTGAGTGACAAAAGAGCGTTCAATGGTCTTATACACTCATGTGTAGATCAAAATGAAAGGCCTGAACATATGATCCATGTCCTTTATGACTTCTAATGATTTCTATAGACTTTATAAGTTTAAACTCCACTGCCCCAAAATTGCATTCTCATGCAATTTTAAATTTACTTTAAAGAGACAGTTCACCAAAAAAATAGCCCATGATTGACTCACCCTCAGGTGTATATAACATTCTTCTTTCAGACGAATACAATCAGAGTTATATTTAAAAAATGTCCTGGCTCTTCCAAGCTGGCAGTAAATGAATATTTTTCTTACACGAACACATCGCCTCACTTCAGAAGGCCTTGATTAGCCGTGTGGAGCACTTTTATGAAGGAGAAATGCACTTTTGCACAACAAATGCACAACAAAACGGCTATTCACTGCCATTATAACTTGGCAGAGCCAGGACATTTTTATATATATATAACTCTGATTGTATTCGTCGGAAAAAAAGTGTCATATACACCTAGGATGACTTGAAGGTGAGTAAATCATGAGCTTATTTTCATTTTGGTGAACTATCCCTTTAAGGACCGTGCAGCAGGAGATCTGAAATCTGTCATTTCAGTGTAAAATGTCCCATTATCCGCCATACAGGCTCCACATTAGCATGCTGCCTGTGGAGGGCTTGTGTTTGTTTGTCCTGTGCACTATTAATCTGTTTTAATTTCATTTGCAGGTGCTGAAGCACACACCCCTCTGCATTACCCCTCAGTGTGAGCTCAGCATGGGGGTTTCGGAGTCAAAGCAGACAGACATCCATCTGAGATGTGTCCCTGTCAAATGACTACTATACGGTATATATATGCACCCTCTAGGAAAGTCAAATGTTGACCCGTTGAGAATACTGCCCCAGTGACAAACTGTTGTACCCTTTTTGCTATTTTTCTTCCTGACAATCAATGAGGCTTAAGTGGTCTGGGTATGATGGACTTTCTTGAAAAAGACATAATAATAGTTAGAAATAGTTCAGTTAAAAATAAAAAATTCTATGATAAACTCACAATTGTGTTATTCAAGTGTTATTTTAGTATCATTGATTTAATATTTGTAATATTTTAATTTTATTTGTTTTCATTTTAATCTTAATTAAAGTTTTAGTAATTTTGTGTGTTTTTGTTAGATATTGTTTACATCTAAAATACTAAAACTAAATAAAAACTATATAATTATACTATTTTCGACCTTCAACTTAACGTTTTTGTTTTTTAATATTTTCTTTTATTTCTGTTATTGTTTATTTTAATAAGCATTTTTTGTTCTTCATTTTTATTTAACGATAAAAACCCTGTTAAAACCCCATATTTTTCGTTCATAATGACTTAAATTTCCATCTGTTACTCACATAAAACTATCATATGATTTCAAAAGACTTTACAATAGACATTGTAAGGGTCATTTTAGTGGTGACTTTTTTGAGCTTGATGTTATAAATGACTTTACTCTTTGAAAGAGCAACTTGGACATTCTTTAAAATATCTCCTTTTGAGTTCCAAAAAAGAAAACAATCATACAGATTTATAACAACATGGGGCGAGTAGATGGTAACAGATTTTCTGGTTTCGGTTAAATTTTTCTGTTAAATTGGACTGGACTGTTTTTTTTTTTTTTTTTTGCATACTTTGAGAAATATTTTGATGTGTTATTGTTATTTCAACATGCTGTACGCATATGCACATTTGTCATATGTTTGTTATGAGATTTGTTATGTCAGTGACGTGCAAAAAGTCATGTTACGCAAAAAAGGTCTTCGGGAAACCTGTTTGGAAACAATGATTGAATTTACACTTCCATTTGGTCCCACTAGAGACACATAAAAGAACACATCATTCCACATGAGGGAGTGAAACATATGAGCTTGTCCTTTTAGTCTGGAACCCTTCAATCATCCTGACACAAAACCAGGAACAGGTGATGCAGACAAGCCAAAACAATCTGCACTCAAGGCAATTTACAAGATAAACTGTGTGTGTGTTAATAAGCTCAGTTAAAATGTTGCAGAAACGATAAACATATGTGTGATCATCGAATACATCCATACTTTCCATATGTTGAAGGGCTACAGAATACATGATAATCACAGTGAGAGCATTTGTGGAGACAGCAGCTGGTTTACTGAAAAACAGTCCTGGAGGGAAAAGGTGTTCAGTTACGCTAAAGAAAACAAGTGAACCTAAGAGAAAGAAAGGCAAACCTTTACCAAACATACACATGCAGTGATCGCTCTTAACTGTCAGTTAGTTTATCTATATTTGTCTGTTCAGTGTTGCATACATAATAGGCATTAAATAAGCATGGTTGCCAAAGTAAAATTGTTCTTAAGGAATGAAAAAAACTGTTGCGTATACAAAAAAAAAAAAAAAAATATATATATATATATATATATATATATATGTGTGTGTGTGTGACTGTATATTATTATGGGTAAGAACTTTGGCTAAATGTCTAAATGTAAAAAAAAAAAAAAGATTCGAAAATTCAATATTATGTGATAGCCTATTTTTAATATATTGAACATTTTCAGGATATTATATTATATACAATGTATTTATGCATAATATGAAGAGTTCAGATGCAAAAGCCTCTAAGTGCCATCAGAAATTTTCTTCTAGAATGATCATTTTTATCAAGCTTGTATATTTCAGTTCAGTAATTTCACTTAAATGACAATTAATAGGTAATCTTCATTGTCATTTAAGTGAAATTACTGACCTGAAATATACAAGCTTGATAAAAATGATCATTCTAGAAGAAAATTTCAAATGGCACTTAGAGGCTTTTGCATCTGAACTCTTCATATATTAATATAGGCTTTTATTATTTGAATTTCATAGAACATTAAATATATATATATATTTCTCCCCATAAATATATATATATCTCCCCATATGTAATCAACATCCTGCCAAATAAACCAAATTTGATGTTAACTCTCATCCCATCAAGCATCTGTGGTGTTAATCCATGACCTAAAGCCCATGTGGTACTGACAAGCAGTTCCTCATTGGCAAGCAGTTAAGACAAGCCAGCTTTTCATCTTCATTTCTTAAGTTAGTTTCTTATTTTTCATCCCTGACCCCACAGGAAGTCTCTTAGGCTGTGTATTGTACCCAGCGCTCGGGCTCGCTCCCTGCCGAGGGCCCAATCTCGCTACGCAATGAGGAGACTTGTTATCAAAGCCTCCCCCTGCTGGTCGCCTTTATGAGCGCCCTTTTAAAGGCTAATCAAAAGCACGGAAAAGTGCACTTATGTATGAATTTATTCGGAATGGGGAAGAGAAACTAGACTGGCCCTGCGTACAGAATCCCATTTACGGTGCATCGAGTTAATGAAGAGTCACGAGATTTAAGACCCGTCTCAGTGGATTTCCCAGAGTTACTTGGCCACAGCAAAACATCTGCTTCCTGTATGGGAATGGGACTAATTCTGTCCCCCCACACACACACATACACACCCTCGGGCTTACCCTGCACTCTTAGGGCCCTTGCTTTCTTTTCACAAGGCCGTCCAATCATAATAAACTTTGGAAAGTCCACTAATGAGATTCAGGGCAGCCCTGGAGATCTGCCTCCCAGTGCATGCCTGAGCACCTACATTGTGTTTTTCCACACGGGGAACAAAGAGAACATTACACTCTTGAGGGAGAGATCTCTCTCGCTCAGAAAGGACAGGCTCCAACTACTGAGCCTCCTATGGGTCAAGCCTCAAGAGACCCAGAGACAAAGTTGTGTATGCGTCAATAAAAAAAAAGAAAAACTTGTTCACTGTGCTACATACGGCATTTCCTGCCAAAGACCATCCTGAAGATCTTTGTAATGTACATCTATTGTCAGGTCCCAAGACTTCTTCCCCGGCATAACAAGTTTGCACATTGATTTTGAGATATCCATCGAGACATTTTTCTTATCACATCGCCGGATCGAATCCCACTAGCAACGGTGCGAGTAGAACGAACGGGAGGGGTTAACCATGCAATAACTTGCTATAGAAGTTGTACAAAGTTTTGCTTTTTGGTTTTACTTCAGTATTTTCATGTGAATTCGACACCAAATTAGTTTTTTATAATAATGTCAACTAAAATCAAACACTGTAGATATCAACAATTGGCTGAATAGGTATTTGATGCAAAGGCATAAGCAACAGCAGAAGTCTGTTTTACAATCTAGTTGTATTTGATTACAGTGTATTCTAAAGTAATGTTGATGTTTTATTGTTCTTTTCGTCACAAACCATGTCTGTCTTCACCCCTATTATAGTGAACCCCTATTTACTGTAGTCTGGAACAGTAATGACCAAAAGTGATGCCTGTATGGGTTTGGTCTGGGTATTTGTTTGTAATGACTGTACACTGTAAAAAATATTGTTGGTTTAAGTTAAAAAATTAAGCAACCTGGTTGCCTTAAAATTTTAAGTTGAGTGAACTGGAAAAAGTGAGGTAATACAATGAAGGAGATTGATTTAATCATCAGAAACTCAAAATAATAAGTTATCTGAACTAAATAAATTATTTAAGTTGATTTGACAAAAGAAAAAATGTTGTGATAACAAAACTTGAAAATATTTTTTTAAAGTGTACAAGTTTGATTAAACCATCAAAATAGGAGGAATATATATATATATATATATATATATATATATATATATAATATTTTAAATATGAGGGAAGAACAAATCACTAAACTTGGTTTTGGTATTTATTTGACAAATTTATTTAGCAAAATTAAAAAGGTTAAAATAGAGCTACAGGTTTTTATTGTACTATGAAAAAAAGCATACAACATTGACGACAACATAATCATTTAATCACATGTTGCCGTTTTTGCATGTTCATAAATTTCTTTGTGATACGCTGGCAACAAAATATGTCAGCAAAATTTGCCGTTATCACAAATAAAACAATTGACTGCAAGCCCAATATCCTTACAAAATCTTTAACAAATTTTTAATAATTTGAATAAAGGGTGAAGATGTTTATTTTCCTATAGGCCGGATGTCATTTTTGGCCACTACTGATACTTAACAGAAAAGTTTGTGCTCATAATGCACATTCATTAATCTAACTGAGAGCAAAACTTTTACCCTTCGCGCTTGAAGAAAAATGAAATAAACAATATTCAAGCGCTTCTTTTTCCTAAAAGTTTTTGTGTTGCAACATTAAATTGCTCTGGAACAACGCACAAAGCAAAACAACTGTCCCGTCTCCACCCCCACTGCTCCTGCCCCCCTCTTCATGATGGCGTTTAAACGACCCCTGAATCCAAACCAGGCCTACATTATCCAGGCCTGTCCTGCAGGCCTGTTGTTTATTCCTTCTTGAAAGCACTTGATTAATAACCAAGATATCGGTCTAATTTGCAACTCCTGAGGGGCAACTGAGGGAGGGCGTCGACACTCTGGACGAAGGTCTGAAATTTCTTTGCCCCTCCCGTAAAAGTATAGGACATATGAGCTTCAGGGTTGATACTTGACAATTAGGCTCATATGTTATCCCACAGGCATCTCTGACTACAACCATGAGTTTTCCATTACTTCTCATGAATGGCTTTGGTAAATCAAGCATACTGTCAAATTAATTTAGATTAATTTAATCATGTTAGCAATTTAAATCTCCAATTATATGTTTATCTAAAATTTAATGAATGCGTGACCACTGTAGATTACAGAAAGAAAGCCTCTGATAAGTTGTATCAAAAACATACACGACCAATGTAGTCTTATTCCTGAAGGAATGACTCTTAAGAGTCTGTTCTTTTAGTGAGTTAAAAACATACAGCACTACCAATGGCGTCTGATACTTAAAGCACTACCATTGAATGAATGAGTCTTATTCTTTTTAGACTTTTATGTACTACTGTTACCACTATATGAACAGTCAATTGTGGATGTAGAAATGGGAATCATAAAGAAATGTTGGTTTCAGTTATGATATCTGAGCATTTCTATTCCTTAACAGTTGCTATTCTTTCAGAACATTTAAAGAATATGCTTAGGAGGGAATCTAAATGACAAGATAATCGCAAAAATAAATACATATAGTGCCGTCAAATCGATTAATCGCATCAAACATAAAGTTTGCACATATAAAATAGGCTACAGCATACACAAACGTTTATGTTTGATGCGATTAATTCCTTAAAAGTTCTAAAAGATAACTGTTAAGGAACCAAAATGACAAGGAATCATAACTGAAATCAAAATTTCTTTAGTTCATATATTTGCAAGAGTATTACATAAAATTAGGATCAACTTGTATGTTGTTATCACAAATGACTTTCTTTTGCACTTCAAAGCATCTCATTAAAGTGAAGTTCTTCACAACTGCATTTTTCATGTGCGTAAGAAAGGTTTTCTATAAAAGACTAAATAAGAAGTCTTCTTTCCAGTGCTCCAGCTGGGACTCATTACAAACACAGTGCTAATTCATCCCAGTGCCCAAGGTTTGACACTAGTTGGCCATGCCCAGCAGGTTCTGCAATGGGATCAGAGGTCCTGACCTGTCCTTTGCCCTCTAAAAGACCCCCTTGCCTCTATGCTCTTAGTAACAGCAACACTGTTGATTCAATTAGAACCGGAGGAACGTAGCGAGAGCCTGGACAAAAGGTTCAGTGCAATGCGGACTGTTCATGGAAGAGCCAGCGAGGCAAAAGGACCGTCTATCAGACATCCATCACTGCACAAATGTTCCATCACCATGGAGAAGCCAAATGGGATGACGGGGCAGAAGAGGTGGGGTGAAGATGGACAAAGAAGATTTTTTTTTTTTATCTTAAGGAGGGATCCTACTGGACCCCAGCAGTGTGACACAGAGTGAATCAGCTGAGAAGGTTGAGTGACTGCCAATGAAGGGATTTGCACTGACACAGCATTTCTTTAGGTAAACAGTGAAGGATGAGCATGAGTAATAGTCTGAGGGTCATGCGCTTCGTTTTTCTGCACTGTGCACCGCTGAAAAGACTTTAAACTTTGTAGTTAGTCTGAGAATATGATGCAGTTGTACAGTATAGTCCATAAGCAAAATGAAATCCATTTAAAGGAATGGTCCACTTTAAAAAAAACAAAAAAAAAAAACTTTTGCTGATAATTTACTCACCACCATGCCATTCAAGATGTCCATGTCTTTCTTTCTTCAGTCGAAAAAAAATTAAGGTTTTTGATGAAAACATTCAAGGATTTTTCTCCATATAATGCACTTCAGTGGGAACCAAACTGTTCAAGGTCCAAAAGACAGTTTTTAGTGCAAACTGTTCAAAGGGCTTTAAGCGATTCCAGACGATGAATAAGGGTCTTATCAAGTGAAACAATCGCTCATTTAAAAAAAAAAAAAAAAGTTTAAGTTTTATAAGCTTAAATCGCCTTGCTCTGTTCTGTGATGCGCGTTCGTGACTCTCCTGTTCGAACTCGTTCATCAAAATGAGCGAATATTTTCGAAATCTTGTCATTTGGTTCATTCAAAGAACAAAGCGAATGAATTGACTCGGGAAAATATTCGTTCATTTTGATAAACGAGTTTGAATAGGAGGGTCACGAACGCGCATCACAGAACAGAGCAAGGCGAGGATTTGAGCTTATAAAACTTAAACTTTGTTATTTTTTTAAATGAGCAATTGTTTCGCTTGATAAGACCCTTATTCATCATCTGAAATCGTTTAAAGCCCTTTGAACAGTTTGCACTGAAACTGTCTTTTGGACCTTGAACCGTTTGGTTCCCACTGAAGTCCATTATATGGAGAAAATCCTGGAATGTTTTCATCAAAAACCTTAATTTCTTTTCGACTGAAGAAAGAAAGACATGGACATCTTGGATGACGACATGGGGGTGAGTAAAATATCAGTAAAAGTTGTTTTTTTTTAAAGTGAACTACTCCTTTAAGCTGCAAAAACTTTATTTCTGATTGTTCACAGAACAATCTAAACAATCAGTTTTTTAAATATATATATACAGTATAAATTGGTTATGTGAACGTTAACCGGGTCTACACCAGACACGAGGGGTGCAGTGCGAAGCAACAAAAAGCAAATAGAACTCATAATCAGTGATGCTGTCGACAAATGATGCGGTGACAAATTCCTGACAAGAAAATGATGGGACAAACGGATTTGGAACGCTAGCTTTGTCTCGGAAAGTAGACTGCCTTGTCAAGCTTGTGGCACAATGCATGACTTTCACAACTGGCATAGACATTTGATCATTTAGCAAATATTACAGAAAAGTTGCTTTTAAATGTTCTAGAAAAGTAGAATTCAGAAAACCTTGTTATAAGCGACACCGGTGGCCATTAAGTGAATTGCAGCCAGTAACTTATTGCTTGTGCTCGCACTCGTGACGTACAAAAGACAGAACGTAATTCAAGGCCCTAATATACTCACTGCAAAGTTCTTCTGTTTTTCGTTGAACAAAGTCTGAAAGATGTACAGTATGTTCAATGCTTTGACTACCGAATGATGGTTACCAAGGTATTAAACAGTACATCATCGAGCAGACTGTAAACCTACGGCATTAACTGAATACTCATTAAATCTTGTACCAATGCAGTAAACATTAGATCTTCATCACCTCAAACCATGTTCATAATGAACTGTGATGCAGACTTCAGGTCGTGGCTTTCCCGGCCCCAGAGCAACTCTCAAATCCTCTTGATATTCCGCTACGCTACACTCCCCCCCCCCCCCCCCCCTCATTTAATCAAGCAGAGGAATTACCAGGGGAAGTGATTAGGTACAGGTCTTTAGTTTTTTCTCTTTCTTTTTAAACACGTAATCCTTTCAGCATAGTAAAAAGAAAAACTCCACAGATATCCCTGCATTGTGCCCCACTTTCTCTCTCTTTTACAAAGAGACTGGTTCTCTTTTGAAATGAGAGTGGCAAATTAAAAGTTATTGTTTGCCACTTTTAAAAGCATTTTTTTCCCCCCAACCACCCCTCAACCCCTGGACCACGTCTGGGATTTGTCCTGCTGAACATCTTGGCAATTTATGTAGAAGACAAAAGGGTAAAGGTTGTTACCCATTTTTCCTGTCAATCAAGATGTTAAACAGATCTCTGATGGCCTGACTTCATGACATCATAAAACGATTCTCAGCTGCTCTAGTAAAATACGGCTTATGAACTGAACAATCAACAAGTTTTATTTTATTTTTAGCAAACAAATGTCCAGCGTGCAAACTCCAAAACTATGTACACTAATGTGAAATGTACACTACCTAAAACTTTGGACACTTGAATGAATAATATGACAAGATTTTTTTTATTATTATTAATTTACTTAAAAAGATGTTCAGTTTGTCTAGTAAAATATGGCTACAGAAATGCTTTTAAACTGAACAAGATAAATTGAAAAATTAAATAAATAACATTTGTTTTTCAGTACTGTTTTAAAACACTTTGAATGTGTTCAATATACACAACACACACACACACACACACACACACACACACACACACACACACACACACACACACACACATATATATACTTGTTTAAAATGTGTGTTTTTTTAGATTCTTAAATATTACATTTGATGATTTGTTTGTATTTTGTGTTTCTTTTTAGCCACTAACAAGTATGTGAATTCCAGTACTGTTTAAAAACCATGCAACTAAGTTTGTACAGTGTACAATATGAATATGTATTATCAACATCGGCACTCCAATATCATCTCACTTTGAAGATCTGATTTGCCTAATATTTTGGTCAGTACATAATTCCATGTGTCATTTCATAGTTTCATCATTTTACATTACTTTAAATATAAAAAAAAAAAGAAAACAAGAATCCATCTAAAATTATATTTGGTCATGTACACCTGTATACATCTTAACAAAATATAATATACTAACTTCCTCAATGAAAAAAAAAACACCTTAAAGATCACGCTGTTTCCTGACTGACACTACCGCTAATCTTACAATGTTTCACAATTCCACCACAGTGCATTTAATAAGGTTTAATGAGCAGGCTTGTTAAGTAAGTCGTACACTTAAAGCGGTGGAGTGTTATGGTGGGATTTTGTGTTCCTCTCGCTGCATTCACAGACCAGCTGCAGCTCGTCTCAGTGGCTCGAGTTCCCATAGTTCCATTAATCCCCCAGCAGCACTTGAGGAGCGCACACACACACAGGAGGCAGAGAGGAGTGGGTGGGTTGTATTGTCCTAGTCTAGTTTATCATTTATATGCTCTTCTGTGAGATATTAATGCAAGTTAGCCAAAGAAATGCAGAGCAGCTTTTTCAGCAGGCATTTCAAAGCAGAATCACATGCATCTGACAGATGGGTTCATAAAATCCTAATCTGCCTTCTATGAGCCAATGAATATCCACAATTATATATATACATATATAGAGTCAACATTTGAAGTGGATCAAAACCTTTCATCAAATCGAATTTTGAACAACACACGTTCTTGTCTTTGACAACTTTGATTCACTTTCTTTTTGATCCACTTCAAATGTTGACTACTGTGTGTGTGTGTGTGTGTACATACATATATATATATATATATATATATATATATATATATATATATATATATATATATATATATATATATATATATATATACACACACAATCCCTTTATTTAAAAAGTACTCTCTTCACTGAAAGTCACACTGTTTTTCCACATTAAGAAAAAAATGTTTTGGCCTGCATTACAGCGAAGCATTTTGGAGAAATGTGTTGTATTTATTTTTGTGCATTATTTTAAGTGCATTTACTTTAATAAGATTAAATCCAAATATAATGAAAATAATGCCAAGCCATTTTAATGGTCTTCATTTATGCAAAGTATAATTACCTAAATAGGTTAACTTATATTTATGTAGGCCTAATTTAATTATTTTATCCTGTTTATCCTTTAATTTTGGGGGTAAATCGGTGTTGTTTTAGTTTTAGTAATATTTTGAATTAGCTTTTATTTTCATATTTTTAGTTTTCGTGTTAATTTTAGTGCATTTGTCTTTTTATTAATGACTAATATTGCTATTTAGATTTTCTTTATTTTTAATTTTGTTGTAGTTATTTTGTTTTTGTTTATTTCCAGTTAATAATTTTAGTGCTTCAGCAATCTAATTTCAATAATAATCCTGGGTGAAATATGACAGACATTATTTTACAATTTCTTTTTTTTTAGTTTTTATCTAACGATCAAGATTATGAAGCCCCACGCTAGACATGCAGACAAAGAAATATATATCATCGCCACAAATTAGGAATTCATTCCCACAACAAGGGAACAAATTATTATGACATGGTCATGATTTAGTAAAACGAGAGAACAGTTATTTTGTGTGCGCAATTTACAACGTGCTGACGTAGTAAGTCTTAGGAACTAATTGTTCATTTGTGGCCATACTATACATATTTATACATACACACACACACACATATATATATATATATATATATATATATAAAATGCAGCAATACTGCAGAGAGCAAGTCCATGCTAAGTAAAGTAGTAGAGTGAAGATGTGTTTGTGTGAATGTGCTCTGGGACAGAAGGTGTGTTTGAAGTTGTCCTGCAGACTATCTTCACTAACCCTTTCATGACATGGCAGGAGAAGAGAGACAGCTGGCGCTCAGGCTGAGGGCGTTTATTTACCTCCACGGCCAGCAAAGGAAAAGCGCTCCACAAAAGAGTGCTCATGAATGGGCTCTCACTGGGGAAGCCTTCCTAAACTTCTTTATGTGGATCTTCCATTTAAGCACTGCACTTTTTGTTTGTTTCTTATAACAGCAGAAGCTTTCGTGACATATAATCCGAGAGCGCATGACCTTACACACTAGGTCTGACAGGAAAAGAGGCGAAAACACAAACAAGCTGCAAAATAACAGTCTGGCATTCATAAAACGGTTTCGTGTTACTGAGATATTGACATACAGTTATGCAACATAACAATTAACGTAACAGTCTTGTGACTGGTATATTTTTCTTCTGCAACATGCGTGTCATCTTCATATACATATATAATATATATATCAAAACAACTGTTGGATATTTCAACAGTTTAAAAATCTATTTAATCTGTGCTGCTAAGATCATTTGAAAAGTTTTCTAATATGTTCTACTTTTTCTAGTTTCTGCGATTGTATTTTTAAAGTCAATTTCCAAGTCATTTTCTTTATTATTATTTAAATGCAACATTGGTGGATTGAAGCATCAATCTCTTACCAAATAAACCAAAAACTAAATGTTTTAACTTTTGGGTAGTGCTAAAAAACAAAATACATGTGACATTTTATAGGGTGTCAGACAAAATGGATGTATGTTTGTTGTTATATTGCAGTCATTCCTTTTGGACATTTATTAAAATCCGTCGTTCATTCAAAACGCAATTTTTTTATCCATCATTTATTTGAATGCTTATAAATTCATCCAGAATTGTGCAAGGATGGTAAACAGAAAGACTGTACCGACTTTTAAACACACAACTTGGGTTAACTGGAACACCAGCTGTAAAGAGTCCTCAAACTAACTTAAGTGCAAGAAGCTTTTGCAAGATCATTCAAATTAAACTTTTATGATGAAATATGTTTGAGCTTTCATGCTATATGACATTCATCTGACTGACAAAGGTTGCCCTCTTCTGGTGAAATCAAAAATCTGTTTTTGTTTTTTTTACTTCACTAGTAAGATACAATTTAACTGTAACATTCCCAAACATTAAACATATTTCTAAACTTAAAAAGAGCCGTTTTTCTTCAAATAAATAATCAGATGTGTCATTACTAAAACAGATTTAGATCGCTTGTTTGAGAAAACCGTCCCAAATATGGAGAAATAATTTACATTTACAATAAAACAGTAGAAAAGCATCTAGCATTTTTACATCTAAGTTTACTTTACCGAAGTAAAATGGCCAAAATATGTAAAGTGACCTGAATCTGACATACAGTATAATGTGCAATAATTCAGAAGTTACAAAATGTCACATTTATGAAAATACGCTTCCATGATTATCTGTTCCAGTAATTTAGTTTGCAATAAGAAGTGTTAAAGTATTCAGAATATTTCCAAACACGTCAAGACTGTATGTATAGAAATGCGTGGGAACTGTCTCACTGAAATATAACTTGAAACTGCTTTATATCAAAAATAATGTTGTAAACATGAAAAATCTGTCCATCTAATTCACATTGACAGTTTTAAATGAAGAAACATTCGTGTTCATAGCTCATCAGTCCATCCTAGAGTTTCTGAATAACAACTTGGAATTTACCTAAAAACAACAAAAAAATTATTTACAAAGGCCTTGAAGACAAGTCCCAGTCTCAATAACAGTGTCAAATCACACTTTATCAGTGCCAGTGGATACACTTGTCTTTAAAGAACCATCCAAATAGTATATCCAAAAGTAGGATAATTATTTATCTGTTTGTTAGGGCATTCATATATTTAGTTACTAAGAATTAAAAGGGTGAGAGACACATATGGTTGATTATAAGGTTGGCATAGACTTACATGATGGCATTAAAGAGACCTCCGCAGTCACTACACCCTCCAAGCCCAGGTTAGAGAGAGCGCCCCGAATCATCCCACAGGAAAAGGCCAAGTACTGCAGAGAGGACATACATAGATCTATTTAGCCTCTTATGGTTTTAAAATACAGACAAAATAAATAAATAAAAGAATATGATATAGTATAAATAAATAGGCCTAAATATCACTCACTTTTGGGGCCTCCTCAAGGTATTGCTTTCCACTGGAAAACTGAGTAAGTAGTGAAAATTTATTATCCTGTAAGACATATGTGCCCTAGAACAAAGCCAGAGAAAATAAATTACAATAATGCAATACAATAATTAAAATGCCCCTATTAAGTTAAAGGAGTGTTTGAGGGAGGAGAAAAGTACAGTAGCATTGTTTACAGGACGCCAATGAAGACCATAGCCTGGCATTATGCAAATTTGCTACAAAACTACATAGGTTTGTGCAGGAAGTGAGACTGGAATTACTGACGACTCGTTTCAGGCAGTTCAGAATCAATTCTTTCTTTGTAGAGACAATGACTCCATTTATCATGCTCTTTGCAACTTTGCAGACCTTTTATCTTCACGAACAGCTATATTTCACACTACATGAAAGGTAATATCATAATAGGGGCACTTTAAATACATTATTAAACTTTCAGACCTGATGGTTAGTCCTCAAGTTGTCGATTTGTTTTTTGAAGACGGTGCTCCAGAATTCTTTACAGAGGAACTTCATCACGTCCAGGTCATCTTTGAAACTGGGGCAGTCTTTTGTAAACCTTATGCAAACATAAAACATATGCAAAATTATGCCATCATGATATTTATAAACTCTGGATTCCAAAAAATTATATATGGGTTGATAAAAATGATAAAAACAATGTGGGTTGCCCTTTATTTTACAGTATGTACACTTACATGTACTTGCAGTGTACTTACCTAAGAAAGTACTGGGTAAACATGGGTTATGGTAAGGTTTAGGGGTTAGTTCAGCTAGTTATTGAACTATAATATGTATGTGTGTACATGCATGGGGGACAGGGCAGAAAATAAAGTGCTACCACACACAACATGTATAACATAGTAACTCTGTACATCAGAATACCTTTCAATCAGTCCTTGTCCAACTCTGAAGCCCATTGCCTCTAGTGTAGATACACACGTCACTCTCTCCTTAACAGAGCAAATCAGAGCATGATACAAATACAAAAGACAAAATGGTATAACAAATCATAAAAATATATGATATGTGCAATGTAAGATGGTACCCTATCAATGTCCTCCCGGGTCGCATGCTCCTTGTACACGTGAGAAACAATCTCCATATGGAGGAATTCAAACAGAGCGTCATCTGCCATATCTGAAAGAGAACATCCATGGAAAGTTTCTTAAACATCTGGAAACACTCCTGAAAAAAAAAAAATTCTGGGTTTAACCCATTCAGGCCCACAGGCAAACAGAGGTGGCTCTACTCTACTCTTTTAAATCATAGAAATGTTTTTTGACAACCTCACTGGATAATGTGTCAAGTGTGTGTTTTGAATCAGAGAAATAGGGGGTCTCCAAAAGAAAAACTGAATAAAAAAATGTTTAAAACTAAATAAATAGTAAAGTAAATGACTAAATAAATAGATCAAAATACACAAATAATACATCTACTGTAACAAGACAGTGCTATAGTGAGTAGAAAAACGACTTTAAAATATATTTAACTAATATGCTAGTTTAAATATGTTTATTATATGCATTTTTTTAACGGTATAATCTTATAAATAACGTTATATTTGACCTTTACAGAAGTTGTCTTGTTGTTTGTTTATGTGGATTAATTGAATGTATGTCATCAATATCATTGACTGCAAGCTTACTGCTAAAAGTCTGCTTTATACGTAAAGCTAAAAATCCTAAGCTAAGAATGTATAAAATGTTCACAATCTGTATGATTGAGATAAAGACAGCTGCTCAGACAGCTCAGCTAAGTTAATGTTACTGCACCTTCAGCGATAGAGCTGTTAACGTGCTACTACACCTATTGACGATAAATATGATATGGCATTAACATAAACACACGTTTTAGAGTACTTACTCCTTGCACGTATCTTCAGTAATCAAATAAAAATACATTTATGAAAACCCCCTCAGATACACAAACTCCGTCTTCAGTTCTTCAGTGTAGTGTTGCTGATACTACTAACAACCAATACTGCCACCTGCTGTTATGGAGAACAGCGACCGATATCTGCGCTCACTCATTTAACATCCATCATATTACAATTTATTGTAATAAAACCTCACAATATTACTGTTTCAATCTATTTTTCATTAAACAAATGCAGCCTTGGTGAGCATAAGAGACATCTTTCAAAAACATCGTAATGAAGTGAACAGCATACCCTTGATCAGTAATGTCTGTCTCTAGAGAGAGAGTATATGAACACATTAGAGACCACTATTACCCCAAAATTAATAATATATTTCCCCAATTTAACACCTGTAATCCGACCCAAAAACTTTGTTTCATTCTTGGCGAAGAAGCCAAATGCTCAAATATAGCTGCAAAATTTGTAGCATCCTGCCACATCCTGAGGGACGACCAGAAACCAGCAAACATACACTAAACACACACTCTCTCACAGCCTAAGACCTAGCCTACACACATGTATATAATGTTCAATATTTTTCTTTTTATGTATATATATACATATATATATATATATATATGATTTCTAAATCCATTTTATTTTATTTATTAATCTGTTCATTTTATTATTATTGTTTTATGATATCAGTTTTAATATTTTGTGTACTAAATGTTCCAAATCATTTTCTATGTTGTTTTGACGCTTTGGCAATACAAAATGTATTTTTTGTCATGCCAATAAAGCTTTCTGAATTGAATTGAATTGAATTGAGAGAGAGAGAGAGAGAGAGAGAGAGAGAGAGAGAGAGAGAGAGAGAGGGGGGGGGGGGGTTAAATTGTGTAAATTCTGATTAAAAAGTTAATTTACAATTATATATTATAAAATCAAATAAATAGCAAAATGATAAAAACAATTATTATATAACTAACGTAGTTATAAATATAAATGTATAATTAAGTTGCTTTACAAATAAACAAAATCTTTATAAAATCTTTATAAAAAAAATCTAATAATTAAAAAGCTAATTCTGGGACAGCTAGTTCTGTCCATTGTCCCTGATAAATAAATAAAATAAAATTAATGACAAAATATCTGCTGTCATTTTTTTTTAAGTCAATTTCAAAAGCTATGTAAAAAAAAATGTTGCTCTACTTAAGTACAATTAAATGTGTAAATATACTACTTCCACTTTAGTATGTTTTTAGCAGGACACTGATGTTTGGTAAAAAAAAAAAAAAATTACAAAAAACCCATACTTTTGATTTCTCAGTACCCTATGTGTACACTAGTGAGAACGTTCTGATTTCTGAAATCAGTGCCATTACAACTAATCCAAACCTGATTTATTTTGCAAGTGAAAAATATCATGACACATTTCAGTGAAATATTACTTTATAATAAGAGGCAAGCAGTTATTTGAAATTAACAGACTTATAAGTTCATACTAAACCACATATGAGTTGACATTAGACATAACATACACTCTTTTGTTAAAATCAGTCTTAAAGTGTGTCCCAAAAATGATTAGAAGAAATTCATACTTTTGCACATCTTACCAATGACCTTTTTTTTTCTTTCTTGGATAATGCAAGATGATTACAGACATAAAGCTACCTTGGTCCAAACTGCAATTTCAAAAGTTACTTACCATCTAAGATTCACATTGAGTGTTAGTTCGCAAACAAACCAAAGTAAATAAATAATAGCAATGAGTCTATTGTTCTATTTCTCCGAAGTGTTACTGATTAAAACATCAGAGCACTGAATATAATACTTTCCTATGAAACTGAAAAAGAAAATGCACATGTTGATTTTTCAGATGTTGCATCAGACAAGCAACATCCTGAAACATCTACAGGACAAGAGACTTGTGGTGGTATTGTTCCTACCGAATGCATAACGTCCCAATAAATGAACATCGCTCAATCGTGCTTACACAATCCATTCTGCACAACAGCATTCTTGGTTGAGGATGAAATCTCTAAAGAAGGTGGGCTAGAAGTGCTTTCTTTGCACCCCGATTGAGAAGGTGACCTTTTGTGGACTTCCACGAGAGAGACCTTCCAAGGAGAGGCTGTTGGTTCGATTTTGGGCATGAGGAACATGGGACATGGCTCAAGAGTCTGCGTTTGAGCTTCATGCACGGTCAGACTAGCTAAGGAGTCCGTCTCTGGGGATTCGAGCTTGGGTTGGTGGTTCCTGGTGAAATTGGAGAGCTGCTCCAGGACCTGGATCTGGCGGTCCATCATTCCCAGCATGCTGCAGTGGAAGGCTCTCTGCTCGGCCAGCTGTTCTCCGAGCCGGTGGTTCAGGATGG
This sequence comes from Pimephales promelas, assembly GCF_016745375.1. The sequence goes on from NW_024121166.1 coordinate 2,913,531, forward strand.
TGAGCTGCTGGAGGATGAGGCTGCTGGTCTCCTCAGAAGTTCCTGCTGAGATGAAACAAGAAAAACCGTGACTCATGAGGTCATTAAGGGTGTGTTCACACTTGGCATGTTCGGTTCGATTAAAACGAACCCAGGTGTGATTGCTCTGTTGGTGTGGTTCATTTGAATAAGTGTGAATGCTGCCACCCAAACACTGGTGCGCACCAAACAATTCACCTTTGGCTAAGCCCCGCCCCCCTTAGTTACTGTTGCTACATCCGTCAAACTTCATCTGCGCTCTGCATGGCTTATGCTGCGTTTTTGGTAAGGACCAAACTGATCAAACTACACGTGTGAACACACCCTTAGTTTGTTGTACCAAACAGAATTGAACCAATACGTCACCTGGGAAATCGTCGTGGACGCAGTCGGCGGCGTCTCTTGTACTTTCTGTACTGTTGGGAGTGCACAGGGATGGTGGTTCGGTCTTCACTGCATAGAGGTATTCTCCTGACAAGCCCAGGGTCATAACTTCATCTGGTCCTACAGCCCAGCTCGGAGGCTCAGAACCAGCCATGACATCTGGATTCAGGCTCTCGTCAACATCAGCTTCAAGTTTAGACATGCTTTCAGGATCACAGTTCGGGATTATGCCTTCAGGGATTACGCCTTCAGGCCAAGGACCTGAAAGAGGAGATAAACAGGACCAATCCTCATCTCGTACAGTGATCAAAATTACAATGGACTCAATTATAAGGAGCAACTCTAGAGAGACTTAATAGAGATGACATTAAAGCGATACTCCGCCCAAAAATAAAAAAAAAGGTTTGGAACAACATTACAGTGAGTAAGTAAATAATGGCAGAATTTAATTTTTGGTTGGAGTATCAAACCTGTATCAAAGTCTGTGTGCAAATGGGAAGTCTAACTCAATATTTCCCCAAAAGTGCAGATTTTGGATGTCTCCCTTATCTGACCCGTATGTTTCAGGTCTTGGACTAGTGAGCGGAGTTGAATCAGGTGTGTTTAATTAGGAAGAGAAAGAAAATGTGTTTACATGGCACCATTTTCAACTAAATATTTTTGAAAAAAAACTAGTTTTTATGCGTTTTGGCCGTTTATTTACACGACAACAGCTTTTTGAGAGGCTGTAAACGAAAATTTTCAAAGTGCAAGTTTGAAAATGATACTTTTGTAAACTACAAAAATGTGAATTTGTGTTTGTGTCATTAATTTGTGTCATGCGCATTAGAGCCAGACCGATATATCGGCAGGCCGATATTATCGGCCGATATTAGGCATTTTCCAAACTATCGGTATCGGCAGTTATAATGGCCGATAAATGAATATTTCAAAAATAAAATAAAAAACAGAGGAAACACGCTTGAACCATGTCATGAGTGTTGGAGTTGTATAGTTTGTCCACCAGAGGGCCACACTCCTTGAGTTGGTCACAAGACATACATTGCTTGAATAACAATTAAAAGAACATCCGTATCAGTTCTCTTAACTCAAATAAGCATGACAAAATTTGTGACTATCATGTCCAGTTTTGCTGCTGTTAAATAAGCCGAGAGTGAAGCGGAATTAGCTAGTAATAGTTACGTTATGTTGTTACAGTGTAGTTGACTGACTGTCCTTTTAACTTTTGACAATGTGACTGAAGTATTTCTTTAATAGCGTGTGACAGTTATAGCAATGAGACGTATCATCTCTCCTTGGCCTGTTATATTGTAAATGTATGTTTTACAATTTGTTGCGCGTTTCTGAAATATAATTAAAAAAAAAAACGGCCGATTTATCGGAATATCGGATTTTAAAACCAAGAAATATTTGTATCGGTATCGGACTTCAAAATCCTTTATCGGTCGGGCTCTAATGCGCATGAGTATTATGTGTTCAGTCTATAGGTGCATAGTGTTTCTTTACAAAGTGACACCGCCATCTACTGGCCTGGTGTGAATAATGTGTTTTTAGTTGTTTTTGTGGATCCATTTGACAACGTCGTTGACTATATGCAAAAAACACAAAGGAAAAAATTATATTTTTAGTACACCGTTGACATGTAAATGTACCCTTGGTGTTATTCCAGAAACAGGGTTGAGAAACAAATGCTGATCTAATTATTGCCCTGAAAACAAGGCAAAAAATGCCAAGAACCTGATTAAATTAAAGGAATAGTTCACCCAAAAATGAAAATTCTGGTATCATTTACTCTTGTTGTCCCCAAGCTGTATGACTTTCATTTCTCTGCAGACACAAAAAAAGATATTCTGAAGATTGTCGTCAACCAAAGAGTTTTCAATTTTCAGTTTTCAATGTTAATTGAAATTATACCGACACAAAGACATTACTCAAAATATCTTCTTTTATGTTCCACATAAGAAATAAAGTCATGTGGATTTGTAATGAGGATGAATAACATGAGGATGAATAAATGATAACAGAATTTTCTCTTTTTTGGGAGAACTCTCCCTTCAATATATCGTATAAGACCATAATTCTCAACTGGTAGGACATAAAGTACAAATAATAAAATGTAACTAACCATATTACAAAATTACTATAATTAAGCCTATCAACTTAGAATTGGAAGCATAAAACAGTTCTCATATCTTTTTTATGGCATCAAATGATGCATGTTAAGGTTGTGATGTTGTGAAAAAAAACTAAAAAATAAAAACTATGAACAAACCTGTATAAAGTAAGAAAATATGACTGGGTCGTCACAATTTATAACATAAAAATATAATAGTTTACCCAAAAATGAATATTCTGTCATCATTTATACACCAAAACCCAGGTGACTTTCTTTCTTCTGTGAAACTCTTTTAGTGTAAGTGTGGTATTAGTGTACCACAAAACACAAAGATCTGGAATGACGCGAGGGTGATTAAAGGACAGAATTTTCATTTTTGGATGAACTATTCCTTTGCACAAATAAACTGCAAAAATATAATGAGCGGCAGTACTGTCTGTGTGGTCATCCAGGTCTGCGAGTGACCGTCCGAGAAGGTCATGACCATCTGTGAGGTTGTCCTCCCTGCTTCCCGTCTTTGGTCTGCGCACCAACATGTGATCCAGCATATGGAAGTAGCGGAAAGACTCGACGGCAGAGAGGCGTGCGGCTGGACTTCGGTAGCTGGCCAGTTTGATCTTACGGTACTTATGTTTAAGGCTCTTCCAGCGGTTCCGGATCTGGGTGACGGTGAAGTGGATGCCCCGCTTTGCCAGACTCAAGCGGAGGCGTCGGAAGAGGGATTCGTTGCGCTGACGCTTCTTGTCCAGCTCGTGGACCAGACCCATCTGCTCTATGAGGGCCAGCATGGCAAACGTGTCTGGTTCTGTCCACCACTTGTTGGGCTTCTTCTCATTCAGGTTCATGGTGTCCTTCCTGTTTGAGGACCCTAAACATGCAACCCACTACAGAAAGAGGGCAGATTTAAAAACTCATTCAGATGATCGAACTCTCATTAACAAATTTAAAATGCATTTAAAAAGCATCATCATGGAATCAAAATGGACAATTCTTGTGTGATTTATGGAATATTGTAGTATGTTTTTAAAAATGATTTATTCCTTTGACTTCATTATTTTTTTATAGAAAAAATGGGGGGGGGGGGGTAAGAAACATTCACAAAGGGGAAGAAAACATTATCATAACTTCCATTTCATGCTGACTTTCATTTCATGTCAGTACTTTTACATAATGTGAGGTCTGAGACCACAATGGAATTCTAGGACTCAAAATATAATTTAAATGTGAAAAATGACTTTTTAAGCTTTAGAATTTTCGAAATACAAAACAAGGAAACATTACGATGTAAAATAAATAAGAAATATCTTAGTATAAGTGGAAGTTCACACATAATGCACTGAACTGCTATTTTTTTCTATGTAAATGTTTCATTGATCATTGTGTTTTAGCGTGTGGTCTAGCGCCATCTCGCGTATGGTGTTCCAAAAAAGGTAAATTAAAATTTATAAATATGAAAAACGTGTCTATAAACCTTGCCTTTTTAATAATTTTAGGCTACTATTTTAATGTGAGAATGGCCCATCAGTAAGTCATTTTTGACACTAACCGTGTAAAGCCATTCGTAAAAAGGGGAGCGTACTAAATACTAAAATTGTCATGAAACAGAAATTACAATCGCATTTTTTGATCTATTGTGATGTACAACTGAGTGAAACTACTTCTCAAAGGAGAGATAAAAATGTAGAAATCTTTTATGTTTTGATCTTAATTTTATCCATTGAAATGTATTCGATTGTCGTTTGAAAATTGCTACAATCTCATGTGAGTGACAGGATGCTGGTGGGGAGGGATTATTATTGTTCCGCCCTCATGCCTTGCACACCTCATAGATTATGAGTGAACATGAATAAAATAATAATAATAATAAAATAATGGCATGCAAAAAATATGTCAATTATAATAAACTCGTGTGTTCCATAAACAAACAATAATTGTCCATTTTTATTTCATAAGAAATTATTGCATTTGTTTAAATATTTATTGTCTATTAAAAACGAATGTCAATCATAACATTTGTAAAGGGGGAAAAACAATTATTCATTTTGACTAACGTTAGTGGTCTCTGATATGTGGACCCCAATGCAAGTCATCATTGTACGTTAATTAGGTCAAGTCATTATTAAAATAATTGAAATTCAGTAAACCTCAACAGCATTATTAGCATTCCCAGTCTACACAAACCTGTTAAGTTGTAGGCCTCCTGCACATACTGTAATGCAGCAGAGATTCATCGAAAACGCCTCCGCATCGACCCAAACGCAGTAAATTGGCGAAATGACATTATGCGTAAAAACATTTAGATGGTTGTTGATTATGAAATATGTTGAATGATATCCAGACACAGAACATCTGTTTACTTCATACTCTGCCTTTTCCCATCTTGGTTTCTCATAGAAATAGAGCGAGCTGGTAGAATGGCCATTAGCCTGAACCATGTAATCTGACAGAGGCCGGTTAGCGATCCGAACGATGCTTCTAATTTATAAGATACGATAGGTGTACAATTATTGTGACTCTTCATTGTGTATTTTCAATTTAACGTCATTTAAAAACAACAATTGTTGTTTTACAAATGTTAATTATTGCCCAGAACGTTATTTGTGTTGGTCATAAAGCTGGCGTTGTCACGTGATAAATGTTACTTTTCTCATCGCTGATTACGATGGACCAAGGACAGTCAATTGTGAATATTTGATAATGAGTTTGGTTAATACTCGTGTACAGATTATTATGGCCTATTTTTGTTTTGTCTGTCACAGAGGAATCTGTTTAATTTAATGATTATTAATTTAGGTGTACAACTGTCCACCGTGAGACAGAACAAACCCTGAGATTTGGATGTGGCTCACTGATCGATTCTGCTTTCTGGGCCATCAAGCGCCCCCTGTTGGAAGGCATATACTTTGATAGAAAAATGTACCTTTTGCTTTGCTTTGCTGTGCTATTTCTGCTGCTCCCGCTTGTGTTTGGATAACATTACATCGTGACCTCCTTACTACCACCTTGTGTATCGGAGTAGATGAAGTGTTTCTCAACGGGAGTGTCCACCATGGGGGGGCGTTAAATACACATGTGTGGCTAAATACATAGCCACACATGTGTATTTAAGTCACAGAGAGAAATGTTTTAAGAGTTTCAGACTTTTTTTTATCTCTCTCCCACAAACAAAAAATAACATCTTCTCAAATTTGCAGGTTCACAAATCACATTCTACAAATCAATGTGACGATACCAGGGACACATGCTAACAAACGAATATGACAGTGACATTCTGTAGATTATCTCTTCACTAGCATTTGGTAGGCTAATAATTGAAATGTGAGCTGATGCTATGTCCATCGTAAAACACAACAAACCCTGAGATTTGGTTGTGGTTCTCTGATCGATTCTGCTTTCTGGGCCATCAAGCGCATCAACTATGGCAAGCCGTTTTAGCTTTTATTCATTTCCAGGATATGAATTCTTGATATCAACAATTACATTCTTCCCTGTTGGAAAGTTTCTAGAAAACTTTGCAGTGAGATTTCAACGCATTCTCATACTTTGCTCCCGTTTTTTATTGAATAACATTAATTGTGAATAACCGTTTGCTGTGCACCAAGCATAGCCTACAGGACCTTTTTAGGAGTACTTTAGCCCACCTTAAAATATGTTGTTAGCTCCGTAATCTTAAAAAAAAAAAAAAAAAAAAAAAAAAATTGATAGCCTGAGTCCCAATCGGCGGCTCCTCCCTGTCTTTTAGTCAGTGTATCAGCATGTTCTTCAGTCTGCAGCGTCAGCAGATGACAAAGTGTGCACTTTTATTGATAGATTATTATGGCATTTCATTGTCATAACGGCAATATGATGCTGGAACAATAACAGTTTCCCATCCACTGTAAAGTTTTCACTGAGTTCACAGTCACACTCCTCATCACACTACAGTTGTAAAGTAACGTGAAGACACTTTAGGTTTAGAAAAATGTTATTTTCATTTAAAATGTTTAAATTATGTTATTGTGAATGTGGCATTAGATTATCATGCACAGAAATTATTAAAGACAGTTAGTGATGGACGGATCGATACAAAGTATCGGTAAATCGATATTGACGTCGAGAATCGAAAGAATCTATAGGCTACTCAAATAAAAATATTGATAGGCTACTACAGGTTTTTTTTTACCAGTGATTTTGTTTATTTGACAAGAAATCTAATGCTTACAATATGCATTAAATTAGATAAATAACCATTAAATAAACAATGCATTAAATTATTAGAATAACCTAACAATAATTGTGTTGTAGAACCACTTCAATGAACACACGCAAATGCTGTCAGAACCAATCAATCGTGTCAGAACCAATCAACCAATCAACGTCAGAACCAATCAATCGCAGAGAGCGTTCACACACACTGCCAACAATGCATTCTAACCACTGATCTATAGATTGTCATTAGATCAGTGCTTCAAACAATGCTTAAAAAAAAGACAGAAACATATATGAAGAGTTCAGATGCAAAAGCCTCTAAATGCCATTTGAAATTTTCTTCTTTAATGATGATTTTTGTCAAGCTTGTATATTTAAGTTCAGTGATTTCACTTAAACGGCAATGATAATTACCTATTAATTGTTATTTAAGTGAAATTACTGAACTTGAATATACAAGTTTGATAAAAATCATCATTAAAGAAGAAAATTTCAAATGGCATTTAGAGGCTTTTGCATCTGAACTCTTCATATATTTAGTTAAAAAAATGTTACATTTTATTGGTGCAACAGCCTGGCACTGGCAGTCCTTCATTGAAATGAACATTACAGTGATCATAGTTCATTTAGGCCTATAATATTTTGTAGATTGCCATGGTTACCACAACAAGGAAACGTTTTAACCATGTGTAAAGAAAAATATAATTTAATAAATTCCAATTAAGGCATATTGAATGTTAAAATGCCTTTCAAATATAATGTTTAATGGGTATCATCACCCATTTTAATCTTATTAATTCAATAATTTAAGAAATGTTCAAATTTAAAAGTTCAGTTTAGAAGTATCGTGAATCGGTATTGACGAGACTGGCCTTGAAAGTATCAGTATCGTATCGAAAACAAAATGAGTGGTATTGCCCAAAAGACAGTAACATGGTACATCTGAACAGCATTTTTGAATCTAAGCAGATTTAACAAAAGATTTGTTATTGAACCTTTTGTTGTCCTGTTCAATAACAGTCATGTAAAGTTAAATAGCTGTTAATATCTGATAGTTGATAACATGCTGCCCTATGGCACTGTAATAATGTGTTTTTTTATTGATATGACCCAGTTCTATTATATTGGTATTACTCAGTCCATTCCAGTAAATGACATTCCATCTGTGATCAGGTCCTTTAAGTTAATCTTTGATTTGACGTTGTTCAAAACAGGTTCGGGAGTTTCTGTTCATCTATAGGCTACTCTACAGCTATGGACTCAAGAACGGTGTTTGTGTTATTATGGACGTTGCTGTCGTCCACCTCCACTGGAATCCAACTAGATGGAAATGGTTATGTTGACATTATCATTGCGATCAGTTCAAAAGTGCCAGAGGATAAGACGCTCATTGATAAAATAAAGGTGAATGTCCTTATTTTTGTCTATTTAACAAACTTTCTGTGCATTCATTGTTTTAGTGGATTTTGTGAGAGATATTATAGAAGATTTTGTGTTCTAATTTCTTTAATCTTAGAAATATTATATTTAATCACAATTTGGTGACAGCATTTGTAAATGCATGAATTAAATATTAATTACTTTTGTATAAATACACTGAGCAGAGTTTTTTCTAATTTTACCTTTTCCTTCTGACAGGACATGGTCACTGAAGGGTCGTTTCATCTTCATCAAGCACTGGATAAAAAAGTCTATTTTAAAGAAGCTACGATACTGGTCCCATCTCACTGGAATAGTAAGGAATTTACCAGAGCAAGAACAGAGTCCTTTGAAAAGGTAAAGAGGATTATGCCATTATATCTTATAAAATATTAATTTCCATTAATTTCATTCACATGTGAATTTGCTGACCCGATCTCTATGACAAACACAGGCCAAAATAATAATCGATTACGCTGCTTCAGTGGAGCCATATACTCATCAGTATGGTGAATGTGGAGAAGAGGGAAAGTACATTCATTTCACTCCAAACTTCCTCCTAAATGACAGTGTCGTTCAGACTTACGGATCAAGAGGTGAACATTATTTATCCTCCTTCTATTTATAATTAAATAAGACATCTAAAAGTCATATTTGTTACGTTTGGTCTATGTTTGAGTTGGACTTTGAGTTGGTTTTGTGTAGTTTTCTGTTGTAATTATAATAATATGTGTTATAATATAGTCTGTTCTACCAGCAGTTTATTTGTTTGTTTGCAGGAAGGGTCTTTGTGCATGAATGGGCTCATCTGAGATGGGGTGTTTTTGATGAATATAGTGAAACACAGCCATTCTACCACTCTAAAGGCCGTATTGAAGCTACAAGGTCATAAACTGTTAATTAAAAGAAGGAATTTTTTAAAATGTCCTTGGAAATTACAATAACTATTGATTCTTGCTTATTTTTAGGTGTACCAAAAGCATTGAAGGACTGTATTATGTACCTACTCCTGATGGATCTCTTCAACTATGTCGCATTGATCCACAAACTTCCTTACCTGCCGACGGGTGCAAGTTTTTTCCAAACGCAGATCAAAACACAGACAGCTCCATAATGTACCAACCAAGCCTTGATTCTGTAAGTACAGATTTTCCACACATTCCAGTAAATTATTTTAGTAACTAATTAAACTTACAGTACATGAGTTCTGTCCTGGGGCCTTTGACTTCTGTTTGCCAAATCATTAGGATGTTACAAAACACAATTATTATCTACATTTTAATTAGCAACAGCTGCTTGACAAGTTACTTTTGAAAAAAATAAAGTTTGAATTACATGAGGCTAATATTAATTTTTAGTTCATTAGACATTACAATGAGATATAAAGTTGAAATTCAGTGGCCTGATGAAACAAAAAATAATTACAGAGCCCCTAAAGGGACCTTTGCAAAAAATAAAAATATACCGACTTTCTTAGCTAAATGGGCTGAAATGAGCTGATGGTGCAATACTGTGCATTATCCTATTTGTCAAGTTCAAAGGTCCATAACAAACGGCTGAAACTGTAAAAAGTGCTCAAAACGTGTCTTTCGTTGGGGTAGTGTGTCATATTTTAAGGCCTTTTGTCCACAAATTTACCTTATATCCACAAATCACTTATGTAACGAATTTAACTTGGAAATTCTAACGTGTGAGCAAGCAAAAAAAAAAAAATCCTTATGCATGTGAAAGATTCGTGACCACACAAAAGTCTGTGTATTTTCATTTTTGCAAAGGCCCTTAAGGGCTCGTTGAAAATCAAGTTTTTGTTTTTGTTATTTTTAGTCTCTGGCTAAAACGAGACATTTTAAACTGACATGCTAATTGTTTGATGGCTTTTTTTTTTTTTTTTTTGTTTTTAGGTGATCACTTTTTGCCAAGAAAACGATCACAATGATGAAGCCCCTAACCTGCAAAATCAAAAATGTGACAAATCGACATGGACTGTTATATTTAAGGATTCTGTGGATAAAGCCGCTCTTCGTTCTCTGAAACCAATGCCGTCCTCTCCACCAGCGCCATCTTTCAAAATTGTGCAGCGAATGCAACGGGTTATTTGTCTCGTCCTTGATGTCTCAGGAAGCATGAACACAGTATGGAAACATAAACTTCATTTGAAATGCTTAATTTTATCCTTGCACACTGAATACCATACAAATGAAATGAGTTCCATTTTCTAGGAATCCAGAATCCTTCGACTACAGCAGGCTGCCACATTTTTACTGCGTGACATCATTGAGGAACAAGCCAGTGTTGGAATTGTGTCCTTTAGTGATGATGCTTCAACTCTGAGCCCCTTGACTACTATTGGCAATGACTCCACACGAGAGGAACTCATCAAACTGTTGCCAAAAACAGCAGGTGGAGGCACGTACGTGTGTAAAGGCCTCACGCTAGGCTTACAGGTACCATAATATTATTAATTGTTAATTTTATGTTTGCAATATGTGAAGTGTATATATAGTTTATTCTAGGCAAATGCTCTCTATTTTCTAACCATCAGGTACTTGCAAAAGACAATTTGGATGTATTAGGAGATGAAATCATATTTCTGACGGACGGTGAGGCGTCAGACAACATTAATGATTGTAGTAAGACGGCAATAAACAGTGGCGCCATTATACACACAATAGCTTTGAGTGAAAACGCAGATATTGCACTGTGGGAAATGGCAAATCAAACTGGTAAGTAAAAAAATATGTAATCTATATCTGAGTAAATCAAAGTAAATGAGTGCCAGTTTTGTATGTAATGCAAAATGTTCCATGGTGAAAATAGAGGGGAAATTTATCTATGTCGGTGATGACGTCACCTCCAACCAGTTAATGGATGCGTTTGCTTCCCTTACATTATCAACTGGAGATTACACAAAAGAACCAGTTCAGGTGATCGCTCAATGCCCATGATAAAATTATTACTTTGAGACTGTCATCAGCATTGATGATTTTAATGGTTTTTTTTTTTTTATCATCATTTTTTTTAGCTAGAGAGTGTTGGAAAAACAACATCAGACTGGTTCAATGGGACAGTAACAGTGGATCAAACTGTTGGTAACAAAACCAGCTTTGTAATAATCTATGAAAAAAGTGTTCCTATCATTTCCATTCAGTCACCAAGTGGCTCAATCTACAGTGAGACAGAAATGAGTCATGAAGAATCTCTAAAAACAGTCTCCTTAAAACTTCCAGGAACTGCAGAGGTATGACAACTTTTATGATCCAGTTATTTAGTTCAGACCATAAACATAAAGGCTAAACATGGACTATTATAATACAATAAAAGACATGGGCCAAGACATAAACATGATCAAAATATGTTCAACAGCAACTTCAGACTAAGATTATTGAACTAATACACTCACAGAAAAACCTTATTTTTCTTCTTTTACTATCCATGTGTTTGGTAGATTGGGGACTGGAAGTACAGCATCCAAAGTCCAACACTTCAGTCTCTGACTATAACAGTAACAAGTCAAGCGGCGCGTGCTGATGTTCCCCCTATTATGGTCAAAACCCACATGAACCAGCAGTTAAGTGACGGCACTAAACCCATGATAGTGTTTGCTGAGGTCAGTCAGAATTACAAGCCTATAATAAAGGCTGAAGTGTGGGCTACGCTGGAGTCTGAAACTGGGTCTACACAAACATTACAACTCCTGGACAATGGAGCAGGTAAATTACCCATCATTTTTGTTTCAAGTGTGCACTCAACTTAAAATATAAATAAATAAGGTAAATTATAAATAATCCACATTATACAACTAATTATCCATCTTTTACAGGAGCAGATGCTTTCAAAGATGATGGCGTCTATTCCAGATATTTCACACAGATGACAAATGGGAGAAGCAGCTTGAAAGTGAGAGTGAAGAATCAAGATGGACAAGCCAGATTTAGTCCGCTAAAAAGGGGTGGTGCCCCATACGTACCTGGATACGTGGTAAACGGTAAACACTTGGTCATTTTGAAAATACATTCAAACTTAAAAAAGAAAATGTATGCCTTCATTCAGACCAACAGCACAATCGTGAGTGTGATATTATTGGTTTACAGCAGTTCTTTTATAGCAGAATTGTGTAAGTCACTTGTTTCGATTTTGAAAAAAATCGTTTTTTGAACGAGTGAATTCTAATCGACCAAAAGTGCCCTGCGAAGTGGATTTCACAGGTTAATCTACCATCTTAAGTGAGACTCTGTTCCGAAGGGATGCTCCACGATCAGTTCGAAGGGCACAACAAATGGCACATAGGGATTATAAAGGCTACATCAATACAATACTTTACAGGAAGTGGAAAGCAAAATGTCCCCACCAGTTATTGCGCATCTCTCCAACACTTTAAAGTTTGTATATATATAAAAAAAAAAGGCATGGTTTCACAGACGGTGTTTAGATAAAGCCTGGATTAGGCTTTAGTTTAATAAGGGCTTTTAAATAGCTTTTATAAATGTGCCTTAGAAAAAAAAGTGCATCTTGAGACAAAGAAATGGCACTTACGTATTTTAACATATGCCAATATCAGTGGAAGTGGCTTTCAGTTAAAACAACTTAAATATGCATTTTAGTCTGGGACTAGCTTAAGCTTTGTCTGTGAAACTGGGGAGGAAAGAAGTTGAGTAATAATTAATCCAGTGTGTGTTTTGTACACAGCTGTTCCTGAGTATTAAGTGTGCAAGACACAAAAATCACAATGCAACTTCCATGATTACTATCAAATAAAATAAAACATATCCAAAAAACCAAATTACATTATTTTCATATTAAACATCACAGCAGATATTTTTCGCATTAAAAATATGAACATTTATATTAATTAAATTCATTAAATACATATATGGATCTATTATGTACACATAATATATTACTATATTACGCAGACGTATGGTAATTTATATTACCATATACTTAGACAAATTACGTGGCCATCATGCCTTACATTAGTCAAGTGAAGTGGTCTTCAACAGGTATCCTGTGCTCAGTGAAAAGAGAGAGGTGAACACTGCATGGGGACCCTGATTATTAGAATGTAGCTTGACTCAAAGTTTAGTTCCTGAGTGAATGATTGTTTGTAACAAATCATTTAAGATGATGATTCAATTACTCGTTTGTAAAAATACTTGTATCTATGTAACCTGCAGAAAGAGTCAATGAATTCTTGCACAAACCTGAAGTTACGAATATAAATGTCAACATATTTAGCTACTGCTTGAAGAAAAACTTAGGACAGAAAGCAGATTCAGGTCCTTCCTCTAATTTCAGGTGTGGTGGAGCTGAACCCTCCAAAGCCTCCAGTTTCTGAGGAACCACTTGAGGTCGGAAGCTTTACCAGAACAGCCACTGGAGAGAGTTTTACAGTGGATTTATCAGGCTCACCCCCACCAAACTTCCCACCTAACAAAATCACAGATCTGAGTGCTGAGATCCAGGAGGACTCTGTGCTTCTCAGCTGGACGGCTCCTGGTGAGGACCTCGACCAAGGGACAGGTAAAGCACACAATTACTATACCAGAATTTAAAATACTTTTCATTTTATTGTCTTCATGACATATTTCTTTCCTCTAAGCGAAATCCTATGAGATCAGGTGGAGCTATGACCTTCAAATGCTTCGAGAAAGCTTCAGCAATGGTCATGCAGTCAACACAACTGCCGTCTCACCGCACGAGGCTGGATCAATTGAACAGCACTCATTCAATTTCAGTTTCACAATCCAAAATGGCACCACACTCTTTTTTGCTGTTCAGTCTGAGGACAAAGAAGAAGCGAAATCTGAAACCTCCAATATTGCTCAATCTTCAAAAATCCTCCTTGATCCAAAACCGCAAGGAATATCAAACCCAGGCATGAATTTGACAGTTCTTGTCATTTCTTTGTGTGTGGTCACTATGGTCATATGCTTTGTTGCTGCTTTAACCACATGGGCAGTGAGGCGCAGAAAACACCATGGTTAAAGCATTATCTGGAATTAACAATTTGAACAAATTGCAAACAATCAAAATCAATCCTTATGTGTAAATTGAACATAACCATGTGCATCCAACATGAATAGTTCTTAAAACAATCATCTCTATCAAACAGACTTTCTAATTATCTGAATATTTTTCCATACATTTATTGCTATCTCATTTTGAATTCTCATTTAGTTTTCGCATATATAGCTTCATCTTCCTCTGAAATGTGAGCACCTTTAAATACAAATGAACAAAAACATTTATTTACAATAAAAGGCATTAAACATGATTATTTAAAGCACAATTTTAGTTAATTCATTCTTTGAATTTTAAATGGCAAACTATTATGCAAATTTTAAATGTTAACTTGTTTTTTGGTCTCCACTAGACTAGGTTGTCATACTTGAATGCTCAAAAAACACTATTTATTTATTTTTTTTTTTACATTATTTGACATTGTAGTAGCACCTATTTCCTCAGTCTGTCAGTACCGTTCAGAGGTGCGTTTCCCGAAAGCATCGTTAGCCAACTATGGTCGCAAGTTCCGTCGTTACCAATAGAGTTCAATGGAAATTGCGACCAACTTGCGACCATAGTTGGCTAACGATGCTTTCGTTGCGAAACGCACCCCAGTTTAGTTCCTGTCTCTATGAAGCCCCTCCTTCTGAAAAGAGACCCTGTATGTGATCCAAGATGGCGGCTCCCGGCTGCTAGACTGCAACACTGTAAACAGCTACAAGATCAAGTTTCAGATATAATTTTCTCTCTGTCTCTTCGACCATTTATATAACCTGGATCACCGACACGCACTACAACAGACATACTGCACAATGTACAGAGACAATCCAGACAACAACAAAAAAAGTAAAGGTAACCCCACTCCAAACTCCAAGAGACCCCTTTCCAATTCAAACTTCTAGCCCAGGACACATCACATAAACCGCCATGCAATACTGAGAGGAAAAATAATCTCAAATTCTGTTTACAAAAAAAGAAAAGAACAAGAATCAGAACTTTAAAATCAAACAATTTGAAGACATCAATATAAATACATCATTCGTTGTGGTCGTGTCTATGTACAGGTCCTCCATCTGATGTGAATATGGCTTGGATCCGGCTGACTACAGTAAACCTCGGGATAAACAGAGAAACTAATATTAGTGTAGATGCCATTCTTCTTATGATGTAACGAGTACAGAGGGTGTTGTGAGAAGTGTTGCCGGTTCTGGCTGAGTTACTTTATGCAGCCTAAATGTGAATGTGAATGTAAATGTCGGATCCCCAGTGGGCTGTGAATCCCTTTCCGGGGTGGTGGGGATTTGGTGTGGTGAGGGGCTAGGTTTTCTTGCCTTGGGCTGGTTCTACAAATACTTTAGATGCATAACGTTTTGAATGCATCACATTTTAGCTGAGATTTGCACCTAATACACATACACATCAAAAGAGAAAAAGGAAACAAGAGGAAAAGAAGAAAAAAATGGGATATGTGGGTTATGTCAGAGGTGGCCTGGGGTGGGTAGTGTCCCAGGTAGGGATGGTATACAACTTTATAATAATTAAATATTAATATTTTAGTATACAAGTCCATAATAGCAGGGGTGTGACTTGGGCTAATAATCCCCAATGTTTTGTTTTTGTTTGTTTTACTATGGTATTTTGTCATTTTTTTCAACACAACTGCCCTTTCACCGCACGAGGCTGGATCAATTGAACAGCACTCATTCAATTTCAGTTTCACAATCCAAAATGGCACCACACTCTTTTTTGCTGTTCAGTCTGAGGACAAAGAAGAAGCGAAATCTGAAACCTCCAACATTGCTCAATCTTCAAAAATCCTCCTTGATCCAAAACCCCAAGGAATATCCAACCCAGGCATGAATTTGAAAGTTCTTGTCATTTCTTTGTGTGTGGTCACTATGGTCATATGCTTTGTTGTGGAAGTTTCAAATTTCAATATTATATTTAGAATACAACATAGATGACATATCAAATGTTGAAAGTGAGACATTTTGAATTGCCATGCCAAATATTGGCTCCTTTTGGATTTCATGAGAGCTACAAATTCCAAAAAAGTTGGGACAGGTAGCAATAAGAGGCCAGAAAAGTTAAATGTACATATAAGGAACTGCTGGAGGACCAATTTGCAACTTATTAGGTCAATTGGCAACATGATTGGGTATAAAAAGAGCCTCTCAGAGTGGCAGTGTCTCTCAGAAGTCAAGATGGGCAGAGGATCACCAATTCCCCCAATGCTGAGGCAAAAAATAGTGGAGCAATATCAGAAAGGAGTTTCTCAGAGAAAAATTGCAAAGAGTTTGAAGTTATCATCATCAACAGTGCATAATATCATCCAAAGATTCAGAGAATCTGGAACAATCTCTGTGCATAAGGGTCAAGGCCGGAAAACCCATACTGAATGCCCGTGATCTTCGGGCCCTTAGACGGCACTGCATCACACACAGGAATGCTACTGTAATGGAAATCGCAACATGGGCTCAAGAATACTTCCAGAAAACATTGTCAGTGAACACAATCCACCGCGCCATTCACCGTTGCCGGCTAAAGCTCTATAGGTCAAAAAAGAAGCCATATCTAAACGGGAACCAGAAGCGCAGGCGTTTTCTCTGGGCCAAGGCTCATTTAAAGTGGACTCTAGCAAAGTGGAAAACTGTTCTGTGGTCAGACGAATCAAAATGTGAAGTTCTTTTTGGAAAACTGGGACGCCATGTCATCCGGACTAAAGAGGACAAGGACAACCCAAGTTGTTATCAGCGCTCAGTTCAGAAGCCTGCATCTCTGATGGTATGGGGTTGCATGAGTGCGTGTGGCATGGGCAGCTTACACATCTGGAAAGGCACCATCAATGCTGAAAGGTATATCCAAGTTCTAGAACAACATATGCTCCCATCCAGACATCGTCTCTTTCAGGGAAGACCTTGTATTTTCCAACAAGACAATGCCAAAACACATACTGCATCAATTACAACATCATGGCTGCGTAGAAGAAGGATCCGGGTACTGAAATGGCCAGCCTGCAGTCCAGATCTTTCACCCATAGAAAACATTTGGCGCATCATAAAGAGGAAGATGCAACAAAGAAGACCTAAGATAGTTGAGCAGCTAGAAGCCTTTATTAGACAAGAATGGGACAGCATTCCTATTCCTAAACTTGAGCAACTTGTCTCCTCAGTCCCCAGACGTTTGCAGACTGTTATTAAAAGAAGAGGGGATGCCACACAGTGGTAAAAATGGCCTTGTCCCAACTTTTTTGAGATGTGTTGATGCCATGAAATTTAAAATCAACTTATTTTCCCCTTAAAATTATGCATTTTCTCAGTTTAAACATTTGATATGTCATCTATGTTGTATTCTATATATAATATTGAAATTTGAAACTTCCACATCATTGCATTCTGTTTTTATTCACAATTTGTACAGTGTCCCAACTTTTATGGAATTGGGTTTGTACTTTAGATGCATAACGTTTTGAAATGCATCACATTTTAGCTGAGATATGCACCTAATACACATACACATCAAAAGAGAAAAAGGAAACAAGAGGAAAAGAAGAAAAAAATGGGATATCTGGGTTATGTCAGAGGTGGCCTGGGGTGGGTAGTGTCCCAGGTAGGGATGGTATACAACTTTATAATAATTAAATATTAATATTTTAGTATACAAGTCCATAATAGCAGGGGTGTGACTTGGGCTAATAATCCCCAATGTTTTGTTTTTGTTTGTTTCACTATGGTATTTTTTGTCATTTTTGGAAGTGTAGTGGCAATTGGGTTGATTTAATGTACAATGGCTGAAATTTAACATACGAGAGCATATTACCTGTTGGGCTTGTATTTTAAAGCAGTACAACTTACAAACTTGTTTCGGTTTCACGTCATTTTCCAACTTAAATCTTTGACAATAATGGCAATGTAATATAATAATAATAATAATAATAATAATAATAATAGAGGTAAAAAGTTGATTTTATGATTGTTTTCAAGTTGAGTTTTTACTTAGCACATGCACACATTTGATTTAACTAGTTTCCTTTTTAACAGAAAACCTTACTTCCTGTTTTCTATGCAACCTTTTGAGCCCATATTGAAGGGGTGGATTCTTGAATCCACTGCTAATATATCTCCTTTTGAGTGGTTTGTAATCAAGTTATAAATCAATATTTATCCTTCCAAATATTAAACGATTTGAATTATTTCTTCAAGATGATATTTAAGTAGTTCTAGAATTACATCTGTTCACTGCAACATGCTCTCTCCTGGTGTTTGAGAGAAGCACACACCCAACACATGTTAAGCACTACATATTGCACCAAATAAACTAATTAAGAGTAAGGCAACACTTTACAAATGTACCAGCCTTGAGAGCAAATTTAGTATATTATGAAGTATATACATCTTGTTTTTTAAATGAGTCATGAGGTTGGCAGATTAGTCCAGCCCTGCATGACATTGAAGCACACACCCACTTATATCTGATAATATAAACTCTACAGTTTCTGTTCATCTAAACTCTACAGCTATGGACTCAAGAACGGTGTTTGTGTTATTATGGACGATGCTGTCGTCCACCTCCACTGGAATCCAACTAGATGGAAATGGTTATGTTGACATTACTATTGCGATCAGTTCAAAAGTGCCACAGGATAACACGCTCATTGATCAAATCAAGGTGAATTTTTGCAGTTTTTAAAGAACATTTAGAAAGAAATATATAATCAAGTTTCACTAACAGTATTTGAATGAACAAATTAACGTATAATTATTTCTAATTAAAACTGCACGCATTTTGAGTTTTTCCTCGTTTGTCCTTCTGACAGGACATGGTCACTGAAGGGTCGATTCATCTTCATCAAGCACTGGATAAAAAGGTTTATTTCAAAGAAGCAACGATACTAGTTCCACCCCACTGGAAAAGTAAGGATTTTACCAGAGCAAGAACAGAGTCCTTTGAAAAGGTACAGAGAATCATGCCATTTTACGTGTCAAATATTAACAATTTAACATACTGCTGACGCTATTTCTATGTGAAATGCAGGCAAAAATAATAATTGATACTGCTAAACCAGCATACGGTGATGAACCCTACACTCATCAGTATGGTGAATGTGGAGTTGAGGGTCAGTACATTCATTTCACACCAAACTTTCTCAAAGACGACACAGCCATTAAGCTTTATGGGTCAAGAGGTGAATGTCATTTGTTATCCTTCAATATTTATCCAAGTTAATGCAGTAATCTGTTTGTTGTATTAACAAGAAAGTTTGTATATTTGTTTGCAGGAAGGGTCTTTGTGCATGAATGGGCTCATCTGAGATGGGGCGTGTTTGATGAATACAGTGAAACACAGCCATTCTACCAGTCAAATGGCCATATTGAAGCTACAAGGTCGTACAACTTTAACAAAAAGAAAGCGTATTATTATTAAAATATCCTTGTATGTTTTTTTCAACCATGGATTTTCTTGCTTACCTTTAGGTGTAGCAACAACATTGAAGGTCAGCTTTATGATGAATCACTTGAACCGTGCCACACAGATCCAAAAACTTTACTACCGACTAAGGGGTGCAAGTTTTTTCCAAACAAATATCAAAAAACAGACAGCTCCATAATGTTCTTCCCAAGCCTGGATTCTGTAAGTACAAATTTTACATGTTGACATGCTATATTTATCTTTGGTCTTTTGCAGTGCATTGCATGCAAACATATGGAATTAAAGGGTTAGTTCACCCAAAAATGAAAATTAAGTCATTAATTACTCACCTCCATGCTGTACCAACCCCGTAAGACCTTCGTTCATCTTCGGAACACAAATAAAGATATTTTTGATTGAATCTGAGAGCTGGATCAGTCCTACATAGACTGCCTAAGGGACTGGCTCTTGACGGCCCATAAAGTCATTAAAGAAAAGGTTTAAATATTCCATGTGCCTACAGCGGCTCAATTATAAGTTTATCAAGCGACGAGACTACTTTTTGTGCGAAAAAAACATAAATAACGACTTTATTCCACTATTCCATTACTTCCTATGGGCGCATGCGCGAGAACTGAGACGAGGACGTTCTCATTCGACCACTTCTTGTTACCGGCTGCTCACCGCTTAGGAGTTTTACCGCCCCCTACCGTATAAGATGATGTGCTGATATAGCTGGAAGCGCAAAACTTTCTGTTTACAAGCAGAGGAAGATGCGCGCTGTACATACGCTTTTCAATTTGCGTATTTTCCGCACTATAAGGTGCACTTAAAAGCCTTTAATCTTCTCAAAAAACGACAGTGTTCCTTATAATCCGGAGCGCCTTATATATGGATCATCATCTTATACGGTAGGTGGCGGTAAAACTCCTAAGCGGTGAGCAGCCGGTAACAAGAAGTAGACGAATGAGAACGTCCTCGTCTCAGTTCTCGCGCATGCGCCCATAAGGAAGTAATGGAATAGTGGAATAAAGTCGTTATTTATGTTTTTTTTTCGCACAAAAAGTAGTCTCGTCGCTTGATAAACTTATAATTGAGCCGCTGTAGGCACATGGAATATTTAAACCTTTTCTTTAATGACTTTATGGGCCGTCAAGAGCCAGTCCCTTAGGCAGTCTATGTAGGACTGATCTAGCTCTCAGATTCAATCAAAAATATCTTTATTTGTGTTCCGAAGATGAACGAAGGTCTTACGGGGTTGGAACAGCATGGGGGTGAGTAATTAATGACTTAATTTTCATTTTTGGGTGAACTAACCCTTTAAGAAATTTTTCGAAATATTTGGTTTCAGGTGATCTCATTTTGTCATGAAAACGATCACAATTATGAAGCCCCAAACTTGCAAAATAAAAAATGTGGCAACAAAGCAACACGGACCGTTATATTTGAGGATTCTGTGGATAAAGACGCGCTTCGTTCTCTGAAACCAATGCTGTCCTCTCCACCAGCGCCATCTTTCAAAATTGTGCAGCGAATGCATCGGGTTGTTTGTCTCATCCTTGATGTCTCAGGAAGCATGCAAGTATGCAAAAACATTAACCTAACCTGCAAACAAACATACTTTCATTATTATAACCTTCAATCCTCTGAGATGAGCTTAATCATTTTGAAACCTGAGAAAGCATAAAAACTAGTATCTTACTTTCTAGGGCTCCAGAATCCTTCGACTACAGCAGGCTGCCACATATTTCCTGCGGAACATCATTGAGGATCAAGCCAGTGTTGGAATTGTGTCCTTTAGTTCTGATGCTTCAACTCTGAGCCCCTTGACTACCATTGACAATGACTCCACACGAGAAAAACTCATCAAACTGTTGCCAAACACAGCAAATGGAGGGACATACATGTGTAAAGGCCTCACGCTAGGCTTACAGGTATTAAATTAATCATATGATGTGTTAAATATAAAGCCTACAGTTTGTTTTACGCTAATGTTCTGTATTTGTCTTTAAAACTTAAAGGTACTCAAAAAAGACAATGGGGATGTGTTAGGGGATGAAATCATTTTTCTGACAGATGGTGAAGCGTCAGACGACCTTAATAGTTGTGTTCCGGCCGCAATTGAAAGTGGTGCCATTATACACACAATAGCTTTGGGTGATAAAGCAGATAAAGCACTGAGGAAAATGGCTGACAAAACTGGTAAGTAACATTGTTGCATAATGAAGTGCATTGTTCCAGAAAAAGTTGCAATGAAAAATTTCACAATGCCTACTTTGACCAGCTGTTTTCAAACTGCAGGTCGCGCAAGTGTGACAATTGTGTTGCGTTAACTCTGTGTCAGAATCCGGAAAAAATAAGTTCTGATATTCAATCAACACATTCGATAATTTGCAAACTTAGCCTACATATTTCTGATATCGACCCACAAGCATGGCTACGCTGAAGCGATCAAATTCTGTATTATAAATTTTAAAGCCAGACAAGTCGTTTGTTGAGAGTAGTTTTTTTTTAAGGAAGGACTACATACCTGCACACATATATTCAAAAGCTCACCTAGAATGAACTCTTAATGTGCATGTGCACGCTATCAGCGTTTTCACAGGTTCGCGTTTTTTAAAGTTTGCGTAGAGAGAACTGAAAGGAGTAGTTCACTTTTAAAAAAAAACTTTTGCTGATAATTTACTCACCCCCATGTCATCCAAGATGTCCACGTCTTTCTTTCTTCAGTTGAAGAGAAATTAAGGTTTTTGATGAAAACATTCCAGGATTTTCTCCATATAATGGACTTCATTGGGAACCAAACGGTTCAAGGTCCAAATGAGAGTTTCAGTGCAGCTTCAAAGGGCTTTAAACGTCACCAGACGATGAATAAGGGTCTTGTCTTGCGAAACAATCGCTCATTTAAAAAATAAATAAAAAAGTTTTATAAGCACAAATGCTCGCCTTGCTCTGTTCTGTGATGAGCGTTCGTGACTCTCCGGTTTAAACTCGTTCATAAAAATGAACAAATCTTTTTTCGAGTCATGACTCATGACTCAAAGGGTCCTAGATAAGACCCTTATTCATCGTCTGGTGTCGTTTAAAGCCCCTTGAAGCTGCTTTGACCTTGAACCGTTTGGTTCCCAATGAGGTCCATTATATGGAGAAAAATCCTGGAATGTTTTCATCAAAAACCTTAATTTCTTTTCGACTGAAGAAAGAAAGACGTGGACATCTTGGATGGCATGGGGGTGAGTAAATTATCAGCAAAAGTTTTTATTTTTAAAAGTGAACAACACCTTTTTAAAAGTTTTTTGTTAAAACGGTGTCTTGTTAGCGGCCCCTAAATTATTAACTAATGATCGTTGCGAAGAAAGAGAATCAATCAAAACTAACTTGAACATAACTTTATTTTAGAGCTGCAATAAAGCCAAACAAATCTGTTACTTTAATTTATTATTTACCTATTATCACTGTAAAGCCACTTTGGAACAATCTACATTGTTGAAAGAGCTATATAAATGAAGATGACTTGACTTGACTTGTTCTGTCACTGTCACATAATATAGTAGGCCTAAATAATTTTATTCATATTATGAATGCTTGTTTATCCAGTGCATATTTCTTACATTTTATTCTATGTTGTAAATAGGGGGGAAATTTATCACAGCCAGTGATGACATTCTCTCTAATCAGCTACTGAATGGATTTTCTTCACTTACAATACCAACAGGAGATCAAACAAAAGACCCAGTTCAGGTTTGACAAGTGACCGCTCATTGCCCATGGAAAATGACTTTAAGATTATTAAAAATGTACTAATATTTCATTTGTATCACCGCTTTAGATAGACAGTGTGGGAAAAAAAACATCAGACTGGTTCAATGGGACAATATCAGTGGATCAGACCATTGGTACCAAAACCAGCTTTACAATAATCTATGAAAAAGGCTTACCTCACATTTTCATACAGTCACCAAGTGGCTCAACCTACAATCAAGTACAGATGAGTCATGATGAATCAGCAAAAACAGTCACTTTAAAAGTTCTAGGAACTGCAGAGGTACGATTTCATTAACTTTCCTAAAACTTTTTCATTCATTATTTATCTAATAATACTACTGTGTTTTTGGTAGACTGGGGACTGGAAGTACAGCATCCAAAGTCGATTACTTCAGTCTCTGACTATAACAGCAACAAGTCAAGCGGCGCGTGCTGATGTTCCCCCTATTATAGTCAAAGCCCAAATGAACCAGCAGTTAAGTGACGGCACTAAACCCATGATAGTGTTTGCTGAGGTCAGTCAGAATTACAAGCCTATAATAAAGGCTGAAGTGTGGGCTACGCTGGAGTCTGAAACTGGGTCTACACAAGAAATAGAACTCCTGGACAATGGAGCAGGTACATTACCCATCATTTTTGTTTCAAGTGTGCAATCAACCCAGATTTACACTATTTATTCAAAAGTACTTTATGGTTTTACAGGAGCAGATGCTTTCGAAGATGATGGCGTCTATTCCAGATATTTCACACAGATGACAAATGGGAGAAGCAGCTTGAAAGTGAGAGTGACGAATCAAGATGGACAAGCCAGATTTACTTTCCAAAAAAGGGGTGGTGCCTCATACGTACCTGGATATGTGGTAAACGGTAAACCGTGAGATTGAGACTCCTAAAGCAAACTGTTCAGACTTTCCTCAACTACATTTTTCATGTTGTTCCTCTAATTTCAGGTGTGGTGGAGCTGAACCCTCCAAAGCCTCCAGTTTCTAAGGAACCACTTGAGGTCGGAAGCTTTACCAGAACAGCCACTGGAGAGAGTTTTACAGTGGATTTATCAGGCTCACCCCCACCAAACTTCCCACCTAACAAAATCACAGATCTGAGTGCTGAGATCCAGGAGGACTCTGTGCTTCTCAGCTGGACGGCTCCTGGTGAGGACCTCGACCAAGGGACAGGTAAAGCACACAATTACTATACCAGAATTTAAAATACTTTTCATTTTATTGTCTTCATGACATATTTCTTTCCTTTAAGCTAAATCCTACGAGATCAGGTGGAGCTATGACCTTCAAATGCTTCGAGAAAGCTTCAGCAATGGTCATGTATTCAACACAACTGCCGTCTCACCGCACGAGGCTGGATCAGTTGAACAGCACTCATTCAATTTCAGTTTCACAATCCAAAATAGCACCACATTCTTTTTTGCTGTTCAGTCTGAGGACAAAGAAAATGTGAAATCTGAAACCTCCAACATTGCTCAAGCTTCAAAGATCCTCCCTGATCCAAAACCCCAAGGAATATCAAACCCAGGCATGAATTTGACAGTTCTTGTCATTTCTTTGTGTGTGGTCACTATGGTCATATGCTTTGTTGCTGCTGTAACCACATGGGCAGTGAAACATAAATATATTCTGTGATTCTGTTGATAAAGTTCCAAAACCGTCTTCTCCACCAGCGCCATCTTTCAAAATTGTGCAATGCATCGGGTTGTTTGTCTCATCCTTGATGTCTCAGGAAGCATGCAAGTATGCAAAAACATTAACCTAACCTGCAAACAAACATGCTTCCATTATTATAACCTTCAATCCTCTGAGATGAGCTTAATCAGTTTGAAAACAGTCGTCTGGCAACTGTGGTGATTATTGGTATTGTTGCGATCACATTGTATGCGTTGAAACAAAGATAACGTCCTGTTTCTTAGACTACAACCAACATTAATAACTGAAGCAAAGAAAATCCTTCTGTTACAATTACTTTAATGAGTTTAGTTGTTCGCCACATGCTTGGCAAAAAATACAAAATACAGTTTGGTAAATTTTTAGATTTGTTTATATTGAAAATGTTTGTGTTCTAAAGGCATATAATACAATTTAGACTCAGATATTGGCAGCTGTTTTGTTAGCAGCATGTTTTATTGGCAGCATTTTTTTGCTTAGCTATTGTTGTGTACCCTAGAAAGAAAGTACCCTTTGATGAAATGTTTTGTGTATAACATATATATTATGATTTACTGTATGTCTGATATCAGTTAAGAATTTGTATCTTTTTTTTAATCATGATGAAGTGTTTCACCACCTTCCACTTGTTTATACAGTAGATATAAACATCACTATGCCTCACTGTATCTTAACCCTGTCGTGTTTGCGGATCATAGCTCTATGGGGTTGTAGGAAATTTCCTGTATGGCTTTATGGACAGGCTGATTGTGCATTTGAAAAAACATAAGGGCCATTTGGGTTCAGTCATGGCATTTTTTATGAGGACTTTATTGTGTCATTAGATCTCATTGTGATGATTCAACTGTTATTGTGCTTTTTGCCAGACATGGTAATTATAATGCAACTATCCAGTCATATAGTTATATAAGGGGGCTGTACAAGGTATATAATGATCCTGAGGAAAATCATAGTCTAAGTTAAAAATGCAACTACTGGAAAATGACAATAGATCTTTCAGCCATTAAGTCATTACCTCATGGTAGTATAGCACAAGTAATGTAAAGGAAACATGATGAAGTCAGTGTGCACCATGGGCCTCATTTATAAAACCTGTGTACACAAAGATTTGAACTGTGAGTATATATATATATATATATATATATATATATGGTTGGTTGTTGGCGCCAGATGGGCCGGTCTGAGTATTTCACAATCTACATTTACTGGGATTTTCACGCACAGCCATTGGGTTTACAAAGAATAGAGTGAAAAGGGAAAAACATCCAGTATGTGGCAGTCCTGTGGGTGAAAATGCCTAGAGGTCAGAGGAGAATGGGCCGACTGATTGAAGCTGATAGAAGAGCAACTTTGACTGAAATAACCACTCGTTACAACTGAGGTATGCAGAAAAGCATTTGTGAAGCCACAACACGCACAACCTTGAGGCGGATGGGCTACAATAGCAGAAGACCCCACCGGGTACCACTTTTCTCCACTACAAATAGGAAAAAGATGCTACAATTTGCAAGAGCTCACTAAAATTGGACAGTTAAAGACTGGAAAAATGTTGCCTGGTCTGATGAGTCTCGATTTCTGTTGAGACATTCAGATGGTAAAATCAGAATTTGGCGTAAACAGAATGAGAACATGGATCCATCATGCCTTGTTACCACTGTGCAGGCTGCTGGTGGTGGTGTAAAGGTGTGGAGGATGTTTTCTTGGCACTCTTTAGGCCCCTTAGTGCCAATTGGGCATCGTTTAAATGCCACGGCCATTGTTGCTGACCATGTCCATCCCTTTATGGCCACCATGTACCCATCCTCTGATGGCTACTTCCAACAGGATAATGCACCATGTCACAAAGTTTGAATCATTTTAAAATTGTTTCTTGAACATGACAATGAGTTCACTGTACTAAAATGGCCCCCACAGTCACCAGTTCTCAACCCAATAGAGCATCTTTGGGATGTGGTGGATCGGGAGTTTCGTGCCCTGGATGTGCATCCCACAAATCTCCATCAACTGCAAGATGCTATCCTATATCAATATGGGCCAACATTTCTAAAGAATGCTTTCAGCAACTTGTTGAATCAATGCCACGTGGAATTAAGGCAGTGAAAGGGGGTCAAACACAGTATTAGTATGGCGTTCCTAATAATTCTTTAGGTGAGCGTGTATATTATATATAAAAAAAATCTTAAAGCGAATAAGTTTCTGTACGTTTTCGAACTATTAAGCCACATTCAACTTGATGCTTACTCATTTCTGATGCAGTTGAGACATAATTACTCAACAAAGTTTCCGAAACGTTGTGAGAGGGTTAAGCTGATAAGGGCCGATCATATTGCAACACTTTATGTGTAAATCACACAAAAAAGTAAGAATCTTGATGCATTAAACTAGGCACCCACAAGATAATCATTCTGATTTTGGGCCCAATTCTCCCCTTCCAATAATCCCAAAACAAAAAAGATGTTTTGGTTATGCAGTTGGATATTATTGGGGTTGTTGGGGAACCCCGATCAGATGGCGAGCGACATATAAACCTTTTTCTTTTTTTCTCTTGCATTTTCTATAAAAAGCAGTCTTAAAACTACAGACGCTTTGCCTGTCGTCACATTTTAGCTTTTCACACACTACTTTAAAAGTCTTTTAGTGTGGGCCAGCCTTAAGCTGGGACTCCAGATATCTATAGCACACAAACACAATATTTAGAATATCTGCTTTCTGATATTTGCTTTTGAAAAAAATCTCAGCTATAAATAAAGTCTTCTTTAACAGACGAGAAAAACCCCAAAAAACATAAATCATGCCTAATCATGCCTGGAAAATATTGAAGCAAGTTAATTGTTTTTGATCAAACTGAATTGTTTTCTCAATTATTTTTACAGTTTTATTTGTAGTGTCTTCATAACAGCAGGTTGATTTTAACAGCTATGAAAACATTTACCAAACAACATTTAAAAAGCAACAAATCAAAGACAGTGAAAGGCAAGTGTAAAATTGAGAGAAGACAAGTTAACACAATATTTAAATTAGCACTGTATTTTCAATCATGTTCCGAATTGTCAGTTATTTTTTCCTTCCGCTGGGTTGTTAAGCCTTTTTTTTTTGTTCTTCATTTTTGGCTCAAATGTCAGACTCAGCCCTCAGAGAACTGCCTGAAGAGGAACTCTGATCTTTTGTCACTGAAACTAGGCACAAAATTAATCTGCAGGATTTCAGAGAAGCCCTCAGATAAACTGGGTGCCACAAATTTTTTCCTACAGAGAACAAGAAAAAGTCAGACACCAATCGGCTTGTACGAGATAGCAAATAAAGATAAAAGATAAAGAAGCTTGTTCAAAGGTCTGATTAAAATGATCTGGTACAATGGAATAAGCTCAGCTTGCTGCTGTTCACTCACTTGTAGCTATGAATCACCATGTCATTGACATGAACATGCTTTGTGGCAGAAGGAATCATGTCACGAAACTACAGCAAAAAAAAACAAGACATCAATCAGTGACTAACTTTGCATTTCTGGACTTAAGTTCTTATGCATTTTTAGAGTTAGTAAAATGGTATCATTTTTAGACACAATTTTATATTTAAAGTCACTGTGAAACTTCTTCACTGTGGTGGCATATATCTGAGTGAAAGGGCTTCTCCAATGAGATATGAGAAAAAAAAATTTTAGGGCGGGACTTGATTTTGTCAATTGGGAATTGATTGGATGGTTATGGTTTGCAATTGGTTGATCTCATATGAATAATTTATAATACTGGTAAATACTGCAATAATAAATAAGTATTATTAATGTAAAACACTACAGTAAAGACAGATACCCTGTTGTTATGCTTTGCTTGTTCCAGACTGGTTGAGAAATTGAAACACCTGCAGGGGACTCCAGCGCTTTGGCTGACATCTATATATCTGCGGAGAAAATCATTAATGGTGCCATTTCAGTTGAAAAGACAAAAAAAAAAAAAATAGCATCTGCTTTGGAAACAGAGGTAGGCACCTTTTTCTCGACTCGGGGTCAGGGTTAGTGTTATCCACCGCTACGCTCTTGCCTTCCTTCAGAGCCCGTTCACAGGCTGACACACACTGCTGCCAGGAGCCAAGCATGTCCTAGAGTTCATGTGCAGATGTCACAGCATTCAAAGGCAGTCAAAACAAGATGTTATACACATTTAAAGCCTCCAAATTTGCTCGTTCCTGCTCTTGGAGATCTACTTCTTGTTGTGTTAGCAATGTAACAACTCACCCTGTTCACATATGCATAGCCCTTTGGAATGATGTGTGTCTGGAAGAATGTGGATTTGCCCGCTGCAAAAAAACCCCGCAAAAAAAACAAGGTTTTATCATAAATATTGTTCAATTAGTAGGAGTAAGAAGAAAAAACAAACACTGGGAAAAAAGGCTCACATCCAGGGAATCCCACTGATACAATGACTTCCTGTTTGGTAGATGTGAGGGATGTATCAGGAGGATCGTAAAGACGCATTTTGGAGTCTAATTTCCTCTGGACAATGATACAAGAACACAAAACATTATTACAGATTTTTAGTACAGTAATGTCCAAAAAGTTTGGGCCAGTAACATTTCTAAATATTTTTGAAAGAAGTCTCTTATGCTCACCAAGGCTGCATTTATTTGACCAAAAATAATACTAAAGCTTATTTAGAGTAATTTAGTAAACTATATTTTAAAATTAAATTTATTTCAGTGATGCAGAGGTGAATTTTCAGCATCATTACTCTTCAGTGTCACATGATCCTTCAGAAATCATTCTAATATGCTGATTTGCAGCTCAAGAAACATTTCGTATGATTAATAATGAAAACAGTTTTTTCAGATTTTTTTTCTTTGATTAATGAAAAGAGCAGCATTTTTTAAAAATGTATAATTTTTGTAACATTATACATGTATTTAGTGCCAATTTTGATCAATTTAATCTTTTAATCTTTCCTGAATTAAAGTACTAGTTTCTTTAAAAAAAAATCTTACTGACCCAAAACTTTTGAATGGCAGTGTGAAGTACCCGACTAAGGTACAAAACATAAATAACCATGCATGTAAATAACACAGTACATAAATAACACAATAGACAGTGGAAAACGTGTAAGTGAAACAAAAACATTCAAAAAGACCAATCGTTTACGGGGTCAAACTCTGGCAAGCTGAACGGAGCGGGTTTCCAGCCCAAGAAGTATTCCTCTGGGGTGTGAAACTGAAGACCAATGTTGAGGGCAAACTGAGGGCACAAGAGATAAGGGGGAAAAAACAGTGTTTTGTCAAAAGCCTAAAGTTTCCCTTTTTTATTATGCTAAAATGGAGCAAGAAAAACACTACCATGCCCTCTTGTGGCCAAACCAGAGTAAATCTATTACACGTGATTTACAGTTTATTATAAAATGCAGTAACTCTTAATAACAGTAACAAATTCAATCTCCCTAAGAGTAATGAAGACCGCAGTTAACGTCATTACCAGTCTGTCACTGCAGGAGAAGTCTTTCTTCTTTTTCCCTGGGGCCCAGTTAGCAGGACGGCCTGCTGCATCTGTAAATATGGGAAAACCATAAGTGAGCATGTAAATCTGAAATGTTATTGGGTCATTTTGCACTATGTGCAGGAAATAAAATACATAAAATAAAAATGTAAACCAATGTTTTTGGTTGCACTTTATTTAAAGTGTCAGAGTAATTGGCGTGCCGAAAGGTAGCGAGATGTTTGAAAATGGAAAACATACAGAGAGCAGCAGCTTATGTTTCTCTTCTGACAGCCGGAAGATCACACCGAACACGGTGACTGAGTGCATGTAAGAAATCAGTGATGGTGAGCATTAGGCTTGGTATGTTGTCTTCAAACCAAACTTGGGTCTTCAGCCAACTACGTGTAAATCCTGTCTGGTTAGCGCTTCCCATAGCATTTACGAATATGTTTGAACACATTTGACCACATGACTGTTTACACAATGAAAGCAATCCGGTCGAATGCGTGGACAAGCTCAGAACGTTTTAGACCCCGTTTACACCTTTATTTAGGGCCATCTACTTGTGATCCGATCGACCAAAACGCAAAACTTAATACCAGGTGTAAACAGGGCCTTAGACTTGAATGAACTTGATTTAGCTCACCTCCTACATAGAAGCTCTGTGACACATCTATTGTCACTCCACCATTCGCCTGCAAAACACAACAGTGTCTTAACATACATAGGCTACTGGGACTGAACTTGCTGCTTGTATGTAATGTAAAGCAAATGATACTTTAAAATGTAATTCCTGTAATAGACAACGAGAAATAACCACAATAGTGATTCACCTTCTCACACAGATGTTCCCACATTCCGATAACAGGCTTTCTGTAAATACCAGGGGCTGTGGAAACAAACACCTGAAAAAAGACAACGTTTTCCCATTCGTAAATAAGTTAAGGGAAATACATCTACTACACTCAATTCTTAAACCTGCTTATGCTGCCATTCAAAGGTTCGGGGTCAGTAAGGTAATAATAATAATTGGTCATATTGGTCAATAATTGCTGAGACATTAATAATGTTAGAAAATATTTCTATTACAAATAAATGGTGTTTTTATTTTTTTATCACGGTTTCCACCCAACAAAAAAAAAAATCCACAACTTTTGATAATAATAATAATAAGTAAAAAAAGTTTCTTGAGCAGCAACTCAGCACATTAGAATGATTTCTGAAGGATCATGTGACCCTGAAGACTGCTGAAGATTCAGCTTTGAAAATGGTTCTTTTAAATGGTATGAATCGATCACAATATTACTGTTTTGACAGTATTTTTGCTCAAATAAATGCAGCCAGGGTAAGCACAAGATTTTTTTCATCAACATTAAAATAATTCGTTACATATATATAGCGCTTTTCTGGGTACTCAAAGCGCTTTACATAGAAGGGAGGAAATCTCCTCAACCACCACCATTGTGCAGCACCACCTGGATGATGCGATGGCAGCCATATTGCATCAGAACGCCCATCACACGCCAGCTTACTGGTGGAGAGGAGACAGAGTGATGAAGCCAATGAGTATATATGGGGATGCCATGATGATGAACAGAGGACACTGGGCTAATTTGGCCAGGATGCTGGAGATAAACCCCTACTCTTTTTCGAAGGACAATCTGGGATTTTTAATGATCAGAGAGTCAGGAGCTCGGTTTAACGTCTCACCCGAAGGCGCTCTTCATCAGTATAGTGTCCCCATCACTATACCGGGGTGTTAGGACCCACACAGACCACAGGGTGAGCGCCCTCTACTGGCCTCAATCACACAGCAGGTCTCCCAACCAGGTACTGACCTGGCTCAGCCCTGCTTAGCTTCAGTGGGCAACCAGTCTTGGGCTACAGGGTGATAAGTGTGATGGTAATAATCTTACAGACCCCAGACTTCTGAACAGTAGTGCATGTAGTGAGTGTGTCTTTAACCTGGATGGGCAACTGAAGTGTCTGTAGAATATCCTCAGCTTTGGACTTGAACACCTCCGGTCTGAGTTTTCCTCGAGATATTCCCATCTGATTGGTGAAAAATACCACCTAAACAGAGCAAAGTAAAACCAATTGGACATTTAATGATGCTCTAACTTCTGTTATGAAACATTATCTTATACTGACAACATCAACGAGTGATAATGGAGTAAGAAGCACCTTGTATCCTTTCTTCAACAGACTGGCCAGTCTGGGCTGAATCTCTGGGAAGAGAATCCTAAACAAGAGTAAAACATCATCAAGTGAGAGACAACAAACAGCGGCATGGTATAGCAAGTTCTTCAACCAGACTCACCTCCAGTCATCTGGACTTGTGGGAAATACTTTCCCAGACTTTGTAGTGATAATGCAGCCGTCAATGTCAAAACCTGCGACCTGAATCACAAAAAACAGCATGAAACATTCTAGAAGCATAATGGTTTTGATGGTTAAACCTACACATGCCTGGAATACTATACCTACAAATTTAAGAAATATTACATCATCTTTCACTTCTTTTTCTGCATCCATAATTCAATGGTTAAAGGATAATCAATTATGTTTTCATAATTTGGAGTAGTGCCTTGCGTTTGTCTCCTTATATCTAAAGTCATTCTGTATTTGTATTAATATACTTTGATTATGGTTATGCTTGTTGGAATGTGTTTTTATATGTTATTTGAGCCCATTCTCATCCCAAAGCGCCATATATGACGCTTTTGCAAAAGCGTAAATATCCAACGCACATGGCACCCTTTAACGTCAAATGAGACGCTTCGGTTATGGTTAAGTTTAGGTATGGTGTAGGGTTAGGGTTAGACCACTAGGGGGCGCCTTCTGCCCAAATATATCTGCGTCTCATTTGACGTTAAAGGGTGCCATGTGCGTTGGATATTTACGCTTTTGCAAAAGCGTCGTATATGGCGCTTTGGAATGAGAATGCGTTGGTTATTTGTTTGTTTTTGTTTTATATTTTACGGACTGCCAGGGACTACGGATGAAAAATAGCCTGTATGGCTAAGTCCGGCACATTTACATGATGGACTTGCCCATGATAATTAACGTGCATTGTCTCTTTTAAAATAAATAAATTCAAATCCAAATTCAAACATTGTGTGCTGAACAAACACCATGTGCTGAATAAAGACTATGTGCTGAACAAATAAACACCATGTGCTGAATAAACATGATGTGCTGAACAATTAAACACAATGTTCTGAATTAACACTATGTGCTGAATAAACTCTGTGAAAGTTCATGTCTTACTTTGGAGCTTTCTGGAACCCCAGCTGCAGTGAACAGCATAAGGCTGCCGATTTGTTGCCAGTGACTCTGAGAGCAAGTGGAAGACGGGGCGCTGGGTTTGATAGTTGGTGGTGCCAGGTTTTTATCACTCTCTCTCTCAGCAAATGCTTGTAATTGCTTAAGCTTTTTCTCAGATGAGGTCTGCTCATCTTCATCATCCTCATCGTCACGCACTCGTTTCATGCGAGTGTCATCCTTTTCTGGGCTGCGAGGTCGTTTTGTTGCCTGAGAAACAAAAGCCAAGGTTTTATGGGATTTTTCCTTTGATTTTATGACATAAATTAACTTTAATAAAAATAATTTAAAAAGGAAAAAATGGGTTGAAAGTGTTTGAAAATGTCTGTATTACAGAAATGGAAAATGTAAATTTCCCACTAATTGTTATGTGTCTTTTATGAATTTATGAATTTATACACTCCTGCAGACTTGAATTAAGTAACCTTTTATCTTATTAATGTATTCTTCAATATGTTTTTCCTAACTCACTGTTTCTTGCCTGTTTCCTATAAAACACACAGAACGATATAACAGTCTTTCTAAATAATGAATACAATATTATTATAAACACTTCAAAAACAACTACAATTGATTAATTGAAATCAGAAATTAAATGGCATCTATATAAAATTCAGAATGAGGAAATGCATTAGACATTCAATTGTGGTAAAGAATTGCCATGTGCCAACATTTATATTTCATTCTGTAAAACTGTTAGATAACGTTTATCTATTATTATCAAAATATATTTAACTTAAATTAAAATGCAGCAAAAATACTGATGTCAAAGAAATGTGCAGAAATGTGTTCACAAAAGCAATTTGCGAGGGTGACCTTACAAAAAAAATCCCCAAACATATACACATATGTATATACACACAAAACATATATATACACACACAGAGAGAGATGGAATATATATATATATATATATATATAATCCTAAAGTTCAAAAGAACATTAATTTGAAATAGAAATATTTTGTATCATTGCAAAATAAAAGTGCATCCTTGTTGGATAAAAGTGTTCATTTCTTTCCTTTTTTTAACTTTTTTTTTATATTTCCTCAAACAGTTTCACTACCATGAATTATCTTGATACCTTTTTTGAAGATTTAGAAAAGAAATCCTGGATGCTCCTTTTGGGATCATTTGAGATTTTCTTTCCATTTCTGCTTTCATCTGCTACATTTCTATTCTGAGGAGAGGACGGCTTTTCGTTTGAATTTCCAACAAATTCCACAGTGAACGGATGGGACTGATCAACCAAGTACAGTGTGCAACCAGATGTCAGACATCCAGACATGCCACGACCCAAAGACTGACTGTCCAGGGAAGATGGGTTGGGCCCGAGCTGTAAAAACACAGATTGGATTGTAAGTTACTCACTTATGCTTTCTTAGATTTAACTATTAAGAAAATAATTGGTTTCATAAAATCTTAGTAAATTGTAACATGCTGTTTTTTTTTTTGTGGTTTTTGTTTTTACCTGCGTAACCAGAACTTCCTGTTTGGCATAGTTGGCAACAAGTTTAACTGTCAAAAATAGAAGCAGTAGCCTACATTATGAGCAGACACAAAAGTGACGCGTACAACTTTTTGCATAACTAGGCTGGGTGGGTGTGGTGAGAAAACCCACCTTGATGCCTCGAGCACTTCTTGTCTGAAATTCTGGATTCAGGGCCTCGACCTAACATAAGAGCTCGACCATCAGCCAGCTCCACCCGAGCTCCATTTACACTCACTAGTGTGCACTGCATAGCCATTCACAGACGAGAACAGGTGGACTGCAGGAGGAGAGAAGTTACAGTAAGAAAACAATGATTTAAGATTCAAATAGTCCAACTGTATGCGAAATGACAAATATTCTGTACATTTGGTATTTATTTAGCGAGCTAATTATGAATATTTAACAGATAACTGAAAAGTAACTAACGTTGGTTAGCTACATGCCGTGACTTCGTTTTAATGTTTCATGTGCAAAAATATCTTAGTCTGACTTTGACACCAGAGGAATTCAAATAGGCTCAAGCTAATAGGCTCAAACTGTGCTGTCTGTGTGAACCTACAAAGTTTCTCTTTGAAACTTATATTACAATCAGGCAAACAAAATTAAACTAAATACACAAGACAAAATCCAAATAGCACTTACTTGTTGTCTAAAACTTTAATATTACTTGCGATTTATTTGTTGGACGCTCTTCACGGGTCCGGTTCATAAATATTTCCGATGTGGAACAATGGCGCCCATAGTTTGGTTCCTATCATGTCATTGGGAGTCGCAATTAGTCAAGATGCTCTTGACTTACTGTAGTTAAAGTTACTACTATAACAGTGTGGCGATAAAAAGCTAAAAAAAAAAAAAAAAAAAAACTCTATATAGTTTTTAAAAGCAATTAATGATAGAATGTGCTTTGTTCTTGGTTCTAGATGGATAGATAGATAGATAGATAGATAGATAGATAGATAGATAGATAGATAGATAGATAGATAGATAGATAGATAGATAGATAGATAGATAGTCATTTAATCTGTCCTGTATTTATTTATTATAAATACATAAAAAAAATAAGACTTGTCCGTTTTGATTTTTAAGCTGGCAACGTATTGCATTGCATCAATTAAAAGTAGCTAGTCTGTTTTTCTAGTATTTGTATTGAAAGTGGGATTTAAAACTTTGTTTGTTTAGTACCTGAAAATCAGTACAAGGTGCACAGACAAAAGAATAGTATGATGCTATTCAGTTTGTTTACGCCTGTTCGATGACAAATATTTACACAAGTATTATCGTGAGATAGGATATCCTGGTAATAATTATGGCTTGATAAACATAGTTTGTTTACTCTGCATAATGCAGTTTATTTTAAAGTGGCAAGTGTTTTTGTCTTACATCTATGGAACCCCACACATGACATATAGAAGAAAACATAGAATATTTCATAGTCTGAAGCTAAAAATCTGAGTCTGTGCCCATCATACGCTCCGTGATTTCCTGTGAAATTTTCAATTATTACTGGTCAAAATCTGCATACTGGCTTTGACTTTCGACTTTCTTGACTGTAAATATGGGCAACAGGAAACAAATGAATAAATTGTGGGAACAAATTATTAATTTGTGGCCATGATATCTTGTTTTTTCTCTCGCACGTCATTTGGGGAGCTCTGGACAAATACTCACACAGGATACAAACTACAAATGCTGTAGGTAGTGGTTGATGGCGGTTTCTAGATGAACAAACAAAGTTAAAAAGGTGCATGTATGGGCATGCTCCTAGGGTGTGCTCATTGTGGGTGAGCCGTAGTCATAGCCATAAACACATTCCCACAGTAGTTACACAAAGCTAAAAAGGAAAGTCATTTGAGCTTGTTTGTATAGATATGTAGAAAGCTGAATAGAAGGTGAGTGTGTGCATATTTTTATTAGTTGCAATTTTTACATCTGTAGTCCCAATTGGGAACGGATGGGAAGTAAAGTTTCAATTGTCTGTTTATTTCAGATTTGTGTATACTACTGTATATTAAATGTAATTTATTTTTTAAACATTTACAAAATTACATTTTCTATTTGTTTTTTAAATATGTTAAACTTGATTTTTGTCCCTAATTTCTGTCTTTGTGTAGGACTGAACAACCAGAATCGCTCTGGTTGAACAAACCCAGTGTTCAGACCCTTTAAAAGTGTTTGTGATTTGAATTGACCAACTAAAACAGAACTAATTCACCATGGCACGCGAAGAGGATTACTACACTCTCATGTCTGGGCTGCAGGAGCTTGATTTCCAAGGGAAAGCAGTTCCCAGTGATCTCGTACTTATAGGTGAACAAGCTTTTCCACTTGTCATGAATCCAAGAGGTCAGGTGCTGATGGCTGCATCTCATTACGGTCGTGGACGTATAGTGGTGTTGGGACATGAGGAATACCTAACACGCTTTCCTGGCCTCATAGAGAATGCTCTAATGTGGCTTATGCCATGTACCAGTGATGCCAGCATAATAGGAGTTCAGCGGAGTTTACGTTCAGTAGCTGAAAACTTGAACTACTGCCCTATCAAGACAGAGCTCGTAGACTTCCGTGATGATTTAGCTATATATATCACAGATGCTTACAGTGTCGAGACCTGTGCAAAGGATCTGGTTGCTTTCCTCAAAGCTGGAGGTGGTTTGATCATTGCTGGCCAAGCATGGAGTTGGTCTTACGACCATCCACAAGAAAACACTTTAAAGAACTTTCCAGGAAACAAGGTGTGCAGTGTTGCAGGAATTTATTTCTCTGAACTCCCAGGAGAAGTTGGCAACTTTCCCGTTCCAAGAAACATTCCTTCTAGTTGGCTTTCTGTCTCGTAAGTTGAGCACACATTTTTGCTTTTTACCCATTCTTTAACAAATCATTCACTATCGATCTTGTTTTTTTTTCAGAATAGGCAAAGACTTCAAAGATGATCTAGAGTTCCTGCTACAAGGTGTGTCCGAGTTTGACACCCAAGGAGGGGCTCTAGCATCTGAGGTGATGGTGCACGGACCATTAGCATTCCCCATTGCAGTCACTCCTGCTGAAAAAGCATTCATTGCTGGTGCTTATTATGGACAAGGTCGAGTAATTCTGGCATCCCATGAAGGCTACCTGTGCCGGGACTCTCTGTCCACATTCATGATCAATGCTATCAAGTGGCTTGATGAGGGTCGGAATGGTGTTATTGGGATCTTACCCAGCCTCAAAGCAGCCCACGTGGTCCTGAGCAAATCAGGTTTAGATTGCCAGTTGACTGACTTCAGAGAAGATCTAAGCGTCTACGTCTGCACCTCCTACAGTGATGCCCGATGTGCAGAGATCCAAGAATTTGTTGCTGAAGGCGGAGGACTTCTGATTGGGGGTCATGCTTGGTATTGGGCTCAGACCCACTGTGGCTTGAATGTGATGACTGAATACCCAGGAAATCATATTCTTAACAAGATGGGATTGTGTCTCTTAGGCAATACCTTGGGTGGAGGGTTATATAAGGCCTTAGATACAGAGCGTAGTTGTAAAGAGGGGTACCACTTTCGTAGCATGCTGCAGCGGTTTGCTGAACATGTAAGCCTGGGTCAAGAATTGACTGCTCATGATCAGGGTTGCTTGAAACAGTTGGGCAGTGACTGTGCGAGTTACCTTCGTATGCGTGCTCATGACAGTGCTGCCTACACCTCAGTGGTAGCAACTCTTTGTGACATAGTGAAGGAGGTAGGTGTTCCACAGGTGTGCAGTAAGTGTCCTGTCGAACGTGCTAAAGACCACCTGATGCTCCAGATTGGATCCGAGATATACAAAGTGGCGCCTAATCCTGATGCCCTTCTTCCATACATCATCAAGGACAGACCCAACTTGCCCACTGTGTCTGATGCAAGAGTTCGGATCAGTGCTAACACTGGGGGTACAAAATATTTCTTGCCAAGTGCAGGATGAATTATTGTATTCCTTTTATAAGTTATACTATTTAAGCACTACAAAATTTCGTGTTTCAGGTTGTGAGGAATGGATAAGCACAGGCTTGTATCTTTCTCCTGGTATGAAGACGTACATATTGGTACCTCCAGAGATCGTTGGGAAAAATTGGCAGGTAATCAATAAAATCTACTCTATACATGAATAGTGCTGTATGTTATACGTAGCTACTTGTTATTCTAGATACAACCTTATTGCAAATATGGGTTGGAGAGCATGTTATTATATATATGTAGGTGCAGCTTGGTTGTCAGACAGATAACATCGGTGGAGCAAACATCCTGAAACGGGCTCCTGTGGTCCATGAGCGATTTCCTTTGGACACAGAAATGGTCCAGGTCTGGAATTTGTGGGGAGGGCTCATCTACCTAATAGCACCTCCCCAGAGCAAAGTGGATGGGGTGGAAATTGTCGTGCAGGTCTCAGTACAGGCTCCATACTTCAAATCTGGTAAGTATTCTGAATTAATTAGTGAGGTTTCTATCCCG
Source organism: Pimephales promelas (assembly GCF_016745375.1). The sequence goes on from NW_024121166.1 coordinate 2,953,239, forward strand.
AACATTTAAAGGTACATGATGAAACTTGTTCTGTCCATCAGGAGAGACTAGTGTAGCTGACTGGGTGAGCGGGATCCGTTCGGCACCTGCCCCCTGGGCAGAACTTGAGTTTGAGAACATCATCATCACATTAGAATCAGGATTTGTAAGGAATCTGGACTGCCCTGATGAGGTGGCTACATTATGGGATACCATAATGAGAAGCATAACTGACCTGGCAGCAAGGCCTGCCAAGTTACCCCGCAAGGAGCGGTTTGTTGCAGATGTTCAGATCTCTCACGGTCAGTGGGATAAAGTAAACATCACTATTACAAGTTACAACAGAATCATGCCATGATTATTACTAATTATATTCTCACAATCCTGACGATAACATGTTCCCCTTTTCACCCCTCAGGTTTCATGCATGCTGGATATCCCATCATGATGCACTCCAACTCTGCCCCAGCACTAGTAAACGTAAAGGAAGCCTATAAAAGTGGTCTTTGGGGAGCCATTCATGAGTTGGGTCATAACCAGCAGCGTGGAGTTTGGGAGTTCCCTCCACACACCACCGAGTGCACCTGCAACCTGTGGTCGTTGTACGTACATGAGGAACTTCTGCGATTTGATAGAGCCAATGCTCATCCAGCCATCACTCCAGAAAACCGCCAGTCTCGTGCCAAGACGTATCACAGTGGCGGAAAGGATTTAAAAACCTGGAGCATGTGGACGGCACTCGAGACTTACATGCAGGTAAGAACAGACTGTGTATAACAGTTTTTGATGTGATAACATTGTTTGATAATGTACATTTTTGGTTACATCATTATTGCCAGTATTGACATTTTTTAAAGAGAGATTAAAGAAATTATGAATTATTTGTGAGCCCTAGAAGTAATAATTAATTATTTTAAGGTTCATTTTTAAAAACTAAACAATAAAATGCAGAATGAATAAATATAGAAATATAATTTTAATTATTTATGTATATATATATATATATATATATATATATATATATATATATATATTTACACCCATTTGTGTGTGTAATCTTCCATCATCTTTCTTTTTTTTCTTTCTTTTTTTTTCAAGCTTCAGGAAAAATTTGGCTGGGATGCTTTTAAGAAAGTTTTTGCCGCCTACCATACTATGGGTGGAGTGCCAAATGATAATGCAGGCAAGATGAATCTGTATGCTGAGACCTTCTCCAAGGTGGTCAACATGAATTTGTCTCCCTTCTTCAAAGCGTGGGGCTGGCCCATCCAGCCCAGCACAGAAGAGAAGATCTCTCATCTCCCTGAGTGGAATGACCATCCTATGAGCCAGTATGCATAAGAACGTCTCAGTTTTAATATAAATTAGGGGTTAGATTAAGTATAAAAAAAATGATATATGGGTATCTGGAGTTTCATTGACATTATTGAATTCATGTCTTTCATTTGAACGAATAAGTGAGTAGATGAGCAATGCGTTATATCAATATGAAGCACAAACGTATATATATATATATATAATTTAAATATTCTCAACGGCTAATGGGCAAGTGGGCTAAGGTTAACCTGAATATGCATGTTTAAAACACAGCACATACATAAATACCCAAAACTGCATGTACTACAATAAAAAAACTCTCAGTATGGCTTTGCATTTTGTATTTGGTGTACTTTCCTCTCTTATCTAAGAGAATTCATCATATTATTTTAAAAGATACTGAATGTTGTGTAATGATGATGTGACTTGAAAATACAGAATTAAACCTTATTGCTAAAGTTTATTTGAAGGTGTTAATCTAAGCTCTGCATTGGCCGCTGAACAGCTCATTCACTGGTGCTTCAGAGAACTGCTGAAGGAAGTTGACCATCTCATCTAGGCTGCGTTCCACAACAACATTCTGCTCTGTGTTGAGGGCAGTCGCAGCGCCGCTTAGGATGGGGCGGCCGTTTTGATCGACGCAGCAGTAAGCGTTCCAGATGTACTCTGGGATGTTCACCCGTTTGACGTTATTTTTGATGATCCAGTTGTTAGAAGAAGGGATGGCACCAACCAGCACATATGCCTCATGACAGTTTGCATTAAACAAACTGGTCAGTTTCTGCTCATGTTGGTTCCAAGCATTCTGGTTCAGCGTTGGGTTTTGAGGCACCACATTGGTAAGGGTGAAGGTGGCATTACGACTTGGAACTAACAGGAAGAAGTTATGATGAAAGAAAGAGAAAAGAAAGATTTTTTTTTGAAATTCAGAAATTCATCAACTTTTGAGGTGATTTTAGGATGTGTTCGTCCATTAAATAATTTTTTAATGTATATTATAGTTTTTATACTAAAGAGTAACTTTTAAAATTAGCAATAAATGTAATAATATTAAATGTTAACGTATGACGTCAGTCCCTGAAAAGGTCAGACTAAATCTTCACTATAGGGTTTATACCTGCATGATGTCCGTTGGGATTTAGGTGACCACGGTCAAATCCAGAGTTTGTGTAGTCTTCATTTAAAGCTTGATTCTCTCCCAGATAGATGTCCGGGTTCTGCTGTGACAGCTTATATCCATCTTCCATTTCACTTGGCCATGTCGGATTCACCAACTAGTAAAAACATCATCGTTTTGATGGGATAATGAGATGTCAAAATTACAGTAATATAATATAATAAATTACAGTAATATAATATAATAAGTATGAAAATTATTGATAATTCATTTTAAACTAAAAAGCTCCAGTAAATATTCCCCAGGGTAATATTTTATTATATTTTAATATTTTATTTTTTTATTTTATTAAATTACATTTATTATATTTAAAAGTTTTAAAAGTTTTACAGTTTCTGTATAAACACATGCTATTGATTTTTTTTTACCATTAGTGTGTACATAGCACAGTGTCAATGTCAGTGAAACCTGCCATTAAACAGCATTTTATTACATTTCAACTAAATTTAAAGAGTAAAACAGAACTTAAACAATAACTAACAACATCTGACAATTATAAAAAACAAAACAAAAAAAAAACCAAAGTAACAAGTACACTGTAAAAAAGAGTCGCTGCCTTAAAATTTTTAAGTAAAATCAACATGGATGTTTAAGTCATTTCAACTTAAATTACATAAAACTGACTTTTAAAAATGAGTTGAATCTTACAATTGCCATGTAAAAACAAATGGTCACTATTAATCATGTTTTTTTTTTACAGTGTAAAAATTAAAAATAGGAATATAAGTATTTTAGTATTCATAAGTTGAATTTCTTATTGATATTGAATTTCTTATCGTTAGAAACAAACTGGATGATGCAGGAACTAAACACAAAAAATAATGATCACTTTCTGAAGGTTACTCACCTGTGGCTCTACAAACCAGCGTTTCTCTCTGCCTCCGCCATCACTTGGCTGAAAGATGTATGCAGAATAGACAGCAATGTGGTAGTATGTGTCGTAAAGTGTGGTGAAGTGATATGTGTTTAGAAAGCGCTGACATAAACGGACGACATTCGGCTGGGAAGCTCCCAGCTCTGGAACTTTCTCCTTGTAGAAGAACTTGATGCAATCAGGTGAATCCCCGAAATTAGCCACCACATGTCCATCTGCTGGACCCAAGGACATGGCAGTGAGGATACACAGAATGAAAGAAACCTTCATAATGTAACAGGGGAGGCTGAATACAGATGGCTCGTCTTATAACAGAGCTCTCCTTTATATGTTTTTACTCCCCATGCCATGACTGTTAAGAAAGATAAGATAAGAAGATCCAAATTTAGCAACATTTGGAGAAGGGTGAGAGCGGCGGACAGCCAACACTTTGTGACTTTCTCGGTTTGTGTAAATTCACGTGGGGATGAGAGAATTATTTTTTTTCCACATTAATTCAAATGTTATCTGATCTGATCAAAAATATATATATATATATATACACGAGAAACTAAAATATTTTGCAAATGAATTACAATTATTAACTTTTCATTTAAAATAATGGCATTTTTTAAATAATTTAAAAATACTTTTTGAGTTTGACAACAAAAACACTCCTCATAACACTTATAACTAATAATTTCTGAACATTGATAGGTCTTTGACTTATAGGTTTTTATTCACTTTTTTCTAATGGTTTCTCAATAGAATCCCAGAAAGCATAAGTCTATTTGATGCGATGTTTACATCTGGAAGACATATTTGCTCATATTTGAGTGTTTGCTCATCTGCAATAGCGTTTAGGACGTTTCCTGTCAGGTGTCAAAGACGTTTAGAAGATGTCAGTTTAACATGTATTCTAAATCATTACATCTTAAAGACATCTTCTAAACGTCTGGAAATCGACAGGAACATCCAAGGCACTCTCTTTAGAAAAGTTAAAAAGCCTTTATTTCTATGGCTTAATTGGTCAATCAACACTATAAAAACACTCTGACGCGGCAGCGGCATACAAGCCTTCGCCCGGGAGTCACTACTATCCACTACACACTATCTTCTAAACGTCTATTTGACATCAGACAGGAAATGTCCTATTGAAGATGAGCAAACACTCTTAAAATACGTCTTCTAGATGTAAACATCACATCAAATAGACTTGTGCTATCTGGGATTCATAAAAGTAACAGCATCAGCATTATCTCAACTGTTAAATAGCACATATAAGATTAAAATAATATCAGATTTGTCTAATCTTAAATAAACATAAAACAGAGATGAAAAATGAAGAAATGTACTTTTGCTATTAAATAAATGAAGAGTTCAGATGCAAAAGCCTCTAAATGCCATTTGAAATTTTCTTCTTGAATGATGATTTTTTATCAAACTTGTATATTTAAGTTCAGTAATTTCACTTAAATAACAATTAATGGGTAATCATCATTGCCATTTAAGTGAAATCACTGAACTTAAATATACAAGCTTGATAAAAATGATCATTAGAAGAAAATTTCAAATGGCAGTTAGAGGCTTTTGCATCTGAACTCTTCAAATGTTCAGTGATATCTTCCAAAGATTGATTTAATTTTGGCACAATTCTTGGTGTTGATATAGCCTTACTGTTTCGTCATACTGGCATGTGTGGAAAGTTTCAAACCATGTGTGTTACCACTTGCCAGCCCCGTGTTGTTGTGCCCGCTTATCACCCTAGTTGATAACATAATTAAATAAAGGGTTAAATTAAGCACATTAAATGGTTAGTTAGTTAGTTTACACACCAGACCGGTTCATCCGAGTGTGTCTAAAGTTACACGACATCGGTAAACGCACGATTCTAACTTAAATAGCATAGAAGAGGATGACTTACCATCATAAAACCAACTGTAAAGTGTTTCTGTAGGTTTCAGGTGTGATACACACTTTAGATTTTTGGTATTTGTTAAAATAAACCGTCAAATCATGTGTAAAAATTGTTATTTATTTATTTCACTATAGGCTACCAAAAGGCTTATACACAAACCATAGCCTTTTGAAAGCTTAACAGCATTTAATAAGAATTTACTTTAATAAAAAACTTAAAAGTGTGCAAGTGCATTTGACACCAGACACCTACATGAAGCCTACATACACCTACATTATGTTTTATAAGACTTAGTTTATTAGTAGGGTAAGTCATTCTCCTCAAATGCTATTGTGCTTTAAATTATTTTGTGTTTGAGCCCATTTGATAATAAAATAAATAGCCATTTTTACACATGATTTGACAATTATTTTATTAAATATCAAAAATCTAAAAGGTGTGCTATGTGCATTATAGCTGATACCATGAACAATTACAGTTGGTTAAACTGGTTTTGTGACTGTAAGTCATTCTCTTTAAATGCTATTGAAGTTAGAAACGTGTTATATCTAACTTCAGAGATGGTCTCTAAATTTGTGAATGTGGAACGTCCAACATCAAACCAACTTTATATTAGTGAAATACAAGAGATTTCTGTCCCTCCATTGACAGTCCATAAAGCTACCACGTTAACGCTTCAAAAAGGTCATAAAGAGATTGTAAAAATTAAAATGAATCCACATGCGGTTTAGTCCAATGGACTGTGCAAGAACCAAATGAGGTTAATTGTCGTGTTACGCAGCACGTTTGAGCTTCTGCAAGAACCAATGAGGTTCATTCGAGCTTTCCCAAGAACCCATGAGGTTTGTTCTTACACATCAACATAAGTAGGCCTACAGCTGAGCTTTTGTTTCACCGATTAATGTTTACATGTAAATAAAAGCCTAAATTTGATTTATCTTATTTTTTTTAAATATCTTAATTTAATAGATGGATTCTGTGTGTATTTCTTCTTGTTTTTGTTTTATTTTTCCAGCAAAGGTTGTGAGTGTCAGTGTGTTTGGTTTCCCATGACTCAAACGTCACCCTGTGGGAACAGCACTGGTGTCTGACCTTGATGTAACCCGAGAAAGGCTCTGATTAACAGATGAAATGTGCCCTTACAACTGCTGCCCTCCAGTTTGTGCTCACTGTTCACGTTCTCTGTTGCACATCTAAGGTAAATCAAGGACAAATACTATATTTGTAAAATTGACCATGTTTATTTCTAACTAAATATATCTAAAAAGATAAGGTAAACAAATGTGCAATGTTATGGAGGGGTTATCAAGAATATAAGGGTTAAGAAATAAAGGTGGCAGATCATGTTAAACAGTATTATTTTAGTATAAAGCATGGATTCATATTCTGAATTAACCTTTGTTTTATTTATTTATTTATTTATTTTCATTTAACTTTTAGTTAAAGTTTTTGTAATTTAATGTGCTTTTGAGATTTCTTTCTTTCTTTTTTAGGTTTTTATTTACTTTATTTGGTAACACTTCATTTTAAAGTGTCCTTGTTGTTACATGTACTTACCATAGTAATAACAGTAAATGATGCATAACTAAATGCAACTAACCCTCAACCAAATCCTAATCCTACCTAACCCTAAAGTAAGTATATGTCATTTCTTAATATTACTCTTAAATATATAATTACACTGTACCAATGACACCTTTAAAATATTTTAAAGTATGTGTACAGTGTAGACTACTTACCTAAGAAAGTATTGGGTGATATAAGGTAACTAGGGGTTAGGGTTAATCCTAACCCCTAGTTACCTTATATTATACTACTATAGTTTTTGTAATTATTATAAAAGTATATAGTATGTACATGCGGAACAGAACTGTAAAATGAAGTGCTACAGTTTTTTTATTGCTATTTAGCTTTCAATTATATGTATTTCCGTTTAATTTTAGTTAGTTGCAAAAGTAAATTTAAGTTTTTCAACTATTTCATTTATAATGTAAATTATTTTTGGTAGTTTTTGGATAACAATAACAACACTGTAGTTAAATGACTCAGGATTGAGTCATTTAACCTTGATAAATCAAGGCCTTGATAAAAAAAAGACCATTTTTTAAAAAAGACCATTTTTAATTTCTGGTTAATGCTAGTTAGTGCTTGTCACAGTGGTATACATGTTGTACATGTTGTGACTAACACTAGATGGCAGACTAGTAACAGATTTCATGCATTAGAACGCAGCAGGACCCTGGGTCTCAGATTCCTTCAGAAAATATAAAAAGCTTGAAAAAAAAGAGTTATGTAGAGTTAAAATTAGGCTGTTTAAAGCCTGTATATATACATTAATATTTCAGCACTCAGGAAAGGCATGTAGAAATGTGCGAGTTACATATAAAGCATATTATTATTATTTAAATAGACTTTTTAAACCGTAAAATCTCAAATATTACTGTCTCATAAGTTGGTTTAAGTTCAACATCCCAAACATCTTTATAAAGGAACTCGTTGAGACAATATACCTTCATAAAGCCACATATCTATGAATTTCAGACCCATGTTAAACATCCTCCATCCACTCTCCTCCTCTGTGTCCTTTAAGTCTATGCATTTCAGATTTATTCATACATTTCCAATATATTTATGCATGAGTTCTCTCCACTCACCCCTCCCTTCCCGCACACCCCATCCCATTACTGTAATCCATCACCCCAGCATCATCCGCCATGCAAGCAGGCCCTGAGTTGCCATGGCAACCACCTCAGGCCCCAGCTCTTTGCAGCCGTACTCTTATTGGAAGGAAGGCTCAGGCAGTCTGAGGATGTCTGGTGGATGTGGTAATTGGCTTGGAGTCTCCGATCACCCCCACTCCCCCCCACAAACACACTCACACACACAAACTCAAACCCATATGCACAAATAATGCAGTGGAACGCAGACATTTTTTTTTTATTTAGAACTGAATGTTATTGCCAGAATTCTGATCTTGGTGCAAACGGGTTTAAATTTTGTGGTTTGGACAGAGGTATTGGAATTCAGATTGGGTTAACCAAAGTAAAATGCTTTTTTTAAAAATACGAGTGCTAAAGATACAGTGCTAAAATAAATCATTAAAATGGAATAAAAATAGTGTGTCGCAAATAGGCTGTTTACTGGTTAGTTAATTGTGTTTCTCCAAAACAGGCTGGCAGAAGGTGCAAATATCTGTTTTATAATTCATTCTTCCAATTAAAAGCACTGCCTTACAGTACAGCATGTACGCTAGACTGCATGTCATTTATTAAGATGTAATGTTCTAGCTGTAGGAGAGAAAAAAAGCCTTATTTTATCTCACAAACAGCTACAGACAGTCGGTTTCCTTGCACCAGGGCTGGAAGCATCTACCGAAAAATACGTTAGTTAATATTAAAAAAGTGTCATATACTTTTCCAGCCTGTCTTCTTTTAATTTTAGTCAAGGTATTTTGCACCAAGACATTCATAATGTAGTGAATGACCATTTTTTTATGACCATTTTCACAGTTTCTATTAATTTAAAGTCACTATGAATTCAAAATGGACAATTGCAGTATTTACTGTATTATAAATGTGACTCTGGATCACAAAATCAGTCACACTAGTATATCTGTGGCAATAGCCAACAATACATTGTATAGGTCAAAAATCCATTTTTCTTTTTTGCCAGAAATCATTAGGATATTAAGTAAAGACCATGAAGATATTTTGTATATTTGATATTGTAAATATATATATATATATATATATATATAAATTGTGAGTGGATGTAGCAATATCGCGAACATAAATGGACAACGTTAAAGGTGATTTTCTTAATGTTTCTCAACAACCATGCATCAATGGAAAGCTTATTCAGATTTCAGATGATGTATACATCTTAAATAAATAAAAAAATGACTCGTGTGACGGTTTTGTGGTCCAGGGTCACAAAAGATTTTTCTACGTACATTATTTCTCTTCTCTTCTCTTCTCTTCTCTTCTCTTCTCTTCTCTTCTTTAATGACGTGTATACTGGCATGAGGGCGGGGCAACCTGTCACTCACATGAGATCGACCAATAGCAAACCACAACCATCTCAAACGAAAATCAAGTCCCACCCTACATTTGCTTTTCTTGTTCAAAAGCCATTTCACTCATATTAATATCACAATTGGGGGGAAAAGACTATCATAACATCTGTTTCCTACTTTAAAGGGATAGTTCACCCAAAAATTAAAATTTTCTCATAATTTACTCACCCTCAAGCCATCCTAGTGTAAATGATTTTCCGAACACAGTCTGAGTTATATTAAATAATATCCTGGCTCTTCCCAGCTTTGTAATGACATTGAATGGAGTCTGAATTTTTGAAGCTCCAAAAAGCACATCCATCCATCATAAAAGTAATCCATATGACTCAAGTGGGTTAATAAATGCCTTCTAAAGCACTTCTAAATGTATACGAAAAATATTCATATTTAACAACCGTATGTGCGTTCACAAGAGTTGAGTTCCAGCGTTTGACTTGACACACGGGCAAATCGTAAGCTTATGTGAAAATAGACGCCTCTCACGAAAACCATGTTACATTATAGTGTATAAAGTTTTAAATATGGATATTTTTCTTACAAAAACCCATCGCTTCGCTTCAGAAGGCATTTAGTAACCCACTGAGTCATATCGGTTACTTTTATAATGGATGGATTTTTGAAGCTTCAAAAATTTGGGAACTCAATGCCATTTTTTCAAAGCTGGGAAAAGCCAGGATATTATTTATTATATCTCTGATTGTGTTTGGTTGAAAGAAGAAAGTCAGATACACCTAAGACGGCTTGAAGGTGAGTAAATTATTGGGTGAATTATTCCTTTGAATTCTATATTTCAGCGCTGCTCCGCTGAAAACATCACAGAAGACAAAATCGGATAATGGTACAATTTTTTTTTTATTTCCTGCTTGTCAAAATGGACAGAAATAAAAGAAAGGACATTCTTTAAAGTTGATCACTGAGCAGCAGTCATCGGAGATGCTCAGTTCCATGAGGAGCACCCATTTCAAGTTCAATGAAAACAAATGTACAACTCAGTCCTGAGTCAGAACACGCTTCTTTTCTCCATACGGCTGTTTTATTTTTCTATGGACAGTTACAAGAAAGTAAAACACTCACGCATCCTCTCGCACAAGAGTATTTGTGTGTGGGTGTTTGTGGGGGGAATAAAAAAAAACTGCAAGCGAAGATCACAGCACAACAATATACAGGTAGAGAAGACCCTGTGAAATCAGCGAGACAGATTAAAGACAAATAGAGCACAGATCTCAACCCAAGCAGGACAGAGGACACGGTGGTCCATGTTGAAATGTAGCTGCTTTCCATTTTAACAATCTGGTTAAGCCTTGTGTAGGCTACCCCTTAACCATCCTCCCACATAATGCCACTCATACTCTCACATTACTAAGAATACAATCACATCATTATGACTCCGCCCCTCGTCAATAAAGGCCTGTGAACTAACAAAATATCTTCATACAAACCAATCACGGCCCCTCTTTCAAACTTTGGGGGACATGAAAACAGCTTGACAATCGTTTGTAGTTCTAGAAAATACTACAGAAGGTTAGTTTCTAACCAAAAATCTCACCAAGGCAGACAAAATCAGAATATATTCCCCCCTCTTAATACTGTTAAAAGTGATTTGTGTCATTTCACTACTGAAAACATTATAAAAAGGTTTTCAAAACACTCCTACCAGCCCTTCTAACAGCTATTGGTCACACAGACAGATAACTCCACCTCCAAACGCTTGCTATTGGTTGAGCCAGTGTTGCTATGCCAGGCCGCTCAAACAAACAATGTTTTGAAAACGCCACAAAGCCACAGTGTTTTGGCTTCAGGAACCGAGAGGGAAAGAATCAACACATTCCATGTGTAATTTTTGTCTGTTATCAATGTCAGAACATGCGTCTATAATTTTGTCTCTGGTGTAATTGCTTTAATTAAAACGCTCTAACAGTGCCCTCGTCCCAAAAAAATAAATAAATAAAAATCACACAGACTGCTCTGTAAAAATGAACATGCTTTATCTAAGCAATAAAATTGTGGCAACAGATTACAAACAACACTCTTAGAAGAAAAGGTTCTATATAGAACCTTAAAAGGTTCTATCAGCGCTATACGTATAGAACCATTTGTTTGGTAAAAGGTTCTATAAAAAGGGTTCCTCTGGGTTCTATATAGAACCCTGGGGTTCCATACTTGGCCAATAGAACCTTTTACCAAAAAAAAAATGGTTCTATATAGAACCATTTTGGAGTTCCATATATGAAGCGGGGGATGGAACCATTTCTGGTTCTAAATAGAACCATTTCTTCTAAGAGTGAATATTATTAATTAAATTCAACAAATTAGAATTGAGTAATAATTAATCAAATTATACCTTAAAAGTTAACCATTTAAAATGAGTAAAGTTTACACCAAAAAAATTAACTAAAATATCTAAATAACAGACAGATCAAGTCAAAGATTAATTAAGAACTCTTAATTTTAAATTGCCAACATTGAAGACACCTGATGTTAACAAGCAGAATCACTGAAGGAGAAAACCCATCATTTTAAAACAAACCTAAAACAAACACCAATCACCATAATGGTGACTTAAATGTACTTATTTTTTGGTACATTTTACTCATTTTAAATGGTTAACTTTTAAGGAATTCATTTGATTCATTATTACTCAATTCTATTGTTAAAGTGAATTCATAATATCGCTAATCTGTTGCCACAATATTTTTGATTAGATAAAGCGCTTTTATTTTTACAGTGTGTGCAAAATAGTCATAAAGTAAAAAAAAAAGAACAACAAGGGGTTGGCTGAACAAAGAGGTCGATATATCAAAATGTGAAATCAAGACTATTTCTACTGAAGACTAAACATTTCTACAACTCTTTTAAAAAGAATCGAAAAGATTTACACATATGGAGTTAGAGTTACCAGTGGTGTAGTGCTCATTAAAACCATAAATTGGAAAATTATACAAAAATAGAAATAACCCAATAACATGGATTAATATTTCACTGACAGCGTAGAAAAGGCTGCTTTCACATTTCGATGAATTACAGCACATAAGACATTTTCACTTGAGTCTATAACATGGACTGATTCTGGAAAGACAGAGCACTTATCTATTTACAGCAAACGTCTCGCAACTTAAAGCTCAAGGACTCGGTGCTGTGGAGAAAATGGCAGGCAGTCTTTTCAGTTAGGCCACGGATAAGAGGGGACTTTGGGTTTAAAACAGTCACCTCAGCACAATCGCACACACGCACACATGCTGCCGTCCCCATAACACTCCTCTGGATTTAGCTTGACATTTTTTCTTCTTTTAAGCAGGCTGCAGTAGCAAGTCTCAGAACACAAAGCAGACTTACAGATAGTAAAGAGCTCATTCTACAAAAGAGGCGCACAATGTTTTCTTGTCACAAAAAGGAAAAATGCCCCTCCAAAGAGACTGGGGGAGGGGGGATGGAAAGGAGTCTCCAAAGCTGGTCTTCGGTTTGTCCAGGAAATCAAAATGGAGAGTTTGCGGTGGCACCCGAACAACGTCAGAATTTCACAAGCCCCTCCCCCTTTTTAAATGTGGTCTCCGCCCATTTCCGCATTCTGACGTTTACGGTTTCGAAGTTCCACGAGAGTTTTAAAAGCGCACATACATACCGACGCAACTTCCCCAGAGAGGGTCACAAACACAAAAACATTATTGCAGAATAAGTGTGCTTTCTTCGATTTTTTGTCCTTAAATTATTTAAAAACGATACTATTACAACATGCAAGCAAGTCATCATAAAAAAGACAACAATCAACCGTTTAACGCCCTGTTTTTGAAACAAGGACAGACGTTCCTCGATAAATATACACTCTTATAAACGTACCCTGGCTGAGAGGGAGTTTTATGTTGGCTTGTTGAGAATAGGAAGAGGAGGTGGGGATCATGTCGGAAGTACGGAATTGATCAGCTGATTTTCGAAATCTACTTTTCTTTCTTTTCTTTTTTCACACAGAGCAAGTTTGGCTCTGGTTGAAAGACATGCACCTCGGACTTTCTTGATAAAGGGATCTTGGTTTCTATGCATGAAAACTGTTTGCAGCACTTCCCTTGGGCAAAAGACTTGATATTCCAGAATTTTACAGATTCAATACAAGTTCAGCAGCATTTGTGGTATAATGTTGATTGCCACAAAAAAGAAAGAAAAAAAATCTACTTGAGGGTTAGTTCACCCAAAAATGAAAACGCCACCACGCGTCACTGCGGACTCGTGAACGCAGAACCGGAAGAGAATACAATGTTTAATAGTTATTTTTGGACCAAAATGTATTTTCGATGCTTCAAAACATCCTAACTAACCCACTGGTGTCACATGGACTACTTTAATGATGTCTTTATATCTTTAAGGACAGTATGGAGGGACAGAAAGCTCTCGGACTAAATCGAAAAATATCTTAAAATGTGTTCCGAAGATGAACGGAGGTCTTACGGGCTTGGAACGACATGAGGGCGAGTCATTAATGACATCATTTTCATTTTTGCGTGATCTAACACTTTAAAAAAAGAGAAAAAAAAAAATTGCGGTAACGGCGAAGCGCTTAAAATGGAAGTCAATGGGGCCTATTTTAGAGGATTTAAAAGCAGAAATGTGAAGTTTATCATTTTATAAAAGCACTCACATTAACTTTCTGTAGAAACTTGTGTTGTTTACATATTTCTTATGGTTGTTTTATTGTTTGCTTAACATTGTCATGGCAACAAAGTTACTAAATTGGATAACTTTACACAGAAAGGGTCAGCAAGTGTCTTTTTTTCACACTAAAATCACGTTAACACACATTATTTTTGCATCTTGTGGTTATATATCTGAAATAATGAGTAATTTTAGTGTTTACGGGTTGGCCCCATTCATTTCCATTGTAAGTGTGAGGAATAGATTTTTCAATCGCGTTCCTCACACAGGCAACTTTCACGTTTTGTCCCGCACCGATCTTTGTTTTTAAAGATTTTGTTTTTAAAGCCTGCAGGATGAGGTCTGGACAGATTTGTCAGTCTCAGTCCAGTGTCATAGACATTTTTTTTTTTCAATTCCCACCAATTCTCTGCTTCAGATCTCAGGTGCCAGACTCAAGTTGCATATTGGCATTTGTCGCAGCAGGCAAAAGGATTTTGCTCTACGGTGTTTCATTAGTTCATTGTCGCATACAATCGAAAAATAGATGAGAATATCAAACTCTGCATCTATAAATTGTTGATTTTGTGTGTGTGTGTGCAATAGACAAATAAAACAAACAGTCTGTAAATTAAAAATTTAAAAAAATAAAAAAAATTGAGTAACTAATTATCCCTTTTATGTCTCTTTGTGTTAGGTCCCGTGGATCCCGCAATTGACTACTTCACTGTAAAAAATTAAGTATGTTTTGTGGTTATCAACTTTATTCTACAAGTGCGTGCATTGAACCTGCAATATTCCTTTTAACACAGACTATGTTCATGATATATCACCTTTTTTGTAATGTGTTGCAAGAACCAAAAGTTGTATCCTCAAGGGATATTAATTATTGAAGAATTCATTCATCTCTACAACAGAAGTCTAATTACAGCTAGAATAAGGCCAAATTTAATGACTAAACATGATCTCATTATGTGCTGGTGTCTGCTCCTGAAGAATATACCGCAAAAAATAAAATAAAATCAATGGCACGTTGATACCATCTCTCACCAAAAGCTGCGGTGAGATCAAGTGGCACTCGTCCCATCTGCAGTTGGTGCGTCCTCTAATGATGTCACAGAGACTCCTCCCACTGACATGCATGCCCTACCTCAGATTTGTGCAAAATGTCTCCTCAGCGACAAACCGTTTGGCACTACTTGTCTAGCCACCATAAGATGGAGTCAGACAAGAAGAAGACCTCTCTGATCATTGAAGGAAAGAACTCTTTGGAGGGACTGACGAGGAAAGGTCTGCTTGAGTCCCAGTTGACATACAAAATGTTAGTCGCACCCTACGTTTTCCTTGCTGTCACCACACAGGCAATGGGCAGATGAAAGTTGTTCTCTTCTGGTGGATGTTGGGGGAGTCTCTTTGGATCTGTGATGATGGGATAGAGTAGGATGAGACTGCTAGGGTGAAGTAGGGCACGGAGATTAGGTTAGTGTGATGTAGGCGGACGCTTTTTCCTTTAGCTGGCGCAGACACAGATGGCAACTCCAGCTCCCTGCAAAGGAAGAGACACAAATGTTGGTTTAAATTGCAGCGTGTAATATTTGGCCAAAGTTAGACATAGCACTTTTAAGTACTGGTTCTTGTACACTGCAAAAAATTATTGTTTATCAGTATTTATTCATGTTTTTTTGAGAGTAGATGAGATTTTTTTCATAAATCATTACTATTGGTCACACTTTACGGATGTCTGTGGGTTTTGCAAATATTGGATCATTGAATCCTCAAACTGTTGATGAAGCCTCATAAGTACACACACATTGTGAATGAAGTGCCAATGAGAGTTTGGACTGTCTCTGCTTGTTTGCAATGCAGTGGAGAAGAGTGTCTTAGTCTAGCATTTGATCAATTCATAGCTAATACTGTCTTAAATAGCTTGTGCGACTGCGAAGTACTCATCAATGAGATTGATGAGTAAAACATGAGATTTTGGCCGAATGACAGAAGAAACTGAGCGCTCACACAGCAGTTAACTTTATAACTGGTAAATTGATGAAAATGTAATGTAATGCAGCACTTTGTCCACTAATGGTGGACAAAACACATACATGTCCAAAATTCTCAAAAAATTGCTGGTCAAAAACCTTGTAACTCCATTTGACCTCGATTTTGGTCAAATGTTAATAATATAATAACACAAGTGTCTTGACCATATATAAAGTCACAATATCAACTTTGGCAAAACAGTGTTTAATTATTTAGAAAGTAGTGTTTTTTTGTTTGTTTTGTTTTTCATTTCCTGAAAAGTAGCTTTTGTGCAAAATACGAGGTTACTTTCCACTCAACAAACTTGTGTAACAAAATATGCAAGAGTAAAGTGCTTAAACCTAGAAAAAAAATCTGAACAAAAATATATACTAAATATTAATATTTGGAAAAAGTTTGAAATAACACTTTTAAGTGGCAAGTTAAATGATTTGATATTATTTAAAATAAAAATATGTAAATAGATTTTTATTATATTTGTGTATGCTTAATATATACTTATATATATATATATATATATTCTTATATATTTATAAAATAAAATACAAAATATTATTTTTTTAATAAAATTATTATTATTTATGTATTTTTTTTGCAGTGCACTTAAAACACCTAAATGTAAAACACATAGCACATACCCTCCGGAGGCTCCGACATAGGGGGGCTTAGACAATACATATGATACCCTCTGTCACAATCATCACAGAATAAAAGCTGATCCTGTAAAAATAATGCAAGTTGATCCTTGTATGCACATGTCCCCAAACACTAGCGCCGGGGGCTTGGATAAAACAGTTCTCAAACACAACAAAGATTGCACTGGAAAAGAAAGTTGCTTCGTTCAGTTGACTTACATCGTTCTCTGATGTCCCACACAGGCTGCATGATTTGCACTCGATGCACTGCCAGCGGTAGGTCCTCACCGCCGCCGTCATGTTGACGGTGAACTGCAGACACGACGGATGACCTGCAACAACCCAAAAGAAGGTAATATGTAAAGAAATTAATAAGTCCCCATTTCCGAGCTGAGCTTACATGGGTTAGGTCGCACCTGACCGGCCGCAGTCCGCACAGGAAATTAGATCTTCAGGACAGCCTGTTTTCTTGGAGCCTCCTAGACAGAAGTCACAGTAGCCGTTTGGGATGACAGAACCATCAGCTGCTTTTTTGGCTGCAAAGAGAGACGAAAGAAATTAAGAAATACATTATTGTTAATTAATGCATTAGGTATTTTGGACTAACAATGAATTTTGTTAGGCATGGAAATGGATATGTTTGGTCTCAGAGGGATAGATCTGCTACGCTGCTGCTGCTGCAGAGCAAGTACAAGACTTGTAACCACCAATATACACAATAGAAAACATGAATGAATTACCCGTAGCAGATCTATACAGGTGGAGTTGGGGAAGGTGGAGGGTTTCTGAAAGCGTGCTGCAAACTGCTACGCAGACACTGACCAAGTATCTCAAAGTCGAGCAGCAAGCTCATTGGCTGCTGATACAGCAGGAACCAATCAGAAGTGCATTCTATAGAGAATGATGTGATTGCAAGCAGATTGAGTTAATGACCTATTAGTCTGTTGCGATATCTAGAGTTTCATGACAGAACTTTAACATCAACCCACACTACCATTCAAACATTTGGGATCGGTAAGATTTAAAAAAAAAATCTAAGTGAATACTTTTATTCAGAAAACATTTGTTAAATTGATCAAGAGTGACTGTAAAAAAAAAAAATTACAAAAAGACAAAAGACAAAAAAATGGTGTTCTTTTTAACTTTGTATTATCAAAGAATTCTATGGTTCCACAAAATATTAGGCAGCACAAAGGTTTCTTGAGCAGCGAAAGGATAAAGTGACACTGAAGGCAGGAATAAATTACATTTTAAAATATATTCAGATGGATTTTTATTATTTGAGAATAATACTGTTTTACTGTATTTCAAACAAACAGCCTTAGGTGAGCAGAATAGACTTCCTTCAAAACCATAAAAAAACATTTTTTTTTAACTTTACACAATTTTAAACTTTTGCTGTTAAAAGGTTAATAAATACTGTAAAATATTGTTATTCTTCATTGTTAGGACAAACTGAACATTACTGTAAAGTGTTACAAGAAAGAAAAAATGCCACATTATTAAATGTTTTTGAAGAAAAATCAAGTTGGATGTAGGATGTTGTGGATGGTTGCTATGCAGTTCATTGTTACATGGTTGCTAGGGTGTTCTTTGTGCTTTCAAAAAAGCCTTTTTAGAGTATACTTCTTGGCAGTGGATGTGCAGAGATGTGTTTGGTGCATGCGCACTAACTAGTGGACTCAAATCACTCTCATATGTGGCGTAAGCATGGACACAAAAATTGGGCAGCACGCGGGCGGTGTGCGTCCTTCTGATGACGAAAATGACCTCACGCGGACAGTGCGTGGACGGCCAAAGTATACTCTGGGCTTAGGCTGTTGCCACCCCAAATCACTAAGATATTCAGTTTCTGTCTCTAGTGTGTTTTCTGTCCATATGTTTCCTTTCACAGTGGTATACGGGCCCGCTGAAGCCTGCAGTCTGAGCGGAGGGAGGGGGACATGCTCTCCGCTGGGAGAACTGGAGGTCTGTTAAATATTGTCACAGGAAGAGTGGAAACTGCTGCGGAGAGAAAGAAATACACAGCAGGAGACTGGTGTATATAATTAACAAGGAAGACAACGATGTCTCTGTGTAGATCAGTTTCAATTCATGGCTGAACAGGTCTGTCTTTCAGCGGGTTGAATTAAATGCAACACAGTGCGACTAGTGATGAGTTGAGCACATATACAGTGGAAATAAGCATATGTGCTACTGTAAATCACACACACACACACACACACACACTCATGATGAGGGGTGTGTGCAGCTCTGTGGGGTGATTTGGAGAGATCTGGCCCTCTCCAGCGAGGTCATTAATCCACTCCATCCTCCAGAGATCCTATCAGTGGGGGAGGGAGCATGAGCGAGCAGGGGGAATATGTGCTGTGTTATTCCCTAATCTCCAGAGAGAAGAGAGAGAGAGTGGACCAGGATAAGATAAGAGACAGAGGACGTATTTAAAAAAAACATTGCAGATGAAAGAGTGGTCACAACAAACTCAAGAGAGCACACATTACACATGCAAAGTTGAGCGGGGAAGTAAAAACAAGCGGGCAGGAACTGCATTGAAGCGGTTTGTAAATGAAGATTTAGGCACACACTAGAGCATGTAGTCTGTGAGAGGCTGCATTGTGTTGTGTGCAGCTGCAGCAGTGGATAGCAGCAGCATTAGAGGCAGGACTGAACTTTCACACAGTGTGCTCTGGAGCTGTCCGTGGTGCTTACAGGGAAACTCGGTTTAGTGCAGGTCGGTTCACGGCACAGTGAGAAAAAGTGAGACCATCCGCAGGCCTCTATTTCACTATTATGAAGTTAAAATAGTATCAAAACATCTCACTAATGGACAGGCCAATGCACAGTTATACAAACAAATACATACAATACAAATAAAAATAAATCTGTATTTTCAAATTTTACAAATGTACAAACTATGTGAATGCAAATAATTTTTTTAGAGACATCCAAGGCAAAATCTTGCTTTTAATGTACTTTTAAGCATTAGAATCTTGGAAGCATTCCACTTAAATAACAATTAAATTAATTTGTCCAAATAATAATAATAATAATTATAGTTATACATATTATTTCTAAAATATATGGACAAGTGTTTTTTCAAATAGTTTCTTTATGACCAATATAATAATAATAATAATAATAGTAACAATCATATTGTTATATCTCAATGAACAAATTATTTAATAAAATATATCTTAAATTAATAATACATATCCCATTAAAAATACAAAATAAATCAATTATAATAATAATCCATCCATACATTTTTTTCTATTTAAACTCCCAGTAATAATAATAATTATTATAATTATTACAATGATTTCTAAAGCATATGGATACGTGATAATCTTTATTTTAATTATTTATTTAAGACAAATATAATAATAAAATATATGGACAAATTGAGACTGTTTATATTAATTGTTTATTTATGGTCAATAATAACAACAATAATAATAACAAAATAATTACTATTATTATCATTATTATTATTATTATTTCTAAAACATATGAACAGCTGGATCCTGTTTATTTATAATAATAATAATAATAATAATAATAATTTGTTATATCTCAATAAACTAATTATTTCATTAAAATATATCATAAATTAATAATACACATTCAATTAAAAACATGTAACATTCCTTGTACTTTTTGGATCATTGGCTGTAAAAGCACCTGACTCATGAATTATATTATGCTGCTAATATACGTGTGTTCAGATTTTAATTCTAACACATATGACGCATGGACATACAGTATATTTTTCAACTACTGCTCCTATTCTGTGAACTGATCTGATATCTGTGTACCCTGACTCCCAGAAATTGAGTCTACACAGCCAATCAGAATGAAGCATTGTGTTTTTGTATGCGACCAGATGGTCAGTCAATGGTTCATTGGCCTGAAGCTGAGACTAGCATACAACAAGCAACCAGTTCACACTTGCATGCAACTCAGTTAAATAATCAGTGTGTAAAAATAGTAAAAGACAGTTAAATAGAGAACAAAAGGGTCGGAATGTAAGTTATAAGGATAATTATACAGACAGCTGGACAGTTCACCGAAAATAAGTAGTGTACTCAAAGCTTCTCATTCACACTGCATAATTAGAGCATGTCAACTGGTGAAGGAGTGAACTGCACTCCAGAAAGCAGCTCTACAATCTGCCTTACACAAATATTGGCTGTAGGATATGACATGAGGGCGAATAAATGACTGCATTTTCATTTTTTGGGTTTGAGAAATGCAGAATGCACTCATTTTACAAAATGTAAAATTGATAAATAAGAAGGATGAACTTGACAGTACAGCATCAGAGACTATTTTATCAAAAGTTTCAATCAAAAGAAAACATGCAAGTATACAGACTGATACATTCCATTTTCCAGCAGTTCTTATATAGAAATAAAAATGAAAGGTTTTGAAGGAAATCAATTCTTTTGTCCGTCTTTTATGATTCTCTCATAGATGCTCCCTGTGGAGCGCATGCATTTGTACGGGCAGATGCACTAACATTCTCCATCCCAACACACTCTCCTGCGGTGTCACATCATGTACAAAACACACACATATTGCATATATGTAAAATAAAGGCTTAAATACAAGGTTTGAAATAGCATAGTGTGAATCAGCAGTTTCACAAGCAAAAGCCTATCAATGATTAAAAGCCTGCAGTTGCGTTTAAGGTGTAGTGTTCGGATGTCAGCCAGAGGCAATCAATCCCGCTTTCTCGTACCTGTGTGCGCGCACACACACATATTTACACACACACACAAACACACAAAAAAAAGATGCGTGGAGAGAGAGATGCTCAATTCCAAAATCTAGTGAGCTGCCTCCATAGGCAGCATGTTAAGGCGTCATAAGGCGCCCCCCACGCAAAGCCTGTTCCAAAAGGTACAAGGCAACTTAATTATGATGCCTTCTAAGATAGGCCAAACTCATTTCACATGTATGCATTGTGGAAAAGGAAATCCCAGAATGAGAGAAGGGGATATTATTTGTAGTTCACTTCACTAGACAAAATTCATTCATTTATAATGACAAACACAAAGAATACTTGAGTAATTTTAACAAAATATAATATAATATAATATATGAGTATACAGTGTATTTATATACAATTATATAATATTACTATATAATTACCGAATTTAAATCAATGTAAAAATATTTAATAATTTAAGTGATAAAATTCGTTCCATATCAAATTTATATTTAATGTAGTACTGATGTAATACTATTGATATTAACAGTTCAGTTACAGTTTATTAGTTACAAGTTAGTTTACAGAGTTATGTTACAGTTCATTGAAAATTAATTTTACCCAACATGTTATTTTTTTGCTTATTCTATTTTCATTTATATAATATATATAAATATAATATAATATATAATATTTATATAATATAATATTTATATAAATATAATATATATGTAAAAAATTATATAATATTTTTATATAAAATTTATATAATAATAAAATATAAAAATTTATAAATATAAAAACATACAATTTTTATACTGCATTTATGTATAGGTATTTATTAGGTTAGGTTATAAATGTAATTATATATGACACTAATAGTTAATTCATAGTTTAGCTTAGTATCATGCTAACACCAAAACTCTACAGAAGTTGAGTCAAGTATGAGAACGGCTATGAAGAGTTTTCCAAATCATTCTCTTCTGAGTCTCCACGACAGTAGGATGCTGCTAAGACATCTGTCTAAGGCAGCAGACAGCGAGGCAGCACACTAGGTATTGGAACAAAGCCCAATATTAACACAAAAAAAAGGAAGATGGGAAGAACAGAGAGATGAGTCAAGCCAAAAGAAAAACATAGAGAGTTTCAGAGACAGACGCGGGAGTTTCTTTGCCATGCCTTCCTGCCTCCCTAAATCTTTCCCAATGCAGCATTTGGCCAATTACGAGGAGAATACAGGCAGAACAGCACACTTCACAGCTTTCAAGTGTGTCTGCCGCCCCATGGGAATCGAAA